>PVKS010000094.1:257634-281271 GCA_004027875.1 Aplodontia rufa
TTTTTTTTTTTTTTTTTTTTTTTTTTTTTTTTTTTTTTTTTTTTTTTTTTTTTTTTTTTTTTTTTTTTTTGTCCTGGCCATCTTAAGTACCTTTTAAATTTTTGTAACTGAGGCCAATGGGATGTATTTGATTGAAGTATGGGAAAGTTTGCACAGGAAATACATTCAACCACCATACTGGCGATCGGCAGAACTTGAAGGACATTAGAGTGAGTTTGGAGAAATCACTCTTGTCGCACATAAAGTATGAGTGTGCATGAAGTTTTTCAGAAATGACAGTTTTGTCTCTTATGTCAGTTTTCTGTAACAATTGGCAGCCTTGGCGTTCCACATTAATATCTTGAGTCTGCCTTCCTCATATATTGACAGGTGAATTTTGTGGAAAGTGAAGACGGGTAGGCTCCAGCTTCTGTAAGATTGGACCGATTGCAAAGCATTCAGGCAGGTTACGCTGCTGCGGGTGGAGCTCGAGAGCAGTCAGGACTCCCGCGCACCTGTGTGGGAGGGAGCTGGCGCTGTTAGACGCTCAGCGTGGGCTGAGCGGTTCCGGCGCTTGCCGCGCATCTGCGCGCACGCGAGTTCAAACCCCAGCACCACGGACACCCCGTCTCGGGGCAACGAATACAGGTTCTCTCACTGCCCCTCTCGAAAGAGCTCAGCGTGTGGCAGGCCTTGCTGTTGGCGCAGTGTCGGTTGAGATAGCTGCAGATGACCTTCTGCTTCAGGAGGAGGTGGAGACCGAGGGAAGGCAGTGGCAGTCCGGCTGCACCCACCGCGGGCGGAGCTGACCGTCCCTCTTGTCTGCACAGCCCCGCCTCTCGCGTCAGCTGTCCTCCTTGCTTGCGATGTTTGTGGGCAGTCCCTACGGAAATGTGTTATTAGTAATAGCTTTTAGTTTTTGCTGCCCAGGTTTTGAAATTTTGTCCTTTTTGAGAGCCTCATGCGCCCTTATTAGAGGGCCTTCGGTTTTGGGAGGGGACGCAGGGCACTTGCAGCTGCTTGTGGCCCCGCTGGCGCATGCTCAGTCCTCGGCTGAGTCAGGACTTGCAAGGGAGCAGTATTTTTAGTTACAGATTGCATGTCACCTGAGAGCTACTTGGCCCATTCCCACCTCCTTAATCGTAGGTCTAAAGTCATACTAGTGGAAACACATGGAAATATACTGATTTCTGAGTTCTCCTTAAACATCTTGTGGATTTCAACGAAGAAACTGTCAACTTAGCACAGTGTTGTGAACTTGGTTTTCCACGGATATTTCTTTAAACTTGCCCTTTACCTTCACCACGAGTGTATTGCCAGTGTCGTGCACAAGACACTGTGAAATACTTGAGTGTGGTGAATTTCTCAGAGCACCTACCGGAGGATAAAGGCAATACTTCAACGTGGATTTTTGTTTCTTTTTTAGAGAGGGACAGTGAGAGAAAGAGAATCAACTTTAGTTTCTCATGTGGCTTTTGTTGCTCCAACACTTCATTGTGTTTGTGGTGCTGGGATTTGAACCCATGTCCTCACACGTGCCAGGCACGCACTGAAACCGTTGAGCCACCGTTCCAGCCCTGTTAATGTAGATTTTTAAAAAATTAAAGTATATAGACATTTTGGGTTTTGACTTCAGTATGTATTAGTGATAAGTGTTTACAATGAAGTGTTTAGTTTTGTGTTGAATAATATACTAAAAATAAAAAGTAACCACAGAGTTCCCTTGCAGAAATTCTTTCTGTAGTTAAAAAGTGATGCCTTCTAAGATCCTCGAGTCCATCTGGTATTACAGAAAAAGTAAATTATACTTTGTCATGTGCAGAGTCAGCACTTAGATGCAGTTGAATCATAGCATATTTTAAAATTCATTTAAAATTTGTATTGAATTATGAATGTACATAGTAGTAAGCTTCATTGTGATTTATTGTTCTGCACACAGCATAATTTGATTTTATGCTTACCTTGAACCTACCCTTCTCCTTGCCAGATTTCTATCTTCTGGTCTTCTATTTCCATGACAGTGTTTCCCTCCCTTTTCTTTCAGGCTTCTGAATCTTAACAGTAGTCTAAGGCTCCAAAGTTATAAATGGGTTAAAGAGAAATAGTCTTCCATTCATTAAAACAGGAGCTGTATCCGATATGTCAAATGTCCTTACGTAGTATTTCAAGCAAAGTTTATAAGCTTTTGCCTAGTAGATTTAGATTTGTTTTCTTGTTCGTTACTCTATATCATGTTTAGATACCAGTGGATATGTAGAGAGCATAGACCCATGTCTGTCTCCTGTGTGGAAGGTGTAGTCTTGAGATCATTATTTAAAGCACTTGCTTCACTTGCAGGCAATTCCTGCACCTCTCCTCCCTGGTTCCCCTTGTGTTATTGTATGAACTAAGATGATTATTCGTACGCCTAATGCATTTCTAGTTCTTGTTCCCTGTTATTTGAGGTAGAAAGTTAAGTTTGTTTAGAGCTGCACACGCTGAGGATCTGATCACACAGGGGTAGAGGAAGGTAGACACTATTCTGGGAGGTGAAAGAGAATATACTTATGGCTGGGGTGACAGTGGTTATCAGATCTCTGGGCTGCATTCTTTTGGATGATTCTCTCCAGTTATCAACTCACAGGGGTGTTTCTTCCCAGATGACAAAAATAAAAGAATCACAAGGTTGGGATTTTGGGAGAGAAAGTCCTTTGGAGATAGCTAATGTCAAATGAGACTCTTCTAGCATTTGGTACTGTGGCATATGTAGTAACTGGGTTTACAGAGGAAATGCATGAACTCGCCTCTTTTTGACCAGACCTTGTCTTACAGGTGAATGAAATGTGGGAATCCTGTACTTGGAGCTCTGGAATGGCTAGCCTGAGCCAGGAAAAATCTCTTTGTGATCTCAGAAGGAATTGAGTTAAGAGGATTGCCTCTTCACACCACATTTCCCTCTTGTTGAGGAAAGTAGATTGGGAATAATGACCAAGTAAAAGACCGTTGAAGTTGTGGAAGATGAGCAGCAATTTATGGAGGCTAAAATACATTTTTAAAAGTGAAAATTGCAGAGAACAGACTTAGTTTTCTAAGTAAAACCAAAGACTGCAATGGAAATCAGTGTAAGAAAATTAGAGCATGGTGTGTTTGTATTAATGAATGACTCCTTCATTTGAAAGGAAGTGGGCAGATGTGATTGAAAACCATTTACACAGTTGGGACTTCAAATGCTGAAGTAAGTAATTGCCGCATATGATACAAAACTTGGTGGCAAACTCACTGCTGCCTTTGGCCTCAGGGATAAATACAGGGAACAGAAGTGTAATAACATTGTTTTGGGTCACTGCAGATGGAGCAGAATACTTATAAAGGAGAGCGCTGTGGCTAAGATACTGCATAGATTTATTGGCATAACCTTCCTATTCTTTAAAACAATTTTAAGGATTTTTTAAAAGCACCTTGAAAGCTAAAGTTACTTTAGTTTTACCTAAAATTAAAATTAAGTTTAAAATTAAATTTATATTTACCGAAGTATAAATTACTTTTTTTCTGTAAGATCTTGTAAGGAGATTATTTTAAAGCTATTCCAAGGTGACTGAGAAGTATGAGAAAGTGGCTTTTCATAAATAGTTATATTTTATGTTATGAAAACTGAATATGATTCAAATTCCTACAGCCAGGACTATATACTGAAAATCAATTTTTTTTGGTTTTTTTCCTTAAGTACTAGGAATTGAACCTGGGGTGTTTTTACCACTGTGCCACATCCGCATTCCTTCTTATTTTTCCTTTTGAGACTTGGTCCTGCTAATTTGCTGAGGCTGGGTCTTGAGCTTAGTGCTCTTCCTGCCTCAGCCTCCTGAGGGCCTAGGACCCACCACTATGCCCAGCTTAACTTATTTTAATAAAGTTTTTAGGCTCTTTCAAGTTTCCACTAGTAGAGTTTTGGGAAAAGTTCTTTTCATTGTTTTTCTTTGTGAACCTTACTATTTTCCTTCCTGTTTCATCCTTTTTAGGTCTCCTAAACTTCTGGTTTGTACTTTTTGTAGCATGTAGTAGTAGTACTTCAGTCTGCATGTAATTGTGTTAATTATTGAGAGTAAACTTGTGGAGCATTAAAGTGTGTTGAGATGCCTAGTTCCTTAAAACTTGCTGAACAATTTAAAACATGCCCACAGATTTCCAGAAGTTTGATACTTAATTACTTCAGGTTATTCTTGGAGATTTCATGAAGCATTGTTTGGGAGATTCATTTAGAAAGGGTCAGTGTTTAGATTTTTATTTTCCTTAAGTGAACTGATAAATTACCATGCAAGCATCATTTAAAAATCTATTTTACCTTATGTTTGCTTTTGAGGGAGGAGCCGGCTGGGGTGGTGTCTTAAATGTGGGTTTGAAGACTTGGTGTGTTTCCACTCGTGAACAACAGATGGCAGTATTGCACTGCATGAGCTCTGCTGAGGTCGGTCCTGTTGTCTGAAAAGTGGATTTCATGTCACAAATGGTCGTACAGTAAAATTAGAAGTCATTAAATTAGCTAATACTTCATTTTTCTGCTGTGTCAACTTTTTTCCCTAAATATTTTAACAGTGTTTGTATAAGAATTGGACAGATTGACCCTTTCGGAGGCAACCTGATCTCATGCAGATACCAGCTGCCCTGCGTGTGGTAGAAACCAGATAGGAGAGGATTTGGCCATTGTCTCGCTGCTTGCTGCTGCTGCTGCAGTGTTGGCCTGACTGCCCTAGAATCTGGTGGAGGCATTATCCACAGGAACATGTGAAGGTGGGGCTTTTGAGGCTGAGGGCAGTGTTTGTTGCCTTTACAGCTGCATTACTTTCACCCTTACCAAATAGTAACTGTTAATCCTCAGATCCATTAGTATATATTCGGGTTAAAGAGGCTTGAAAGTTCAGCAGAGTGGAGTAAACTGCATTTTAAAATGAATCCGTTCCCACTTTTCCATGTGCTTGATGGTTAATTCAAGGGGGATGACTTGAATGTCCAAGCCTTTGCAGGGGCTTTTTCTTTTTTCTAGAGAGGGGTGTTACGAGAATCAATTTGGTTTAGTTTTTCATGTGGCTTTCAGTGCTCCGACACACCTCGTTGTGTACGTGGTGCTGGGTCCGAACCTGCATCCTCATGAACGCCGGGCAAGTGCTGTAACTGCCGAGCCCAGCTCTACCCTTAGCCTGTGGGTTCTCAAACGTAAGGCGGGGCTTTTTCCCTGTTGTTGTACTGGGGATTGAACCCAGGGGCATTAACCACTTAGCTACGTCCTTAGCCCTTTATATATTTTTTTTATTTTGAGAAAGTGTCTGAAGTTTCTTAGAGCCTTGCTAAGTTACTGAGGCTGACTTTCAACTTGCCAGCCCCATGAACTGCTGGGATTACAGGGCTGCACTGCTGCACCTGGCTCAAATGTAAGAGTTTTTAAGAATTTTTACGTTCATTTCATTAAAGAGTAGGAGAGAGTGAAAGAGAATCTATATTTTTATTTTCATTTGGCCTTTGTTTTTGCAACACTTGTGTATGTGGTGCAGGGGTTTGAACCCGGGTCCTTGGGCATGCCAGGCAAGTGCTACCACCACTAAGCCATCACTCCAGCCCAAGTTTTGAAGAATTTTAAGTTATTTTTTGGTACTGTGGACTGAACCTAGGGCTCTCAACCACTGAGCCCCATCCCCAGCCCTTTTTATTTTGAGATAGGGTCTTGGTAAGTTGCATAGGGCCTCTCTAAATTGCTGAGCCTGGCTTTGAATTTGCAATTCTCCTGTTTCAGCTTCCACAATTGCTGGGATTACAGCATGCACCACTGTGTGACTTCTAAGAACTTTTGTACAATGTTCTAGGTGTAAATTCCACATGTTTCATACAGTGATTTAAGGCCTTTTTGTTGGTAATTGGGTGTCCATCATTTTTGCCTGACCTGATCATTTTGGATACCAGCTACTTGCTTAACCTGTAGTTCTGCTTGCTCTGCTGCAGTTCAGCTTTTTCCCCTGGTGTAGAGACACAATAACTTCCTTTAATTTCTTTCTTAGGGTAATTCATCGGTATTATTTACTTTTCCTGCGGTAAATTCTGTTGTACTCATGTTTGTCTTTGACATTTTAGAGACGCTGTTCAGTGATTAAGAGCGGATGTCCACCAGTTCCTACTATTAAACCAGACTAGAAAACCAGCTCCTGCCATCCATTAGCTATACAAATGGGCAGACGGCAGTATCTTGCCTCAGTATCCTTATTAAATGAAGATGAGGTGTTCGTGGGTATTAGTGAAAAGTGAAAACACTTCCTTGAATATAATTGAGGAAGTTTATTTTTAACTTGAAGTCCATAAAAAAATGAAGTACATCCAAGATACTAAATGTATGGGGCGTATGTGAGCCCCTGGAGCTGTTCGTTGGTGTCCTGCTCAGGTGGCTGCCAAGTCCATTCTGCAAGTCTTGATGTGTCCTGGATGAGATCATCATAGCATCTCCTGTCCTGAAAGGTGCTGCAAGCGATAGGTAATCAAAAAATCTAGTGTAGTCCATTCCTATTGGAAGTGGTGTTTTTGCGTTCAGCTTAATGGGATTGAATTTAGGATTAGAAATTTTGATGTTTCTTTAAAATTAATAAGGTTATATATATTTCCATTGGTGCATATTCCTGTGTCCTCACAGAGAAGTGATCAGGGTGTATTACTTGTATTCAAAACTTGAGTTACAGTGATTGGTAAAGGCACAGTATAAAGGTGGAATGAGAATGACCATTTTCTCCTTTTTTCCTTTTAGTTTCTCAGGGAGTAAAGGAGACATAAATCTAAGGGCCTTCACTCAGAAATAGGGGAAAAGAAAAGGTCTGTAATGCGTTTGCCTCTTGAGTGAGAGCATTCAGCTCTCCTGAAGATGAAAACAGAGCTTTGGGGTGAGATGAAGTTCTGTTCTTAGGACGTTATTTCAGTTTTCTCCACTAAATCAGATTGAGTTTACCGATTTCCGTGACTTATGCCGTACTTAAATATGCTGTGAAGAAGTTGAGACAGTCATTTGACCTCGTTCCTGAGTGGGGTCTGATTGCTGCTTTTGTTCTGGAGTGGGGCTTCACCAGAGATGTACCACGACTCGCCCCTGGCTCTCTCCTCTCAGAACCCTTCCGTGTGTTCAGTGACCATTCTGTCCTCATGTTCTGATACTGTCTTTCTGATCTTTTTGAGTTATTGTGTAATTGAAGATAAAATCATTATACTATAACCTTGATTTTTAAAACCCATAAAGAATAATTCAAAGATTGTAATTTGAGTAAAATTCATAGTAACATTGAATCAGAGATAAGGCTAGATCACTAGGAATATTTTTCTCCTTTCTATGTGAGAGTGGAATTGTTGGCTGTTTTGCCCAAACGAAGGAGTTATGAGGATGTTCTACAATAAATGTTATAATCTAATAACTGTATTTAGGAAATCACTACAAAATTTGAAAAGTGGGAGACATTGAAAATAGTGTCTGGATATTAATAAGAGGGGAAATTAAGGCAAAGGAGCTGTAGGGAGAGTGTTTGAAGCTTATTTCTATCTCATTTGTAGCAGTTTTTGTGACTCAGGTGTGTGAATCCTATGCAAGCCATAAATAAACACTTTTGTTTTTAAAGAATAGGCTTTGTAGTTTTTCTTGAAAGTTGTTTTCTCTGAGACATAGGAATACTATATTGTATGAAAGTGTTTTCATTTGTAAAATGTAATTAGCAATGTGAATGCAGTCAGTGTTTGCATATTCATGTAACAGTTTAAAAATAAACATCTTTTCCTTTCTAAATGTATAAAAGAAAGTTTGTAAAAATAATAAAACTATTTTGCAAAATTTTATGCAACATAGAAATGTGTGCATTACTTGGAACATGATAGTTATGATTTGGCTCATTACGTAAACATAATGAATTAGTGTTGGAAATTTACAACAAGAGTTTGGGCTAGTAGCGGCTCAGCCACTTTTAACTGAGGGAGTCTTGCATCAGTCATCAACATTTTCTGAACCTCAGTTTAAGATGGAATGAATGATGTTCTACCAACCTCGTGAAATTGAAGTGAAAACAAACGTAGTGGTATTTCAGCTTTTGAAAATATTTGTTAAAAATAGCTAGTATGTTAAGTTTAGATGCTATAAATCAACACATTTTTGAATTTCTTGATCCCCTTTATCTGTACATTAAAGATGTTTTCAAACAACTACTCAGTTCCTGAATACACCAAAAGATGGCACTGTTGACTCAGGTAATATTTTAATTTTCTTTTTGATGAAAAAATGTGTTGGATGTCTTATCTGCAAATGTCTTAAATTAAGGTTATATTTTTTACATTTAATTTTCTGTTTTATAAATGGATCTTCAGTTCATGTCCCGTTTCC
Organism: Aplodontia rufa; assembly: GCA_004027875.1. Taxonomy (NCBI): domain Eukaryota; kingdom Metazoa; phylum Chordata; class Mammalia; order Rodentia; family Aplodontiidae; genus Aplodontia; species Aplodontia rufa. The sequence goes on from PVKS010000094.1 coordinate 265,979, forward strand.
CAGAACTGAGATGGTTTGGCAATTCAGTTATTTAACAGTCATTTGGTAGACGTAAACTCCTGTTTAATCCAGTGTAATTAATGATAAAACCTTGTCGTAATGTGACAGCTAATGTGTCATGGAAAACATAGTTGCTTTTGTGTAGCAAAAACCATTAATTTTTTTTAAGCCTCTAAAAACAATCCAGTGATTAAAACATAACAGACATAAATAAATGATTTGTGTGGCTTTTAGGTCACACCATGTAGGTTCATCCATTTTGGAAAGTCATTTCATGTTAAAGTACCTTTGAAAATTTAGCAAAACCTTTCACTGCTTGAATTGCCTCTGGCAGTTCTGTGATAAAAGGAGAATCTGGGTTCTATGAATAGCTGTTCTAGGTGAGAAATGCAAAAATTAGATGATATGAATTTGATTTAGGATTATTTATACAGCAGGATGTGGTGAATCCACCTCTTTATCCTGATGGCTCCTTAGAGCACGTTCCCTCCAATATAGTTCGTGACCCAAGCAAGATAATACAAGTGAAATATTGCATGTCCAGAGCCATCTGTAGTTGTTTTTCCACTATAAACAGCATTTGCCAGGGATTTTTACTGGAAAAAGAAAAGCACGGACCATTTCTGTTTGGGTCAAATCCTTGGCCCTCCTAATGAAGGCAGGGTTGGAAATCCGAGTGTGCTTGCATTGTTCCCTTTATTTAAAAGTAGATGCTGGTTTGAGTCAGCAGAACTTGTACATTCAGCCTTTTCTCTAAAAATCACCTTTTAGGGTGCAGTGCCTTTGAAATAATTTCCGTCTCTGGTTAAAAGCCCCTCCTCCTAACTTTGAAGGGCTGCCTGCCTCAGTTTCCATCTGGGTATTTGGGGGATGTGGCTTTACGTTCATGGCCGACATGTTTGTATTTAAATGTCCACTCTTCTTCCTGCCTTTGTTGGTAGTCCTGTGATCCATGTGTGGTTTGACTGAGTTGTTTAAAAATGCATAATTCAGAGAGGATTTGATTATTCGGCAACAGTTCAGAGCTGAAGACTCTCGCAGAGGATTTCTTTCTGTATTTGACAGTGGTCCTGTGAGCTGTGGATAATATGAAAAATACAAAGAGTGGACTGTGGCATTTCAGTACCTCAGAGGCCGTTTCTTAGGGTTTTCCCATTGTAGAGCTTAAAGGTATTCTGATGATTTAACGAGAAACTAACCTACTATTGTGCCTCTTCCTTTTGTGGGTGCAAAAATCTATGGGTTTGGTAAATAACATGTATTTTCCTAGGTAATACCATGTTTCCAGATTTTTGTTAGGGAAATTAGAAAAAGCAAAAATGTACTAAGTAATTTTTTTTTTCTGTAAACCTTTGTTTCTGGACAAATGGGCAAAGACAGCTAAGTGTCTCAAAAATGCTTTCAGTAAATTTCCCTCAGTCCACTCCCCTGTGCATACATGACCCCTCCAGACTCAAATTTGCATTTGCATCTCAGGATAGGAGGTGAAGTAGTAAAATGTGATGATAGACTGGTAATATTTTATCTCCAAATAATACTTGTGATTAAAAGAGATCCAGTCAAATGCATTATATATTCCTTATGAAAAAGATCTATCTTGCGGATTTTGTCTGGCTCCTTTAGATGCCCTGTAATGATGTGCTAATTTATGCTGATGATCTTGCCTCCTGACCCTTCTGTGTGGCCTAGATATGCTCATCCGTTAGAGCTTTTTAATTTCAATCATCTGTGTTGGTTGAATCTGCTTGTTAGTCCACAGTACCACTCACCAGTCTGTGTCAAGGGCTGGAAAGGAACAAGAAAAATGTATCTCAGAATCAGTTTCTTTAAGCATGCATTAGTAATAGAGGAAATTATAGAATAGACATAATTTTAATAAGACTTTTATGTCTGAACATTTATTGCAAATAGGAAGTACTCCAAGTACTGACAGCTTTTAATTAGGAGAGGGAGTTGGGTCATTGGTTTTATTAAGTAAGGGCTTATTAACATCTGATTTAAATTTTTTTTTGTTTAATGTCAATGAGAAAATATCAAAAGAATGGAAGCTAGATGTCATAGGCATTTTTTAAGAAGTAAACTACTATATTACACCCGCTTTTTAAATTTCCTGAACTTTTAAGGGTTATGTGGCTAAAAATCCCCGTGGTAGGAAAATACTATACAGTAAGTGGTGAGAAATTCTGGACCTTTACGTGAAATGGGATAAAGGTGACCAAGCCCTAAGACAGATGTGAGAACCCTAATGTTTAAAAAATCCATTAAGGTAAAAATTCCATAGAAGGAATTTATATATCTTAAGTATACTAATTCTTTTCTTTCCTAGTTCCCAGAAACCATTCCTGGTAAATTATTTTTGTGCTTTTGCTTTCCATGGAAAATATGTATATTTAAGAGGACAATTACTTTATAACTGGTCCTGTATAGAAAAGATGTAACACTGCTTTAGCTCTGTCTTGAAATTATTGTCTCATTTTTGGAACGAATTCATTTTAACTCAAACGATCAAACTTGGGGTAGTTTTAAAATTGGTGTACCTGGCATGATCAGAGTGGTATTTCTTAAGACTCCTGGAACCTGTGATTCTTGGTGTCTAAAATGAGTTACAGGGTGGTCATGATGATTAATAAGCAGTTGATAAATAATAGCTGTTAGAATGACAAATTTTCTTCTTTAATTCTTATTTCAGTGTTTTAAACTTGAGTCCCTGAAGAAGCTTAGTGTGCTAACGGAATTTGGTTTAAACGAATGTTCAGTCCATTTTAATTTAAATGTGTTTCAGTTTTATGTTCCTTTCTTGCACTTTGCTTTCCTGATGGTGGAGTATTAATTAGGAAGTGAGGCAAAGTAGGATATGTAGCAGATGGCTGTTTCTTTCCTTTTTTTTTTTTTTTTTTTTTTTTTTTTTTTTTTTTGGTAGCCAGTGAGGCAGAATGAAGTGATTTCATAAAAGGAAACAAGGATTAGGAGTTGCAGTATTTGGGTTCCTGATCCAAAGATTACTTTGATTATTGGTGATCTTAGGTATCTTTTCTCATCTATGAAACAATCCATTTTGATTTCGGAAGTGAGAAAGACCACTGATGTTTTTTTTCCTGCATGTTGTCTCACTTTGAAAGAGGTAAAGCACTTTATTGGGAATGTCAGGTGGGAAATGGTGAATATGTCCAACTCTGTCCCCTGCTGTAGCCTGTATTGTCCTTCTTTCCCATAGCACTTGCTCCACGAGTTATTTATTTCCTTCCTATTAGCCTGAACTGGAGTGCAGACGATGCCTGTATTCATGGTACCTACTCCCTTATTTTACTTACAGTAAGCACTCAGTTGGTTTTTTAGATGAATTTGTATCAGTATTCATGTCGTTCATGAGCACAGTACAGCGGTGACTTTTTCGTTGTGCTGCTCTCAATTTTCCTGTTAGATATACAACGTAGAAAAATTTGTTACCACCTGAAACAATCCATCATTTTCCTAGTTCAAGTGCTTTAGATTTTGAGACCCTTTTATGAGCCTGACCAGAGTGCGTGGCCTTATTGGTGCTTTACGAGAGTTGACTCCTGGGCACTGTAAGGAGGGATTTCGTGTTTAAAGTGACTGAATAAAATAGGCACATTGTTCTTTGTTTCCTCAATTGGTCCTTCCTGGAGGTTCCTTGAGGCGCCAGGCCAGTGGGGACTGTTTCTTCCTGACTCATCGCTCCTTCTGTCACCTGCCAAAGAAATGCAATTACTGTGGTTGGGAGCTCTTGGCATCAGACTTCATTGTTGGTGCAGGTCCTGGTTCACAGTAAGTATAAGATGTCACTCCGGTTAGCACTGTCTGCCCACTGAGTGCTGGCTTCCAGTGCTGTTTTAAGCTCAAAGGTGTTGCCAAGTATGGAAAAAACCTTTATCGGAATATGGAGGGAGCCATGCAATGTGAAGCACACCCCCATGCTCTCTTCCTTTGGGTGGAATTCCAGTGGATTGCATTATGTTTACTTTTATATGTAGTCCTATAAATGATTAAAACTTTTTTTGAGAGAGGGACAGAGAGAATCAATTTTATTTAGTGTTTCATGTGGCTTTCATTGCTCTGAGACTTCATTGTGCACATGGTGCTAGGGTTTGTACTCATGCATGCCAGGCAAGCACTGAGCCACCACTCCAGCCCCATTAAAACTTAAGTGTATCGAAGTCACCAGTTTTTGAGACTTACAAAGAAATCAAGGGTTGGAAATTAAGAAGGGAGAAAAATGGCCAATAGGATACATGTAGAGGTTTTGACTTTTCAGTCTCTGGAGAATGGTACTTCTGGACCCTTGTACAGGTCATGTGTTTGAGAGCTGGGATGAAGCTATGTTGGAGGGTCCCTGGCCCTGGCAAGACCCCAGAGAATGGGAATCTATGATGAAATAAGAAAAGAGTGGACCGGATGTAAACAGTTCAAATCAAATGAAGCCTTTTAGAATGCATTTCATCTTCTGTAGCTCAAAAGAAATACACTTTTGAATGAAGCTGTAGAAGGAAAATGCTGAGTTTTATGGAAAGTGAGGAATGTTCGCAGAACTTTACAAGTGCAGTAGCCTTCACTATGGACTGAAAAGGTAGGTTTTGTCTGGATAGTCCTTACGTTTGGTATGATGGCTGTGTTCTGGTGGGTTTGAACATATTGATAGGGCTTCCATAGGTGGTAATTCTGCTTTTGGTCTGCCTATTCTTTCCCTCCCACATCTTAAAGTTCCCCAACATACATTCTGTTGGTATAGGGAGTTTCATAAACATAAGCCCCCTCACTGGGAAGGGACTGCTTCCTCACCTGTTTCCAGAAAGAAAGTTACATTGAACTTAAGATATCAACATTTCGGGAACAAAAGATACACAGGGAAAAGCTGAGCGTTGGCAGAGCATCTCTGGAGCTGGAGCGTGTGAGGCTGACCAACTCGCCTTGCGGTCGAGACCAGGCTGAGTCTTTTTCCTGAGCCTGTTGATCAAGAGCGTGAGCAAGTTAACTGCAGCGTTCTGTGGTTCTTCATAGATCCAGTTATTTGCCAGCTACTCGGCAGGTGCCGGTTAGGCTCTCTTTCAGCAGTGAACAAGGCAGCCTCCGCCGTAAGAAGGCCTGTTTCTCCCTGTCCACCTGTTCTTCTCCCTGTTTGCTTATCTAGTAATTGGGTGGATAACAAGGAAGTGAAGCAGTGTGAAATGACTAATTATAAATTTGGAGGCCTTGTCTGCTTTTATGTATAAAGTGGTCCACTTTTTTTGGGGGGTGGGTGCAACCCTGTAAAGAAGATAGTTTATACATTAAAATTGTTATTACAATGAAGATGCACTACTGATTATGAGTGGTAAATTGGGTGGCTTGGAAGTAAGAAGAGGAACCAACTTACCTGGAGAATAGTCCATTGAGGCTTGGCAAGGGCAGATGCTTGAATCTGGAAGGCAGCGTCAGTGTTGGTGCGTCTGGGTGGTGGGTGTTCATGCTGTTGCGTGTTCCTGAGGTCAGATGTAATTCTGTTTCTCTTCTTGAAAAGAAACCTCGGTATAAGGCCTACTACCTTGAGCTTTTACCTTTATTCTGGAGGATTGAAATTTATTCTCTCTTAAAAGGGAAAAATAATTGGAGTGAATACTTTTGTAAGGAGTAAAATTTCCTTAAATGAGAAATACAGTGAGGCATCCAGAGTGAAGACGGATCCCTCCCCTGGCCTCCAGGTCTAAAGAGCAGCTCTAGACTGGGCTGCTTTGAGAGCATTAGCTCTGTTGGACCAGCCAGGTTAGTGTCAGTTTGATTCTCTGACTTCACCCCAGACACTGATGAAAGCAACTAAATTTATTGGTTCCTAGGTAGCAAGAGTAGGTTCAATTCTCTGCAGACATGTGACAATTAGAGGCTGGTTCTAGCATACCTAATGCTTCAGCTTTAAGACAGCTTGGTTAGCTTTGGGAAGATGACCTTATGACATGTGCATTCTAATGAGCACGCCAGTTTCTCCACGTGCAGGGGGCCACTTGGAGTGACTCCTGACCTGAGTGAATGCCTGGGTTTAGTATGGCTATGGCCGGTCTGGATCCAGACAGCAGTCTTCCATTCTGACACATGCATGAGTAAATTAATGTTCAAAACTCGGACACTGGGTTCAGCCAGCGCGTATGCTCCACAGGAGCCCTCCTGAAGCAGTGTACCAGGAAACGCCGGGTCTGTCCTGTTCTTTATCATATCTGAGGGCCCACATTGCAGTGTTGGTAACAAGCTTTTACCCAATCCTGTTTATGTGTGCACGTTCTGCAATGGCTGAAGAACTTCATTAACTCACTTTAGGGGTTAATCTTTGCATATTTTAAGTAAAGTTGGCACTTTTAATATATTCGTGTGTCTTGCAAGACAGTAGCCTAATTGGTTATATTAGTATATTTTAAAATCAAGCTAATGCCTCACTTTCTGCTCAGATGATCACAAGGTTTTGAAAACATAATGGTAATTTACAAAAAACAGCCAAGGGAGAATGCATATTTGTGACTGTGTAACAAAGATGTTCTTGAGAGGATTTTCCTTTTCCTTACATACCACTTGTTCTTGATTTTATTGCTTAAGAAGCATTCATGGCAGATGTAGGAATGGGGAAATTATATTAACATTTAAGTATTAAATTAGCATGTAGCCACAGTCTCCTCCTAATACGATGACATTCAGTACGTTCAGGATTGGAAGGACTACATTACATAACTCATTGTTGCACATTTCCTGTTTTTTTTTTTTTTTTTTTTTTTTTTTTTTTTTTTTTTTTTTTTTTTTTTTTTTTTTTTTTTTTTTTTTTTTTTTTTAGTATATTAGATCTGCTTTTTCAGATTGGAAATTTCCATTATGGATTTCAATATTGGTTGCTTGTTACCTTGCTGGTTAACATTTGATATTTAGGTATTGTGTGTAGTGATCATGAGAATAGTATGTGATCTGAGCTGTATGCAAACAACAATTTTCATAATGCTTTTGCAGTTTAGTTTAAAAAAAATCTTGTTATGTTTATCATAACCTATTTCAGCTGGAGTTTTTTGTACTATAAAAGAAGGCAGACGGAACCGAACCTAATATGTGTTCAAAGAAAATCAACTGCTTGTTCTTAGTGATGTTGTGTGTCGTATTAAAGTCAGTGCCATGGTTTCAATGTAAAGAAAATGAGATTTTTTATGTTTGATAATTTCTGTTCAGAAATAAATACACGATTAGGTTTAGGCTACAGAACATCAAATAACAACTGTTATATTATACTTAATACACGTACCAGTTTCTGAATCTTGGTTATTCCTAACATCAGAAAAATGTGTGCTTTCCCCATGGCACAGTGGATTTAGACTGGACTTGGAAGCAGCGTGCAGAGAACAGCAATTGTTGCCACTGAATGATTTGTGCCCTCCAGAGGTGAACTTTCTGGCCCTCCGCTCTTCAGCAGTAATGGATTGGCACTGATGAGAGCACTGTCTCCCATTTGGTCCTGTTGTGACTGGAAGGCAGTGTAACTAGCTGGCTCACACTGGTTCCGGCTGGTGCTTCTGACTTCTAACACCTGAATTAACTAGCTGTGTGTGGATAAGCTGTGCCACACAAACAGAGTCCTCCTGATTCTTAAGGAGAAGCTTGGTCCTCCTGTAAAGTTTCAGAGAACATCGTGTTACCTTGGATTAATCGGAGAAAAAGCATTTTAACCACCTCTCCCCCACCCAGAGGCTATGAATGATTTTTTAGCAAAAGTGGATATGTAAGAGAGGTTAATGGTTGGGGCTGTTAGTCCTGATCTGATTTTAATTTGCTTTTACAATGTTTTTACCTACTTGCCTATATCCCCCACAGCCCTCACACATCTTGCCATGTTATGGACCCCTCAGGAAGTAAGAGGAGGCCATCCTTCTTGCTGGGGGATGAAGTCCTCAGGAATTGGACTGCCAGTTCCTCTATTGATACAAAACGACGACAAACATTTTCTCTGCAAAGCAGCTCATAGTTGACCAATATCCACTTCATGCAGCCTTATGGATTTGCCTCTGAAGACCAGTTACTCAGAGCAGAATATGTGCATGATGACATATAATCAAGGTTAATTTTTATCAAGGGTCACTGTGTTTTTGCTATGGTCTGAGAATCATGACCTACATTAGCAGAGCCCTGTGGGTCTGTCTGGTGTATTTTTGCTTGACGTCTGGGTGGTTTATTTCAGATGCTTGTCAGTTTGATTATATGTTACCATTTGGGGCCCTTGCTGGATTTCCAGGGATTCCGTAGGAGCAGTAGCTTTGCAGTTAGATTGTCAGGAGAGAGCTTCTATTTTATGGTGTGTAAACATTCTTTAATCTTGAAGGGTGAGTAGTTTGGGGGGACATTTTCCGTTTGGTGTTATGTTCTATTGGCAGATTATTTTGAAATAGAATAGACTTCAGCTCTACAACCCAGACTCTAGATTTGGTTTCCTTAGTTCATTCTTCAGGGTGCTGCTCTGGGGAGAATATTTTGGAATTTCCAATTTAAATATATTTTGCTTAAGAAAAAAGCCCAGATGAACAATTTATTTCAGGGCATAACAACCAAATAGAATTTAGGAGTTAAAAAGCTACAGATGTTTCCCCCTTTGCTGGTATGAAGGGACTGCAAGGTGATCTTCTAAATGTGATTTAGGATGTTTTGGTACCTCAAAACAAAACTTAATGGCCGTTAAACCGGGTGTTCAGCTTTGCAGTTTAGAAGTCGCATTTAACTTTGGCCGCATCTACCTTATTTAGTGGTTTAAAGGGTAAACAGTTCAAGCAGAAGGAAGAAAGCAGGGCGTGGTTTCTCAGTTTTCAACTTTAGACATCAGTAAATCATTGCTGTAGCCTTCTTTATCTTTTGTTTGCACAAAAAACCTGTTAGAATTCTGTCTGGGGGGACCATCTGCTGTGGTTCCCAGTCTTGTCAGGGTGATAAGGGATAAGCTGTATAAACAGGGGCACCACAAAAAGAAGCAAAAGCTGGTTGCGTTTCTTGGAGGGGTATATGTGGGTTACTTTAATTGTATGGCATTGCTACAGAAAGTCATAGGAGTTTACCTGTGAGCCCTCAGAGTTGAGGTTGTAAGGTATTTATGCAGAAACTGTATTCAGTCATTTATATGGCTTATCTTCACGTTAAAATTGTGTTTTCCTTTTTAATTATAGGATTCCTGTTTTGAAGGTCAAAGCTTTTAAAAGTTCTTTGAAAATACTTCACTGTAGCGCTTGACATTGCTGTATTTTCCAGATTGCGTGTTGAGCTTTTGGATCCTTTTTTCCTAGCCATTAATTTTTCTCTCAGCGACTCCTCAGAAATCATCCTTTTCCTTTTTCCTTTGCAGGGAGGTCATGGTGCTTCAGGAGGAGCAAGCCAGTTGTTTCCATGGCAACACGCTCTATCAACACATCACAAATCTGTCTTGCCCCTTACCTTTCAACTCTGGTGCTTGCAGGGAGGAGGAGGGGCGTAAGCAGTGGCATTGTTCTTGCAGCAGGAGCTGGGGGATCAGAGAAGGGAGGAAAATCAGTTTAAAGCAATTAATCTCTGAAGGACCTTAAATTCACTTAGGTATAAATGTGTGTAAGGGATTATTTTATATTAAGTAGCATTTTTCAGGATGGAGAAAATGAAGATTCCAAAAAATTTTTTTGTAAGACCATTATTTAGTAGGCACTGTGGTGAGAACAGGAACAGAACAGTGAGGTGCTAGCTGGGCGCACATCTGGAATCCCAGTGTGTCGGGGGAGGTAGAAGGATGGCAAGTTCAAAGCCAGCCTCAGCAGCTTAGACCCTGTCTTGCTGGGGATGTGACAGTGCTTCTCCATGTGACTGTGTCCTTCTGGCCGTAGACGTTGGTTGGCCTTGTCTTAAAGACTGTCATTGTGCAGTCAGTCACTTGGACCTAGCATGCTAATGGTACCCTGAACTTCGAAATAAGTTCCTGAATTCTGTTTTCTTCACTCCATCAAATTGGTGCTGGTGAAATGGAGTAGGAGAAAGCTCTCGTACCCATTGATATCAGGTGTTATAAAGTATGACAATATGACAAAATGCGATAAAATGTTGATTTTTTACGCGCTTGCGATCGTACGGCACGTCGATTGTTGTACTGACTTGGACCCTGGAGATTGTTCAGCATTTCGTCTTGTGAATCTTGCCATGGCCTTTTCCCTTCGGTAGCACATCTGCTGGTGTGGCAGTGGGGATGGTGGATGTGCCAGGCTTGGCCCTGGCCGCTTCCGCAGGCTGTGTCTCTTGGCTTCATGTCGCGTGCTCCGTGATGGTCCTCGTAGACACCCTGCCCCTTGCGCTTAGTCTTCTCACTGACTGCCTCGTGTCTCTCGACTGGGGGCAGCAGCAGGCTTTTCCCTTGGGTATGGGTGGCCCAATAAATACCTGTTGAGAGGATAGTGGTCAGCGGGAATGGAGGCTGTTGCTTCTGATAAACTGTTCATTTCTCTTGCAGAGGTGTTTTTCTGTGTATATAAAAGATGAAATAGGGATGTGATACTCATACCCATTTTGTATATTTTAAATTTTTTCTGGTGTATATTAATATCTTGGAGGGGCTTTAGGCATGGCTGTTATGTCGGGACCCTCAACCTGAGCAGCTCCTGTTTCCCCTCATTTCTGGCCTGACCCTGGCATCTCCAAACTATCTGTGTGGGAGAGCTGCTGGTGATGAAGGCTTTCAAGGTACACAGACACCACTGCATTAAAATTTTTATTGTGGAATGTTTGACAGAGAAAAACATTAAAAATTAGCTAAGGTCCAGTTGTACACCACCTGCCCACATTTAGAAATAAAGCATTCCTTGTGTAGCTGAAGCCCCCATGCATAGGGGGAGGTGGGTGGGTATGTATTTTTTCATCCTCCCTTTTTGCCTTTTTACGCTAGAAAAGCTCCACCCTTCAAAGGAAATCTTGCCCTGCTCTCGGCTTTCATGGTGCTCCCCAGACCTCGTGTACTGTTCAACCTGCCAGTGTATTATAACCATCTGTTCAGATGTCTGTCACCTCCACCAGCCGGCTCGTCGGTGTTCTCAGCATTGTACAGAACAGCTGGAAGGGAATGGGTGCTCAGTGAGTGCCTATGGCGAGAGGGGGAGAATGAACCGAGAGGTGTGGTTCTTCTCTGATAAACACCATTCGGAGGTGGGGTTCTGCTTAGCAAAGTCGTTACCTTGTCTAGCCATAGTTGGGGGGCCTTGCTGCTCTGATGTGAACAAATTGAATTAAACATAGTCCTATAGAACAGATGTGTTCACAAGTCTGCTCACACAGCTGCTGGTCTATTTAATAAAAACATTGCTGTTTTGATTGGGTATTCATAGTCTTTCTTTTTGTTAACTCCGTTAGTATCGTGGTCTACGCAAAGACTGCAGACGAGCGGGGATGAGTGATCGGAGCTGAGAGACATAATAGGAGAAGAACGTAAAGATAGTGCCAGGGAAAAGGATTCATTTGTAGCTATAATGGAATGGATAAAAATATTCATCTTTCCCAGACTAACTCATAAATCTTTGGCTCCATGTTTCTCAAGCAATTACTGTAATCTTCTCTCACCTAAATTGCTAATTGTGTATGACATATCTACACTAAATACAAAGTGCATATACGGGTGCATTTGATTTTCAAATGTTTTAAAAATTCAGGTATAATTGTGTCATATAAAATGCACAGATCTTGAGTGCTCCATTCAGTGTATGTCCCCATTTTGTGTGCATGCATTACTACAGTCCCAAGCCAGGTAGAAAATATTTCCATATTCCACAAAGTTTTATCACATATGCTACTTTCTGATTCTGCCCCCACTCATTCTTGGGAGTCATGTGACTGGCACATAGCAAGTGTCTCTGTCTGGCTTCTTTCACCAAAAATATTTTGGACCTTTATTCATTTTGTTGCATGTATAAATTCCATTTGCTTCTAGCAACAAGAATATATGTTCTAGCAGTCAAATACAGATTCACTTTTGCCTTAAAGCTGGAAATCCAAGGAGTGCTTTTTCAGGGTGTTAGTTGAATTAGAAGCTCGCACTTGCATTGTGCCAGCTCTGAAGTGAAGTATTTCACACTCATTTTCTCATTTGTTCCACAATTATTTGTTGACTTGTCTCTGGCAGACATGTTTGGTGAGACTTGACGTTCAATGGAGGAATTAACGTCTGCTAAAAGCAACTTGGAATACCGAATTCTGATGGTTTCCTTGAGGATTAGGCCCCGTTCATGGCGGGTGTTGATAGCATACAGCATGCAGGAGAAGAGAGTGCAAGGGCAACGGCAGGAGGCATCTCGTGAGTAAGCAGGCAGCGCAGTGGCCCAGCTGAGGTTCCTCCCAGGCTGGCGGTGAAGGCCTCGCCTGCGTGTGTGTATGAGAGGAGTCGTGCCGAACTTCCCAGCATGCTGAGGGGCAAGGCCCCTGTCTCTGCAGAGTTGTCAGCCCAGCTTCGAGTTGGATGTGTGGCTTGTGTTTTGCCTACCGTGTCCCTCTGCTAGCTGCTATGCCCGTGTTCATTGTCGCCTCGGAGAAGTAGGAATTTGTTCAATTCCTGTTATCCCAATGACCTCTGTGGGATTAAAGGTTAAAGGTCTGGACTGAGGTCACAGATAGTAAGGAAGGAGCTGGGTTCTAAGCCGGACAGTCTGGTTTCAGAACCTGCACTTTTAATCACTGTGGTGTGACAGGCTCTGCTGGCCTGCTCTTACTGATCCTGGTGCTGATGCGGGCCGAGTATTTTGAGGGTTTGTAGGAATGGCAGTGTCAAACAGAGGTAGTGATTGGAATGCTTATAAGGTGTGTAGTTTAGAAAATAGGCCTTGAAATGGACCGGTTCTGGTGCAGGGGGATTCGGGAGGGGACTTGGGAGGGGCTGCTTGAGCTCTGAGGTGTGCTTGTTGGGGTAAGTGCTTTAGGCCTCAGCAAAGCTAACTGCGTACCTGATGTGTGCCTCTTGAGCCTGTGCTCACAGTGGGTCAGCGTCCTGAGCGTGTGCTTGTCTGAATTAGCCAGTGACATTGGAACCTCACCTCCTATGTTGTCACATGGGGTCTGTGTGCCCACAGTGGGCACCCCATGGTAAGCCCTTGACGTTTGTGAGTTGAACATTGGGCTTCAGTTACTTTCAAGAATCTGGAAAGCCCATGGCATTTAGTAATTTGTTGTGGGAATAACATCAGTTTCAGAGTGGTAGGGTTGAGAATTAAATAACATCTGCAGGAATCAGTGGTTAGGAGGCTGAAGGACAGGTTCCAGTCCCTTGGTTCGTGAACCTGGCAGACGTCCCCGGTCTGCTTTGCTGGGGACGGATTTGGGAGGCCTCTGTAGCATCTTCTCTGCTGAGGGCCAGCGGGTCACCTCGGCCCTGTCTTTATAGTGCTGCTTGTCACTTCTGTGTCACTTCCTGCCCATCATCTGTGCCCGCCCCGGGGTGAGGCCGCCTGGGGGCGTTGCCTCCTCTCTGTGCCTTGGGCGGTGTGGCTTTCCCCTTACTCCTGCATCGGTTGCTTTCCGTGGTGCTTGGTCGTCTTTTACTTTTTTCATTCTGAGATCCACAATCAGGTTTTCTGAGAGAAGCCCGGGTGCATTTGTGGCTCAACCTTTGAAGTGCAGATCACCCCCTTTCCTCCTCCTAGGCTGGGTCGTGGAGTGTGCAGACCCTGGATGGAGTTCTGCTGAGGCACCCCTATTTAAAGAGAGGGACAGTGAGAGTTTTCATGTGACTTTCGTTGCTCTGACACTTTGTTGTGTATGTGGTGCTGTAACTGCGGAGCCATGGCTCCAGCCCCGAGGCACACATTTTGAAGTCACACTTATTTTTCTCTACTATAATTTGCAAAACAGATTAGTTATCTCAGATATTTTAATAAAGATGCCATAGACCTTCTCTTCAGCAAAGATTGTTCCAAATACATGTTGTTTTGTAAAGGAATATGTTTTCCCTTTACTAAATCACAATACCTTGCCTGTGTCCGGTTAGAGGAATTTGAGGAGTCCTTTCACCAGGACCGTGCGGTCCTGACACAGTCCTAACTGTGACGCACACTGAGTTGGAGGCTCTGAGGCCTCCAACAGATGAAGCCCTGTCCTTCACTCTTACAAAGCAGTCGACTTTTTAAGACCCTTGTTAAGATAACGTTTTGGACAAATAAAATGTAATTCCTTTTGTTATACTTCACACATGCATTTGAAGAAAAATTCTGTATCCTGCATTGACGTATTACGTTATCACAAGTTTCGTTCCCTTCATTTTTAACGCTCTTCCTCACTAAATGTCAGTGTTGAGGTGACCCCAGCAGTGTGGCGGGCAGCAGGGTTGGTACTGTCGGCTTCCTTAGCAGCCTTCAGAATTGAGCCGTGGAGATTTACAGCCCGTGCAGTCTGCCTTGGAGCGGTTGCTGGAGCGCCCTGTCCAGGTTTCGTATTCTTTTACTTGTATGTAATTTATAGCAAATGTCTTGAAATCACAGGTGTTGCCTTGGCAATAAAATACAAGTCAGTAAATAATGTCCCAACCTTTGACACTTTTTTGGTTTTGCAGTTTATGGGACTGTCCGAAACTTCCTTGCTTTTACCACGTCCTGGGCATGGCTCTGAGTGCTGTGCACACATAACTTCATTCTGAGGGTTAAGCCTGCTGCAAAAATCAAAGCCTACCTTGCAGACTTTGGGTTTAGAAACCCATTTTTTTAAAAACATGTACACACAGATGCATAGCATAACAAATTCCAAAACGGACATATAGAAAACTTACAATTTTTAAAAAAGTTTTTGTACTTGTTTATTTCTGTGTGCTGGGAATTGACCCTGGAATCTTGCGCATGCTAGGCCAGCACTTTACCAGTGAGCCACACCCCAGCACCATTTTTTTTTTTTTTTTTTTTGAGAGTGAAAGAGATTGTTTTTTCATCTGGGCTTCGTTTGTCCTACACTTAGTTGTGTATATGGTGCTGGGGTTGGAACTCGGGTCCTTGTGCATGCCTGGCAGGTACTTCAACCACTGAGCCACTGCTCCAGTCTTTACAATTGGTGTTTGAAGAAGCTTTTTTTCATGAATCTAACCTGCAAATATATTGATTGCTGTTTTTTCACTTGACACTTTGTGGAGTTTTTTTTTTTTTTCATTTGTTTCTACTTAACTAGACAACATGTTTGAGTATCTGTTCAAATATGAGATTATACTTTGTGCTGGGGAATATTAAAAATACAAAACGGAAGGTGTAAGCATAAACTTCAACATTTATTGGAATAACAGTGCTATCAAAATTTTTTTTTAAAGGACAGTGAGAGAA
>PVKS010000095.1:0-279901 GCA_004027875.1 Aplodontia rufa
CCCCTCCAGCTTTATTTTTTGAAGGATTTTTTTTTTTTTGCTGGATATAAAATTCTAGGTCTGTGCTTTTTTTTTTTTTTTTCCCTTTCTCATTAGCACTTTAAATTTGTCATTCCATCATCATCTTCTGGGTTCCAAAAATGTCTATCAAAAATTTAGTCAGCACCCCGTTACTCCATTCAGTGCAGTGTGTCTTTTTGTTTTTGCTGCTGTTAAGATTTCTCTTCATCTTTGGTGTCAGGAGTTTGTGGCGTGCGTGTGCACGATGGTCTTGTACTTATTCTTTTGGGGGCATCGCTCAGTCTTTTAAACCTATAGGTTGTCTGTCATTAGATTTGTAGATTTCTGACTATTATCTCTCAGGTATCTTTTCTGCCATACTGTCCTCCTCACCTCCTTCTGGAGCTCCGGTTATGTGACTATTACACCCTTTAACTATACCTCTTATGTTTCTCATGTTTTGCTCTGGTTTGTCCATATTTCTCCTACCATTCTTCAATTTGGTATTTTTTATTGACCAACCAACCTTTCAGTTCTCAATTCCTACTTTCCGTCATGTCCAGTTTGTTATTAAGCCCACTCAGGTGAACTTAGTTTCAGGTATTCTTAGGTAGTTCATTTGATTATTTTCATAGTTTCTAAATTTCAGTTGATAGTCCCCAGTTTTTCTGTTTTCTCCTCCATTCCCTCTATTGTTACAAGTTTTTTTCTTCTTAACCATAGTTAGGGGTGGGGTGGGAAGAGTGGTTTTTGTTTGTTATTTTGTACTGGGGATTGAGTCCAGGGGTGCTTTACCACTGAGCTACATCCCCATTCCTTTTTATTGTTTATTTTGAGACCAGGTCTTGCTAAGTTGCTCAGGCCCTTGCTAAGTTACTGACATAGGCCTGGAACTTGCAGGCCCCTGCCTCAGACTCCCAAATCGCTGGGATTACAGGCATGCACCCCATGCCCAACCCATAGTTGTTTTAAAGACCCTCTCTGGTAATTTTATTACCTGAATCACTTCTGAATCTATTTCTATTTCTGTTTTCTCTCTTTGATTTCAGTTTTATGTTCCTGATTTATGGTAATGCCTTACAGTTTTTGATCCAATGCTAGACCTTCTGGGTGCAAATGCAGCCTTTGGGTGAGAGATGCCGAGTTTCTTTGAAGAGCGTGAAGTTTTAACAGTCAGATGGAGAACCAGCAGATCTCCTGATCCTGTTAAACCTTGGTCAAGTCTGTTCTGCTTCAGTTTTGTGCAGACTTTCCATAAAGGGCGTGTGGCCTTTACTCCCAGAGCGTGGTCTTTCTGGGTCCTCAAATGAAAGCCCTGGGTATACCTCGCTCCTTCTACCTGACTCTGCCTGAACTCTGACCCCTACTGATCCACAATTGTCTTTTTAGCCTCTGGTTATTGTTTCCCCTCAGTTTGTTGCTCTCTGCATGTGTGGCTTGGGAGTGGAATGAAGACTCGGGGGGAATTTTGATGCATGTATGTTTGTCTCCTTACATGTAGCCTTGTCTGGAACTTTGCCCCTCAGCTGTCAGCAATTCTGTAATCCCCCAACTGATGTAGGTCTCCTCAACTCAACGGACTGTACTCTGTGCTTGGGTTCTGTTTTCCAGTGTAGCTGTTTGGAAAGATCCTTAGGGGGAAATCGAAGGTGGATGTGGAGGTTCTTTTCTTTCAAGTCTCCTCCAGTTCTGCCTGCAGGGATTGCTCTCCAATGCTTTATAGCGGTTTATATAATTTATCCATCTTTTCTGATCATCTTTAGTGTGTGAATTAAGCTACGTTGTCGTGGAGATTATGGAATTTACATCTTTCAAACAAGGATAGTCAGACATGGAAAAGCAAAGAGACTTTCTCAGATTACACAGGAAGTGAACCAGTGCTAAACCTAGAAGTAGGCCACTGACTCCTGTCTGGATAAAATAATAAAGATGTTTCATTTATATGCTGGGTTTCTGTTCAAGACACAAAGGCTGCATTTTAAAAGTACATCACCCAACTTTAAATGTTATGTGTGAATATATTTGTACAAAAATGTAGGGAAAAAAATAATTGTCTCAAATTGGGATCCCAGTATCTAGAGAGAGCCACTCTTGATGTTTTTGTTTTTTCCTAAGAATATATTGTTAAACAAAATCATGTATGTCTATAAGTTAATAATTAATGTGTTTATATGGCTATCATCTTGTGAAGCAATGAGAAGTGCTCTACTTCCGTGGTCTAATTCAGTTTCCCAGTAGTCCTAGGAGGCAGTTTATTGTTTTGAGCTTTAGTTTAGGCACGCAGAAACCAAAGCTCAAAGGGGTTAAGGAACTTTAGACACACAGCTGGTAAGAGTCAGAGCTGGAATTGGAACTCGGTCTGTGGGTGTCCACATTGAAAGATCCGTCTGTCTCTCAGAAAGTGGTGGTCCCTCGTGTTTCAAAGACTTGCCATTGGAGATTTGATTATTCGTCTGTAGAAGCACTAAGGGCAGAGCTAAGAGTATTCATTGTGCCCCCTCCGAGGCTGATTTGGGTTATATTTTGGTAGAGTGCCATTGGAAAGAAAACCCTGGACCAACAGGGTGAAGTCCTGTATGCCTGCTGGGTAAAGACTCTGACCAGGAGTGGATGGCTTATTTATCATAATTCAGGTCTCATGCATTCTCACTTCCCACCTGAGCTATTACTTTCTCCCTGACAGATGTCAGTAGGCCTTTGTGCTTCTGATGGTGTCAGTCAACAATGAGTAGGAGGACTCTACAGTCCATGAGTGGGTGGAGCGTCATACCCAGAGAGGAAAACTCAGCCAGGGGATTGAACAGAGCTGCACAGGTGGAATAGAAGCTCCTGCAACACCTGGGCCCAGAAGATTCCCTGAGCACTTACTACCTGCATGACTTTATGGGAAACCTGAGGTTATATAGAGATGGAAAGAGCAGGGGGCCAAGGTTAAAATCCAGCAAGCATCAGCGGGCTGGGTGTGATCACAATCACAATTTGTTTATTCTCTGGAAGGGAGAAATTTTTAATCCCCGTTTTACACACGGGGAATCTGAAATTTGGAAGTTATATGACTTAATGTCATAGCAAGTAACTGGTAAAGTTAAGACTGGAACGTAGAGCTGTCTGATTTTACAGCTGTTTTTCTTCTTTGTTTCTTTTCTTTTTTTTTTTTTTTTTTGAGAGTGAGAAAGAGAAAGAGTCAATTCGATTTATTTTTTCATCTAGTTTTTGTTTTTTCGACACTTAGTTGTGTATGTGGTGCTGAGAATCAAACCTGGGTCCTCACAATGCCAGGCAAGCTCTCTGCCACTGAGCCATCTCTCCATTCCTTAGCTGTCTTTCTTCTACATAAACTGTCACTTCTGTGGATCCCTGCTCTCAATTTTTTTTTTAAATTAAAAAAAATTCAGTGGGATTCTTAAAGTACATGCATGCATATTACTAACATACAGCTGCATGTGATGGATTTCAAATAATACAAAGTTAAGACCTTCCTGCGGAATCTGGGCCCACCCGGGACCCTGAAGCATGCTCTGCATTGGAGTAGGATCTCCACAGGGTTTACAAATTATGCATGTTCAAAGACTGGGAGAAGTCACAAGGTTGGAAGGTGACTGGGAAGTCACCTTGGAGGAGGTGGCATTTGTGTTGGACCTGGAAGAATCCATGTGGTTTCTGCAGTGAGGGTAAGAGAGTGGGAGGCAGAAAGCCCGAGACAGGTTTTGAGCTTGGAGAGTTTTCCAGATTGCCTTGAGCAGAGAGGGTGAAGAATCCTGGGAAACAGGGCTGGGAATGTGAGTTTGGGCCATATTGTTGGGGGACTAGAACTCCAGACCAGGGGCTTATAATTTAGTGACTGAGGTGCCACTGAAGGAACTGGGTGGAGTGAGAAATCAAGGTGCTGTTTTCCGAAGGCTGATGTGGAGGTTCTGTGCAGGGGGACCTGAGCCGGGAAATACTTCCAGGCCTTCCCCAAGACCAGATTTGAGGGGATGAGGCTGTGTTAGAGGGATGGAGAAAACAGGAGGGACTGGAGTGATAAGAAGGGTCCAAATAGCAGAAGTTCAGTGAGCCTATCTGGGGTTCCTTCTTCTCTCCTTGGGAAATAGAACTTGTCAAATGTACCCTAGAGGTGCCCAAGCCATCTAGCCCTCAGGTCACGTTTCTCTAATATCTGATCAATGACTCCAGCCTCCATCCTAGGCAGGAGTCCAGAGCTCTCCTTTTCTCCCCATGAGTTATGGGACTGTGGGTGTGCATGTTTGCTGTGGATGTGTGGGATGAGGTCTCAGTCCCCTGGGACTGTCACTCTGTGTCCTGCTCCCTCCACTGTGCCCCAGTTTCTAAGAGCTGCCATTCTCCTGGTTCACTCTGAAAACCTACTCTTCCCTCTTTACCTTCCCGCCCTTCCCTGGCTCATCAGGGCTCTTGACTGGCTGGGGCTGGCAGGATGTTCATAGCACAGGAAATGGAAAACTTTGAGTTCAATGTCATGATGCCATAGAAAACCTGGGATCCCTGTGGATCGCAAGGTCGTGTGACTCGTCGTTATCATGTTAAAATAGGATCACATTTCAAGATCCTAACAGTGAAAGTTACATTTCTCTCTCCATTCAGCTCACTCAGCGTAATTTGGAGTCTTATAACTTCATAGAAGGGATCCCAGAGAAGTGGAAATGTAGTTGAACTATATTTGAATGTGTTTGAAATTCATTGCAGGAAAAAAAAAAGCAAAAGAAATCATCTAGCCTTATCCATTGGAAAGAAGAAAATGTGTGGGTGGTAAGTTGGACTAGTTCCCCAAAGAAAAAGCAAGTTCAGGGTGGCAAGGGGCTATTTCGTATTTCCCTTAAGGTGTGTGTGGAAGCTCTCTGCCAATAGCGACTCAAGCTAGGGCAATGCCTAAAGTCCAGGGAAGATTTCTGCAAGAGAGTCCTTCTAAGCTGCTTTTATTCTGCTTTATTTTATTGCTTGCTTTCGCAGTGCTGGGGATGGAACCCAGGGCTAGGCAAATGCTTCACAGCTGAGCTGCACCCCAGCCCTTAGGCTTCATATAAAGAGTCTGATTGCCTGGATGGAGGGAGTATTTGCTGGGGGCTCAGTTGTGCCTGGGGCCTGAGCTGCAAGGCTGCAAGCTGACCCGTGAGGCCCCAGCATTTAGGTTACGATTAGAGGTGCCTCTTCGACTCCTCCTTCCTCCCCTCTCCACCCCCACCTCCATCAAGGGAGGCCCACTCTCCCCAAGGGTATGCTGTGTCTGCACTGCCTCTCCCTCTTGCCTGGTGGAGAGCGAGATGCTCCAACCTCTGTGCTCCAAACCCTGCCAGGGCCCGTTTCTCCCTCAGTGACTCACCGTGGCCACAGTTCCCTGTGTCTGATTCTTTTGATCTCACAGACCCTGAAACAGTAGGGCCTGGTACGCAGTAGATGCTCAGGGAGTGTTTATGAAGCACACTTATAATGATTAACCCTGAGTGTTCCATATCACCACGCATACAGAAAGCATCCTCATCTTTTTTATAGTTGTATAGTATTCCATTTTAAAGGACATATCATAATTTAATCAGATGAACACCTGGGCTGCTTCCACACTTACACTGTTATAGAAAAGCTTCAACAAATCGCCTTATATGTGCATCATGTTGAATGAGTCCAGGGGTCTCTGTAGAATCAATTCCAAATGTGAGGCTACTGGATAAAGGGCCTTTGTGTTTTCAGTAGCCTCTGCTGGGTGACCTTCCGTGTGAGGTGGTGGCACCATTTTGTGCTCCCCCCATGCAGCAGGAGGGCGCTGTATCCCACGGCTTCACAGCAAGAGTTGTGAGGTCCCAGTTTGGATTTTGGCCCATCAGACAAGCGAGAAATGCAGTCTCTGTGAGGTTTCTCTTTGCATCGATGAGACTGATCAATGTGCTTCACCTTTCAGGAGCGTTTGTATTTTTCCATCGGCTGCCACGGGCTTCGCCTGCTTTCCCTCTTGGTTCTTGTTCCCCCCGGCCCCTGGTTTTATGGGAGCTCTTTTCTGTGATGGGCAGATGAGATCCTTGTCTGTGCCTAAGCAAGCCATTGTCTTTGTACTTACGGTGCATTTTCTTTTCCCTCACGCAGAAATCTTGGAATTTTTATATAGTGAAAATTTCCAATCTTCTTTTATGGCTTTTTGGGTTTGTATCAAAGTTAGAAGGGCCTTTTCCTACGCCAAGGCTGGGGAGGAATTTACCCAGAGGAGGGAAGGAAGCAGGTGTGGCCCCCCTTGGAGCGGTGCTGCCAACATCTTGGCTTTGTTTGGGTCTTAGCCCTGTTCCCACGGGGAGAAGGGGCTGCTGCCAGCGGCTGGTGCCCACTGCCAAGGCCTGGGTGCCAGGCACCCTGATCATTGGCTGGTGCTCTCTGCAGGGGCAGGGAAGGAGGTGGATGGGGGAAATGGAACGTTTGGCAGCCTCTTGTTCCCAACAGGTGGGGTCTGCCCAGGTGCAGCAAGGTCAGTACAACGAAAGGAAATAGAATTAGGACATTAAAGTGAAACTCAAGACGCACATAAACTTGAACCTTTCCTGGGATTTGAAAAGAGGTAATTAATTTAGAAACATTCTCCCTCAATATTAAGCTCTGCCAAACTGGCTCAAGGCAGGAAATACTGTAGAAGAGTCTCCCCCAAATATTGGGAATTCAATTAGGAAGAAATAATTAGGAAGGTGATATGTTCTCTAAAATCTTCAGTCCATTACTACAGGTTTGAAGAGAGGGAGGCCCACAGGTGTCGGGTTGGGGGAGGTCTTGACATCAAGGAGCCTATGCCTTCATCATTACTCCACCACTGTGTGACTTCAGAAAAGTTGCTTCACTGTTCTGGGCCTCAGTTTCTTCTTCTATAAAAGTGGATGATACTAATAAGTGATGACGTGCTGTGGATGCTTCAGGAACCGTATTTGATATTTCGCATGTTCAGTTGCTCACTTTCTAGAGCAGCAGTGAAAAGGAAAAGCAGGACTGGAGCAGTGGCTCAGCAGTGGAGCGCTTGCCTGGCATGTGCAGGGACCCGGGTTCGAGCCCCGGCACCGCATGTACAACTAAGTGTCTGGAAAACTAAAACCAGATGAAAAAAATAGATGGAATTGATTTTCTCTCTTAAAAAAAAGGAAGAAAGAGAAAATAGAAAGCTATGCCCAGCACTTGACCCCTTGCAAACGTAGTCTTATCCCCCGTAGTGACGGCATTTGGAGGCAGAACCTCGGAGGCAATAAGCTCATGAGGTGGATCCCCTGTGAGTGGAATCAGTGCCCTTATGTCAGGGACCCCAGTGAGCCGCCTCTCCCATTCTGCCGTGTGAGAACTCAGTATGAGCAGATAGCTCGCTGTGAGCCAAGAAGACCCCTCCCCAGACACAAGGTCTCCCAGCACCTTGATCTTGGGCTGCTCAGCCTCCAGGACTGTAAGAAATAAATCTCTGTCTGTAAGCGATCTGCTCTATGGCGTTTTGTTATAGCAAGCCACACAGACTAACAATCAGCAAACGGTGACCACATCCTGCCATGTGGGCTTTGCTGGGGAGCAGCCAGGGTGCCCTGGGTGCAGAGTGAATTAACCTGTCCCGAGATTGGCAGGACCGGGATCCCTCTGGAGGAGCCGCAGCTCTTATAGGCACGGGACATGCTAAAGCATGCCCCTTTACCAAGTGCTTCAATTAATCCTCACAAAAGCCCTATGTGCTTGGAACTGTTTTATCCCTGTTTGACAGAAAAGGAAACTGCGGGCCGGAAGGATGCTCTAAGTCACAGAGCTGGTAACTGGGGGAGCCAGGATTTGAGCCTGGAGATGTGGCCCTAGAGTTTGTATCAGGAGACAGATGCGGAGAAGCTGGATGGAGATCCCTGCGGTGTGTTGGGGACCAGGACTGCAGAGCAGGGGCAAGCAGAGCAGCTAGAGGGCCAGGCACCAGGCGGCATCTTGGCAGGGGGCCTCCTAAGCATCCCGCTGCTCGCTGGCTTTGGCAGGACCAGCAGGTGGACGCTGGAGTGCGATGGCTCTGTGTGTGCTGAGAACAGCTCCAGGAATCCTGTTGGCCTGAACTCACACTCTGCAGGATGAATCTTATTTGGCTCGAGGCATTTCTGCCTATTAAAACGAACAGGCATCTGGCAGAGCCAATTCCAAAAGTCTCTTCTACCTAACATGAGCACTCCTGCCTACTTGATGTAGACAGCTCCGGCTCCTCCCTCGGATCCCGGTCCAGGCTCACATCCTGCCTTGGATGGGCCTGTCCAGGACTCGTGCTTTATATGCTGATAATTTGACTCTGAGCTCAAGATAGCAGAGGCCGTGTCTGTTTTTCTGTTTTTAGCACCTGGCACAGGGCTGGAATTTAGTAGACACTCAATAATAAGTATTCAGCGAACACATGAATAAGTAACCAGTCCTCCAGGAGAGTTAACATTGAGAGTCCTAAGAAAGGAGGATCAGGCCTGGGAGAAACACATGACCCTTTAGAGGGAGGGAAGCTGGGCTTTCAGACCCTCGAACTGGTCCAGTCGGGGAGAGGAGCCTAAGAGGCAGGTGGCACCCGTTTGGTGACTGAGCTGGAGGGTGTGAGTTGGCTTTGGGTGGACCAGATCTTATCTAAATGCTATCAGTAGGGACTTCCAGTTGCCTTCACCAGCTGCACGGCCTCATGCAAGCTTTCTGGCCTTGTCAAATCTTGCTTTCCTTATCTGTAAAGTAGCCAGGTAATGGGGCTGGAGTGGTGGCTCGGTGGTTATGGCACTTGCCTGGCACGCGCAAGTACGCGAGTTCAAACCCCAGCACCCACGTACACAACCAAGTCTCAGAGGAATGGAAGTCACACGAAAAGCTAAATAAAAATTGCTTCTCTCTTTCCCTCTCACTGTCCCCTCTTTCTTAAAAAAATACAATAAAATAGCCAGATAAAACATCTTCCTAGCACTTTGGGAGAAATAACAGCGTATGGAAAATGGTGCTCGGTGTCTAGTTTAAGTACTTGCTCAAAGAATTTCCTAGAATGCTGGTGCTCTTTTAAAAATACACCAGTTTTTAACTTACATTGGTAGGGTTAACCCTCAAAACGTCCTTGTGATGTGTTATTTTGTCATCCTCTAGGTAAGGGTGCTTGGGCACGGGTGAGTCAAGTTCCTACCCGGAGTGGAAGACAAAGCTGAAATTCAAACCCTGATTAAGCCAGTTCCTTCCATTTGTTGGTATCAGAAAGAGAGCCATGTGAAGTTTAGTTGGTTAAAGAAAAGAAACCCTGCTCCTGCCTGAGCGGGAGAGGCTGGTGGGTCCCAGAGCAGGGCCTTCCTCCTCTTGGCGGACCCTTCCTCAGCGCCTTCTTCGCAGAGTCTGACCTGTCCTTACGGAGATGTCCCGGGCGGGCTGCCAGCAGGATGCATGGTGCAGCCCTGTTTTAGTCAGTTTTGCGTGGCTGTGCCTGAAGGATGCGACAAGAGAAGTTGACTTTGGCTCACAGGTTCAGAGGCTCAGGCCATGCTTGGCCAACTCTGTAGCTCTGAGCCAGAGGTGAGGCAGAACATCACCGCAGAAAGGCGTGGTGGAAAAAAGCGGCTCAGCCCATGGCCACCAGGAAGGAGGAGGGGGCAGGGACAGAGAGAGGGAGAGAGAAAGAAGGAGAGAGAAAAAGAGAGGAGGAGAGAGAAAGAGAGGGAGCACTTTGTTTGCCAGTGACAAAATCTAAAGCCCACAGACATGTCCCCAGTGACCATGTCCCCAGTGACCATGTCCCCAGTGACCCACCTCCTCTAGCCACACCTTGGCTGCTGGTTACTGCACAGTTAGTCCACATCAGTTGTGACTCTTCCACTTAGGTCACGCCTCTCCTAACCCAGTTGTCTCACCGCTGACCATTCTTGCTTCCTGTCACACATGAGCTTTGGGGGACTCCACGTGTCTAACCTGTAACAGGCCCTCGTGTGCTGCATGTGAAGTCTACATGTGCTCGTCTGTGAAGAGAGAAGGCCAGAGGTTAATGGGACAGAAAATCAACGACATTCCCCTCTGTTGAGAAGAGCCTGGATTTCCAGAGATTAATATTCTCTTTATATTTTCCAAATTTAAAGAACAAAATTGTATTACTTCTGCAAACAGAAAAAAAAATGTTGTTTCTAGAAACCCTGTCCATTCCATCAAGACTGCCACTCCCGTGTGGAGCTGTGACGTCCCTGGTGGGTGGTCTTACAGGGTCCTCCATGGCGTGACTGTTTTGCTCCATAGTTGGTGGCCTCCCTGGGCTGCTCCCAGTGGTGGGGTCAGCTGGGCAGGATTGCTCTGAAGTCCGCCTGGCCCTGAGCTCAGGGCAGCGGATGTGCTCCAGCCTCTTCCCTGTGCGGATCACATCCGCTTGATCTGCCCCACAGCTTCTGAGGGGGGCATGTTCCTCATCTTCAGTCTTGAGACAAGGAACACTCCCGTCCCGTAAACAGGGTGACGGGATCCTGAGCTGCTTCTCTCAGCCTCTTCTCACTGTGCTGCAGCCACTGCGCTTCTGGGAAGGTGATGTGATCTCTCAGGTCCCGGTGCCATTGTCCCTTGCCTCCTCCACCCTGCTCCTGGCCTCTTCCCCATCTTCCTGCCATGTGGCTTCTGTTTCTGGCTCACTCTGGGGATCAGCTCGGTACCGCTTCCTCCAGGAAGCCTTCTCTGATAGGCTGTTTCCTTGTGCAGTTTTGGTTGGCAGACTCTGCGCTGCCTTCCTGTATGACATTTATCATTTCTAGAACGTGGGCCTCTTTTTGCTGTTTGTTTCTCTCTTTCCCCAACCAAACTAAAAGGCAAGAAGATTTCCTTTCTTTCTTTCTTTCTTTCTTTCCTTCTTTCTTTCTTTCTTTCTTTCTTTCTTTCTTTCTTTCTTTCTCTTTTTCTTCTTTTTTTGGTATTAGGGATTGAACCCAAGGGTGCTTAACCACAGAGCCACATCCCCAGTCCTTTTTAATTTTGAGATAGGGTCTCAGTAAGTTGCTTAGGGCCTGGCTAGATTGCTGAGGCTGACCATGAACTTGTGATCCTCCTACCTCAGCCTCCTGAGTCACTGGGATTACAGGCGTCTGCCACTGTGTGCCTAAGAGTTTAATTTCTTTATACTCAGTATCTAGCTGGCACAAATTAGGTAATCAATATTTTGAAGTAATTAACACAATTATTATAATAGCACTATATAATGACTTTTTACAGATGAAGAAGTATATGAAGCTCAAGAAAACTGAACGATTAACCTTATTCATGGTCAATAAATTTTTGAGTTGATACCAGATTCTAGGTCTTTTGGTACCTTGTCCAGGTTGACCAAAATGTTGAAATTTAAAGATGCAGGGGAAAAAACATATCACCTGAAACCAGGAAGTTTTAGGGTGAAAAAAGATTTTAATCACATATTAGTTAGATAGAAGTACTTTTAGGTTGTTTATATACTTTTCCTTTTAAAAAATACAATTGATAATTTTTTACAGATTTTTATTCTTTTTGTTTTCTTAGTATAATTAGAACAGTTTCTAGGAGTTGGGTTGTAAGGCCAACCAAGTGAACATTTTAATGGTTCCCAATATTATTGACAAATTCGCTTATCAAAAACATCATACCAGCCAGGTACAGTGGTGCGTACTTGTAATCCCAGTGACATAGGAGGCTGAGGCAGGAGGATGGCAAGTTCAAAGCCAGCCTCCACAACTTGGTGAGGTCCTAAGCAACTTAGTAAGATCCTGTCTCAAAATGAAATATAAAAAAGGGCTGAGGATATAGCTCAGTGGTTAAGCACCCCTCGGTTCAATCCCTGGTACCAAAAAAACAAACAAAAAAACCCACCATTATACCAATTAATGCTATGTGAACAGGAACTATGTGAATGTGAGTGTTACCTTGTATACAGCTGCACTGGGAGTCCTCATTATTTAAAAATCACTTTACTCTCAGAAATGCAGGTAGTTCCTTCCATTTGTCTACTTATTTCTGTGAATAGGAGAGGTTGACCATCGTTCTGTGTGTTTATTCACCTGTGATCTTGTGAGACCCTCAAGTTCATACTCTTTATTCTGCTTCCCCAGCCTAATATCGGAGACTGCAAGATTAACTATTTAAGTACCAAGTGGAAGGCACTGTGCCAGGTGACACAGATGACTAGGACACCATTCTGCCCACCTAGCGTAGAAGAGGTGGATATGGACAGAAATCACCACCCCGTGCTAAACTGTCCAGCTGAGAGAGGAGGGAGTTGGGATTCCTGACTTGGAGTATGGAGGAAGACTTCTGAGAGGTGGAGTCATTTATGATAGGCTGGAAAGGATAAGAAACATCCGGAAGGACTCCAGTGGACAAAGCAGCTTAGACAGCTGTGAGTTCCGTGAGGCACTTTGACACTGTGTCCCTGAGAACAGCTGGCGTTTGTGTCGGTTAGGATGGTTTTGGGGGCAGGGAAGAGCATGTCCACTGGAAAGGGGTTTCAGTAGCTGAGGAGGCTGTATTATCTCACGAGACAAAGGTGCGTTTCCAGGGCACGACCTGGGACCCCCAGTCTTCCCACATTTCCTGTCTTCCTTGGTGTTGTCTTTGCCATAAGGCAGCTCTCTTCCCAGTCCTAAGCTTGCTGTCCCATTCACCTGTCTTCTCACTGATGTGTTCAAAAGCAGGACAGAGCTGGGCATGGTGGCACACTCCTGTAATCCCAGGGACTCAAGAGGCTGAGGCAGGAGGATCTCAAATGCAAGGCCAGTCTTAGTTACTAGTGAGGCCTTGAGCAACTTAGTGAAACTCTATCTCAAAATAAAACGTAGAAAGTGTCAGAGATGTGGCTCAGTGGTAAAGCCCTCTGGGTTTAAGCCCCATTAAAAAAAAAAAAGTGGGACAGGCAAGTCTCTCACTCATTCCATTTAATTAGGGAAAAACTTTTTTCTCAGAAGCACCCAGAGGGCTTCTTACGTGGGATTGGCCAGTACCATGTCACATGTTCTACCTAATGCAATCAGTGGCCTGATAACATAAGATTGCGTATCATGATTGGTTTAAGATGATCCACATTCACCCACCTCTCTAGGATTTGAGAGAGGGGCTCACTCTCTGGATGCATGGACCCCTCCAAAATCAGGGCTATGCTAATAAGAAGATGAGTATATATGATTGTTGAATAAGCAGCCCTAGTTCTTGCCATAGTGTTTAAGAGCTGACATTTTATTCAGAATCATACCAACATCACTAAATTTCCATCAAGAAAATATTTTCCAGGGACTGGAGCCGTGGCTCAGCGGTAAAGGCCTTGCCTGGCATGTGTGAGGATGGGCTCCAACCCCAGCACCACATACATAACTATGTTTCAGAAAAAATAAGACAGGATGAAAAAATAAATAAATTGATTCTCTCTGTCTAAAGAAAGAAAGACAGAAAGAAAATATTTTCTGGATTCAACTTTACTGAGCCCAATTAAAATTCGAGGAAAAATGTTCTCCCTAGTACATACCATTTTCGTTTTCTTCCATTTCCGTTTTTGTATTACTTGAATTATTTTCATGAGTACTGATCTTTTTCCACTTAAGTTTTAGAACAGAGATTGATTTCATTGATCTCATTTATATGTTCACATTAAATTTTATTGGTCATATTTGTAGGTTTTGACATCATTCATTTTCTTTTGAGACCCTGTTCCAGTTATCTCGGGTTGAAGTCAGTGGATCAGGAAATTATTTTATGTTGACTATTCATTCCTATCAGTAGTCTTCCTTAGAGAATGGCTAAGAGACTGATTATCCGTATTTCTCAGTTAATACAAGATAAAATTGTGCGTGATTCCTCTTAGGGTAGCGCAGTTGAATCTGTTGTTTAGATTGTTGTATTTGAGTGGTCAGAAAATAGAGCCAAACCTGGCCTGATGCCTGTTCTCATAGGGCTACAAGCTAAGAATATTTTTACAGATGAGTTTTCACAATCTATTTGATGATAAGGAACGCTAACTGAATCCCAACGAAGAAAAATAATTTAATTCTTCTCATTAATAAGCCTATATTATGAAAATTATAGTCTATTATTATAATATTTTGAATTTTGTCAATAAAATTGCTATGGAAATTTGTCTTCCCTTTTATCTTGCAAATTCTACATAATATTTGTTACTGATTTTGCTTTATGGTCTGAAAACTCTGAAATATTTACTATCTGGTCTTTTATTACTGTATGGGCTACCAGATTCCTCTAACACTCACACGCTTTCATGATCCCATGCTGACTCTGCTTCCCTGGGGCTCAGAGCATGGTGAGCATGTTGGTCTGTTCAGGTTGCTGGAAGAAAATGCCATAAACTGGATGAGTTAAAAAGAACAAATTCCCTTCACACAGTTCTGGAGGCCGGGAGGCCCAAGTTCAAGGCACCAGCAGATTTGGTTTCTGGGGAGGACGCACTTCCTGCTTGCATGGCAGAAGGGGCAAGGGAGCGCTCTGGGGTCTCCTTCACAAGGGCCCCAATCCCATCCCCAAGGACTCCACCTTCACCACCTAAGCACCCTACAAAGCACCCACGTCCTAATTCCATCACCTCACAGGTTGAGTTTCAACATGAACTTGTGGGGGCGGGGCACATTGGGTCCATAGCAGAGAGTGAGTTCAATTTGTCCCTAGGGCCAAAAGGGTGGAGTCAAAGGACCCACTTCCCTCGAGAAAAATACCAAGTGGGTAAGCACGTTCATACATTCAGTGATGAAGACGGCCTTCCAGATTCAACGTACTGTGTCAAACTGAACTTAAGAGTTTTCTACAAAAGTCAGTTTCCTTTTGTGTGTGGTTTTTTCTTCTTCTTCTTCGTGTTAAAGGAGAGTGAGTCTAACATTAGAAAAGCTAGAACATTGTCTCAAAGCATCAATCCTGGAGGGAAACGTTGTGTTTTGAAAACCTGGGAAGCAGGGAGACTGTTTACTTTTTCCTTCTGTTTCCTACTGAAGTTAGCTACTTTTTCTTTTCTTTAACAGATGAGGAAAAAGAAAATAATAGAGCATCCAAGCCCCACTCCACTCCTGCTACTCTACAATGGTGAGTTTCCACTCTGGGCGAATGTGAAGAGAGACGTGGATCTTCATACACACAGGATAGGACCTCGCGTGGGTGTTTTGTCATTGTCGTGATAAATTTAAATGCTACAGCCCACATGAAATAGTGTTAATTTTCTGGTGTATGCAAAATGTTTAACTTAGATCTAGCTTGGAGATTTGAATTCTCATTTATTTTATTTGTGGTTCGATTTTTTTTCATTATTAAAGCATTGGTAAGAACTGAATTCCACATGGATATTATTAATTGAATTTAATAGAATCCATTATTATAATTAATAATTTTGCTGCACATTCTAGAATGAGAGGTCTTTTCACCCTTACCAATGAGCCCCAAATGAATTAATAATTAATTACCATTATTTTAACACTGATAATAACAAAGGTAATCTACAAGCGCTGCTTTTTCTTTGATATTTGACCTTGCTAGACTTGGTGGCATAATCTATGATGTTTAAGTGGCTTCATTCATGTTTGATTTCTGTTTTCAAATCTCCCCGAGAGGGAGAGAATGAGAAAGAGAGAGAGAGAATCGATTTTATTTATTTTTTCCATCTGGTCTTTGTTTCTCTGAAACCTAGTTGTGCACGAGGTGCTGGGATTTGAACCCGGGTCCTCAAGCATGCCAGGCAAATGTTCCAACCACTGAGCCACTTCTCCAGCCCCTCCTGTTTGATATTTGCTGATAAATTCTAAGAGCTTTACTTGGAAATTACGGTGTGGCTTTGAATACCAGAGCTCTCTGTGCCTGCGATTCACCCCTCAGAGGATCCTGGCAGTGCATCCCAGTGCAGCCCAGCAAGCTTGAAGGAATCGAGGAAGGAGGGATTGGGGAGGAGAGGGGGGAGGAGAGAGGCACTGCAGTGTATTGTGTGCCAGCCTCCAAGACGGGCCCTTTCTGCACAGCCTCCTTTCATCTCCTGAGTCAATGGTGTTCGTGTTGTTAGCCCATTTTACAGAAGAGGAGATAAAGCAGAGGCAGCTAAATCATTGGCCTTAAAATGCTCACAGCCATTGAATAGGAGAGGCTGGAATCTGGCTAGGTCTCCTAAACTGCAAATCCCATGCTTGGGAAGAAAGGAAGAGGAAAAATCAAGGAGAGAGAAGAGGGAACAGATCAGAAAAGGAAGCAGATGGACTTTAATGAGCAAATGGCATTATATTTTATAGACTAGGCCCTGCAGAGGTGAGAGCAAAACACTGCTGGGAGAAAGCACTCAGGAGCGGAGGAGCACAGTCTTCTTCAGGAGTCTTGACAGCTTGTTCTGCCCCAAGAATAGCAAAGGTTGCTTTCAAGAGCTCCGTTTCCAGCCCTGTGGCCTGTCCCCACCGTTTGTCCCTGTGCTTTATTCCACTGAGCTGACTGTTTCGCTTTGTTTAAAATTTGACTCTACTCACAGAATTTCCCCCAAACACTTCCCCACATATTGGGGCCCCGTGCATCCCCATAATGCCAGGACACAGAATGAGGCAACAGTGAGAAGGCGGTTGGGAGTGGGAGCTTCTAGAAGTGCCAGAAATCGACAGACGTTCTTGCTTTAATAAGCCAAGGGCTCTGTACATTTCAGAATAAAACATTTGGAAGGGACTAGAAGAAAGGGCCTCTCCCACATCTGTTTTTCTGATTCTCTGACATCTGGCTGGCACCAGCGAGGCGGTGGTAGCATAGCTTCTGGAATCAACCTGCGGGGAGCTCCCAGCTGACTCTTACCAGCTGTGAAGCCTTGGGCAAGGTCTTTAGCCTCAGTGCAGTCACCTGTGAAATGGGGATAGCCGTTGTGCGTAAATCACAGCCTGGTCCTGACGGGCGTGAACGGGGTCTGGGATGGCTGGGGGCTCTGGCAATTCCTCACGCACCCCTTCCTTCCGTGGCCCCCAAGGACGGCGTGGGCAGGGCTCTCCTCTCTGGCATAGGCAAAGCCAGTTTTCCTACTGTACCGAATTCTGCACCAGCCGTCTGTTCTTCTAAATAAAGCGTCACGCAGGTCATCCCAGAAGAAATTCCATCCTCCGAATCACAAGGTCAGCCAGTGGGATTTTTTTTTTTCTAATGATACTTTTGCTTTCCAGGACAAATCAGATTTGAATATGTGTACATGTTAGTCTTACTATTATCCAAAGGTATCAAGGGGTTCAAAGAACATCAAATTGGCCTCTTAGATCCTTTTTATTATCTGTTTAACATAGAGCTTTGGTCATTAACTGATTCGCTGGCCTGGCGTAGGTTCTGGGAATGCAGAGGTGGAGGAGATGGGCCGAGGTGGGCTCAATGGTCAGCAGACCAGGGAAGCATCAGCTAGGTGACTTGGAAATGGCTAACCGGACAGCATTGCACTGGCTGCTTCAGTTGAACAGCAAGGGAAAGCTCCTGAGGTCACATTTTTGGTAGAAAGATTGCAACATGCCCTCACTGACGCCCCCCCCCGCCCCCGCCGCCCGGGAAGTCAGGGGCAGAGGAACATTCCAGACAGGGAAAAGCTACCGCAAAGGCCCTACTGCTGTAGGCTGGCTCCCCGGGCTCAACACATGTGCATACAGGTAGTTTGTTCAGCAAGTGCACAGTGGCCACACCTGCAGGGGCTAGAGGGACTGGTGCAGCTGGGCTGTGATGAGGTTGGAGTGGGGCTCCAGCCCATCCCACGGGGAGTTTTCAGGTGGTAATAGCCTTCAGAGGTGACCCCAACTGAGGCTGTGGGTCCGAGCTTTATCTCCAGTTCTGCATGGGACTTAGGTGGCCCCCACCTGGCAGATTCCTTTGGGAGGGGCTGTTCTCTTCACATCCTGCTGAGCACAACTCCTGGGGAGGGACTCGGCCTCAGCACCCCACCTCCTGGCAGTGGGGACCCACTCACAACATTCTCTGCTCCATCCCAGGAAGGGTGCAGGCTGTGTTTGTTCCAGGAACCACAATACAGTGGATTGTGTGGGTAGATCATGGCATGAAAGGACAGTGGGACAGATGAGATGGAAGAGGTCAGCAGGGGGAGGTGTATAAACAGCGGGAAGAAACAATAGAACTTTTCTCTGAAGTTAGAAACGGAGATGCTTAAAACCATAGTGGAGGCCCTGGGACTCCTCTGTAAAGGACCCCATTAGTAATAACTTGTAGTATATAATTTCAACATAAAAAATTCTTCTCAAAATGAACTGGATGTGTACCCTCCATTTCACAAGGAAAACGTGCATAATTTACAATGGGTCCCCTTTTTGCTTTGGCTGCCTGGGAGCTCAGAGATAAATCTGAACCAAAGTATCACTGATTTGATGTATCTCTGTAAATTCCAAGATGCTCACATTTTAAATCTCTTCTTTCCAGTGTTGTCTTCTTTTTTTCTTTTTATTTGCTAGCTTTTTAGAAACAGGAAATAAGTGCATTCAATAAGTATGTTTTTTTTTTTAAGAGGGAAGGACAGAGAGAGAGAGAGACAGAGAATCAATTTTCATTGAGTGTTTCACATGGCCCCCGTTGCTCTGACACTTAGTTGTGTACATGGGTGCTGGGGTTTGAACCTGTGTATTCATGCATGCTGAGCAAGCGCCATAACCACTGAGCCACCGCTCCAGCCCCAAGTATGTTTTTTTTTAATTACATAAGTAACACATTTTCTTGTTCAAGAAGTCCATCCCTCATTGTAGTTCTCCACCTCTTCGCCCAAGCAGCCCTGTTACTAGTGGAATGAGTGTGTGTGCACATTTGTGTGTATATAGAACTTGCCTGTGTGTTTAGAAGCATGAGTAGCTCTAGAACTTTTTGAACTGTGGCTTATTATATAGTTTTTTCCTCCTTTATAAAAAGCATGGGGATGCATCACACTAAAAATATTGTTCCGCAACCTATTGTCCTCTATGGAGCCCCAGCTTGCTCTCTTCCTTAGAAGACTGTCCAGAAGTCACACCATGCTAGTCCGTGAAGAATGGCCTCAGTTTAGCTGCCGTATGGTGCTGCGCGCAAGACAGCAGCAGAATTGGTTTTAGCATTGCCTTCCTGGTGGACATTTAGGTTGTATCCAAATCTCCTCTTTATTATTACAAACAGGGCCGCAAAGAACATCTTCAAATGTGCACCTTGCACACCTGTGGCGGTGTCTCCCAATGTTGGCATCAAAAAGCAGAATTGTTGAGGCTGGAGCGGTGGCTCAGTGGTATCGCTCTTACCTGGCATGCATGAGGACGCGGATTCAAACCGCAGCACCTCATGGAGCAATGAAAGTCACATGTAAAACTAAATAAAACTGATTCTCTCTCTCTCGCTGTCCCTGTCTCTTTTTAAAAAAAAAAAAAAAAGCAGAATTGCTCTTAAAAGTTGATGGGATTGCAAAACTGCCCATCAAACACTTTACCATATTATATCTTCACCCACAGTATAAAGTACACAAATAAAACACACACACACACACACACACAACTAGGAACCTCGCTGTACAAGGAGAACGCCTTTCTGGTATTCATGCCCATGTTGTGGTAGACATAAAGACCAGGGTGGAGAGCCAGGCAGGCCAGGGAAGGACTTCAGCCTCGTGACCGCGGTGCCAGCCTGACAGGGCCCTGCTCTCCGGGGACGTTTGGCTTGTCTTTGGAGATGGGTTGGAGCTATTTGCTTCTCCTCCCTCCCGCTGCTTGCTATGAACCACCTCCCCACCACCCTAGAGACAGGCCCCCTCTAAAAACAAGTCCCACAGCAGCCAGGCAGCCTAAAACAATCATGGCCACGTGACCTGGAGGCAGCTCCCAGCAGAAAACATGCAAACATTGTCAAACGCCTTGTGCCAAACACTTTCCAGCATCCTCAGTCACGAGGGTGAGTAAATCCCAACTCGCTGGGGACAGTGAGCGCTGCAGGAATCCCGGCCACACAATAACCTCCATTCACACAGAGAATTTGGAAATGGAAAGAGCCTGTTCAGCCACCCTGGCCCACTGGCCACCAGCGCCCGACCTGCTCTGTGGCCTGCCTCACTCACACCCCGAGCGCGCCTGTGCACCTTCAGGGTGGGGACAGTTTCCTCTCAGCAATCTGCAGAGGAAATAAGGATTTTCCCAAAAAGTAGAGGACAGAAGGTCGAAGTGTCACTTTTCTCGGTGGGGATGGGGAGCGAGGCATTTTTTTTTTCTTTTGAGAAAATAAAAATAGGCTTTGAGTGGTTGATACGCTGTCAATATTTCAAATTAATGAGAGACAAAGTAAAAGTGCTATTTTTCATAGGTAGGAAATTGGGCCTGGCACTGTTCTAAAGAAGTATGTTGAAGTTTGAGACCAGGTGGCGGCTCCCTGGCATTTTCCACTAGTTTCTGACTCTTTAGTTGACAGTCACATAACGGTCATAATATTCGCCTTCATAATACAAGTTAGGCCACATGATTCCCAAAAGGGAGGCTGAACATGTTTAGCTCTGGATACAACCAGAGGGGCTCTAATGCCAGTAGGTGTGACTGAGTGCCACTGGAGGAACTGAGCAGGAAGGCGTGAAGGGTACACGTGGCTCAGAGTGGGAGATGCTCGTTGCAGAGCGAGGTTTCTTTTTAGAAAAAATGTCGTATTTTGTGCTGAGAGTGAAGACGTGAAATGGCAAAGCATCTGATGGAACGCTTTGCAATCCCATTAACATTTTAAGCGTGTGTACTAGAATTTCCATTTTTTGATGCCAACATTGAGAGAACCCTCCCCAAGTGTGCAAGGGGGTGCGTGGGAAGGTATTCTTTGGGGTCCTATTTGTAACAGCAAAGTGAAGTAGAGGTGGGAATAGACAGGGAATGAATGGGTGGAAGGGGAAGATCTAAAGAGTGGCTGATGGTCGGGAAGGTGCCAGAATCACCTCGACTCTGGGGCCAGCAGAGCTCCGGGCTGACAGCCCCAGTCCAGGCCCCCACAGAAACACTGGCAAAGCTCAAAACTGGTGACCCTGCTCTTAGACAATGCCTGGTTTTTTTTGTCCAAAATAACAACAATAGTAATGGACTTGAATAACCAAAAACTGAGCAGAAGGATTCCTGAAGCTTGTTAAGCCCAGATGTTTCTGGAACACTATCTCAGTGAGCAATAGCCAAACCCAGGAGAGGGATTAGGTAGCTCCAGGTTATGGTCAGATTCAGTCATTGCAACAGCAGAAATAAATCTCTGATTTAGTCTTTGCTCCACATTGGCCAAACCTGCAGGCTCAGTGCGCACGGGGATTTGCCCAGCTCATCAGGTAATGTGCTAGTCAGCTTTGGATTGCTGTGACTAACCAACCTGATAAGGACAATTTAGAGGGCTGGGATATAGCCCAGTGGCAGAGTGCTTGCCTAGCATGTGCCAAAACAAACAAACAAAAC
Organism: Aplodontia rufa; assembly: GCA_004027875.1. NCBI lineage: Eukaryota > Metazoa > Chordata > Mammalia > Rodentia > Aplodontiidae > Aplodontia > Aplodontia rufa. Next base: position 21,345 of record PVKS010000095.1, read on the forward strand.
AAACAAAAAAAAAACCTTAGAGGAAGAAAAATTTATTTTGGGTTCCTGATTTCAAAGGTTCAGTCCATGGTCAGCGGACTTTGTTGCTCTGGACCCAAAGTGAGGCGGAACATCAAGGCACTGGGCATAGCAGAGGAAAACTTCTCAGGACAACCAGGAAGCAGAGAGAGAGCACAAAGAGTCAGGATATAGAATTCCTAATCCCCAAGGGCGTCACGGGTGTCCGTGATGACTTTCTCCAGCCACCCACTCAAATTATTAATTCATCAAATGGATCAATCCACTGATTAGGTTGCAGCTTTCATAATCTAATATTTTTTTTAGAGAGAGAGGGGGCCAGTGAGAGAGAGAAAGAGAGAATCAATTTTTTATTTAGTTTTTCACTTGGCTTTCATTGCTCTGTCACTTTGTTGTGTACATGGTGCTGGATTTGAACCCATGTCTTCACACATACCAGGCAAGCACCACAACTGCCAAGCTACTGCTCCAGCCCATAATCTACTAATTTTGCCTCTGAACATTCCTACATTGTCAAAAGTGAACTTTTTTTTTTTTTTAAGAGAGAAGGATAGTGAGAGAGAGAGAGAGAGAATCAATTTTTATTGAGTTTTCCACATGGCTTTCGTTGCTCTGACACTTAGTTGTGTACGTGGTGCTGGGGTTTGAACCCACGTACTTGTGCATGCCGGGCAAGCGCCGTAACCGTTGAGCCACCACTCCAGCCCCGAAAATGAACTTTTGGTGAGGGTGGTGGGCACCACAATCCAAACCTTCACAGCTGCTGTCACTGGCCAACTTATTTAATCCTCATGAAGATCCTGTAGAGCAGGCTGGACTGTCCAGGTCATGCCTTGCTTAACAACGTAGACGCATTCTGAGAACCTTGTGGTTAGGCGATTGCATCTGTGTGAGCATCTTCCACAAACCCAGTCACAGCTTGCCTAGGCTGTATGGTATACACTCATGCATGTGTAAGTATGTGCACATACATGCACGTATACGTATGCATGTGTAATTAATGTACACATATTATTAATTACAGCCTATAGCTCCTGGGGCCATGATAAACAAAATAACAAGGTTAAACTAAGCACAAGAGAAAGTGATGCCATTAAGAGGCGCAATAAGCACAGATGGAGGAGGCTGCTGCTTGTGCGAAGGGCATGCTGTTTTACGGTAGACTTCTTTGGTAAGGAGGAGTTCACCTAAAATAATGGTGAAAGCTGTAGTCCAGTTAACAGTAAACCAGCAACTCAGTCACCTGCTATCATCGAGTGTGTGACAGGCAGTGCAGTAGGTCTGTTCACACCAGCATCACCACAAATGTGACATCAGGACAGCTGTGACGTCATCGGGCGATCAGAGTCCTTCAGATCCATTATAACCATAAACCACCACCATATAGCGGTCCATTGTTGATGGAGCCGCTGACTGCATGATGTGACCGGACCTCTATTTAAGGAGGAGGAAACCAAGGCAGTTGACGGAACACGACAGAGGGTCCAGTCTCTCTGTTCCTAAGTGAAGAAAGTGCCTGATTCCCCAAGAACACCTCCAACAGAAAAGAGGCCAGAAGGAGGCTGGGCCAGCAGTGTTCCTGAGGAAGTATTGAGGTTGGCTTGTCTAACCAGCCACGAATCATGAGCTTAACTGTCACCATTTATTAAAATGGATTTTTAAAATTTGTTTTTAATTGGGCCTCGTATAGAGTCAGCCTCAGCTTTCCTCAGAACCTGCATGATTTATTGCGTGATGGTATCTCCACGGTTCCCACCTTCCTTGGGGTAGATTGTCAGCTTCTGAAAGGAGGGCACAGGAGACCCCTCTGTCTTCTTGTTCACTGCTATACTCTATGTTAAGATCAAAGCCCCCAGAGTCCCTTGTCATGGGCAGAGCCTGCTTTTCTTCCTCTGGGTCCTCCTCCCTCCCCTCCTCCTTTCAGCAGTGTTAACTGTGTTCAGGGCACAGTGCTGGGAACTGTGGAATCACCTGGAATTTGCCTTGACCTCTGCTTTCAGAGAACTTTGGGTCTAATTTATAAAATGTCACAATGGTGCACACTAATACTAGTTACCATTTGTTGTATTCCCCACAAGCCAGCCTGCCAGCCCAGGGCTCTGCCTGGATTCTTGTCCAGTCCTTCTAGAAGCCTTGGGAGATGGGTTCTGTTTCCTTCCCTTCACAGATGAGTCAGAGTTCAGGTGACATGCTGTAGACTAGCTTGCTGGTCACAGGTGGAGGCAGGGTTCCAACTCTGATTCGGACTCTAAAGTCAGTCCTGCCTCCATGAAGGCTCTTAGAGCCTTGAAACTGTGTGAGTTGCTGTGCCCACCCAAGGGAGTGGTGGGAGCTGGGCCAGTAGAGGATTTGCCTCCTCTATCCAAGCATTCTCCTCTAGGGACACAACTCAGTGCCTGCCATATAGACTACCAGGACACCAGTTATCAAATGATGAATGAGGGATCTGACAAAGAAGAAATTATCAAGAAGTGGTTAGGAGATGAGGCTAGGGAGGGCCTCAAGCATAGCTTCATGGAAGAGAAATTTAATTTGCCTCTCATAGGATGAAATATGGCAGGAGGAGGTCATCTCCCAGGGGAAAGGAAAGCTGGGCTTATGTAGAGGCAGCAGAGAATCATTGGCAGGGGTCCTTGCTGTTTTTCTTTCGGTGCGGTGCTGCGGATTGAACCCAGGGCCTTGGCACATGCTAGGCTAGTGCTCTACCACTGAGCTGCACCCCCCAGCCCTCCACTGATGGGCTTAGACTGCAGTCTTGCCCTGAAACTTAGCACGCTGTTTTATTTTGCTTGTTTGTTTTTTACATAGCTTACAGTCTCAGATCTCTGTGATAAGTTGTTGTACTTAATGGCTTTTTTTTTTCTTAAATCATGTTGCCTTTTGGGAAAAATAGAAGAAAAATGTTGGTTTGAGACCCGTCTATAAGGAGTTGAGAAGTGGACACTTAGCACACGTGAGAAATCACAGGTTTAACCCGATAACAGAGGGGGAAGTTAGGGTGGGTGTTGAAACGTTTGTTCTTCGTTGTAAAGTGCCTATGCAGCCTAGCAGGCCACACGCTGCGCCCCTGAGGACCTTTTAAGAATGCACGTCTCTGATCATGACTCATGCTAGCCAGCAGACCAACCCCATTATCTCTCTATAATAGGATGGGCTGAATTCAAATACGATCAAGTGGTTAAGCAGGAGATAAGAAAATGGAACAAGTCGGGATTTTTTTTTCATGATCATTAAAAAATAATCCAGGTATAATGGAGAATTGTGTACCATGCCCGACTAATGATGTCTTCTGAAGGAGAGGTGGAAAGGGAAAATTTCATCATCAGATATGAGGAGAAATAATTAACTGCTTTTTCCCTGCTGCGCCTGGTCAAGGAGCGGGCATTCCAATTAGCAACTCCAGCACACACGCGCGTCCCCTGGATTTTGTGAGGCGGTTTGGGGAAAGGTGTCGGGATGCTATTCCTGTAGAAACTCATCATGCCTCAATTACCTCCATTCGCTCATGCAGCTTATTAAAATGCTTCATAGTCATAAGCCGCCTGGCTACACCGAGGCTCAGGAGCTCCGGTAAGAAGAACAAAACGTGCGTGGAAATGTCATTAGTTGGAAGGCCCTGGCCTTTGACAGGTGACTGCTTAATTAGCCCGGCCTATGTGAACAGTGACTTACACACATCGGATTCAAATAGTTTTTTGTTGCTATGGCGTATTAGAACCAGGATCTTGTATTGTAATCGTGATCTCTTGGCCAGATTTAATGAACAAGCAGGTCACAAGACCAACAAATAGGACTGAGACACAGGAGGCTTAAGTAATAAATGGTGAAAGAAGCAGCCAGGAATTTACCTGGGAACCCATGCTCTTTGACACCATGTTTGAAACCATTTTCTTCCCATCGTTGCCTCTTGGGGCATTTAGAACCGTGGAGAATGGAGCCCCGTCCATGCATTCAGCCCAGTCAGGAGCCTGAGATCTTGCCTTGGCTGCCTCCCCTCATCACATCTGGCAACAGCAGTCACAAACCCTACAGGTCCTCTCTGTCACCGCAGTTGTTGCTTCATGACCATCATTCCTTGCCTGAACTTGTACAGTAACTCCTAACTCATCTCATTCATTCACTCATTCATTCACGAGTACTAATTAACCTGGCCTTGTTGGTCCACCTCAGCTACACCACATAGGTGCAGAATGATTTTCTTTTATTTCCCCCCTGGTTTTTGTTTTTATTAGATGAATATGGAGTGACAATTGAGGGGGAAACATTGTCAAACAATCAAGAACAAATCTATATATACTTAGTTATCCAAGGCTAATGCCATGTCATGGATGCCCCGCTTGGGTTCCCCATGTTGCTGTTTCCCCAAGAAGACCCCCTGAGGCAAATGGATATCTCGTGGAGGTCAGAGATCTCCTTCTGAGATGATTCTCCCATAATCCCACCCTCCAGTCTCCTAGATATCCTTCCTAATCCCTCCCCACTCCCTGTTCCCCACCCTATGCCTCCAGGTATCCTAGGCAATCATCCCCCTATTTGCGTAAAGAATCATACAATTTGAGATTATTATTAGTTTAGCCATCTAACATACTGCTTCCCGATGTATTCTAGCTTCCACAGATGACAGAAACCATTCAGCCCTTGAGTCTCTGAGATTGGGATACTTCACTTAGCATAATTCCTTCCATCTCCATCCATTTGATTTCAAAAGCCATAATATCATCTTCTATAATGGCCGAGTAGTATTCCATTGTATATAAGTACCAAAGTTTTTTTTTCCCACTCGTCGAGTGAGGGGCATCTGGGTTGGTCCATAGTCTAGCTATAGTAAACTGAGCTGCTATAAACATTGATGAAGCCACATCACTATAATATGCTGATTCTAACTCTTTTGGGAAAATACCCAGGAGTGGGATTGCTGGGTCGTATAGTGATTCCATCCTTAATTTTTTGAGGATTCTCCACACTGCTTTCCAGAGTGGCTGAACCAGTTTGCAGTCCCACCAGCAGTGTGACAGTGTTCCTCTTTTCCCACAGCCCCTCCAGCATCTGTTGTTGTTCGTATTCTTCATTTTTGCCATGCAGAGAGATTTTCTAAAGGACAAATTGACATACCATGTCAATGCTTAAAAAAAAAAAAAGAAAAGAAAAAGGAATTGACTCTTTATTGTTTCAAAGGATCCTATGTAAGATGAATTCTGAATGGTTTGAAATGAACCTTCTTTAAGGAGATTACTTAATGGAACTCTGAAGAGTCTAACACGAATCTGGGAGTTTTTGTTTGTTTAGTTTTTGGCATTCTTTTATCCTTAACCCATTGCTAACAAATAGAACATATTAAACTTTAAGTTAATGTTAGTTATTTTTATTATTGGTGACATTACTATTACTACTATTATTATTATTATATCCCAGAAACACTCAAGTTTTCCTGCCTCTGTGATATGGCTTAGATATGAGGTATCCCCCAATAGCGCCTGTGTGAGATAATGTAAAAATATTTAGAGGTGCCATGATTGGGTTATGACAGCCTTCACCTCATCGGTGCATTAATCCGCTGATAGGGATTAACAGGGTGGTAACCGTAGGTAGGGCGTGGCTGGAGGTGGTGGGTATTTGGGGGTGTGCCTTTGGGGTATTTATTTTGAAGCTGATGAGCAGCGCTATCTGTCCCTCTGTTTCCTGGTGGCCGTGTCCTGTGCTGCTTTCCTCCTCCGTCTTGATGCTTGGCCTCACCTTGGGCCCAGAGCAGTGGAGCCAGCCACCTGTGGACAAAACCGTGAGCGTCTTATAAGCTCTTCTTCCTCTAAAATTGTTCTTGTCAGGTTTTGGTCACAGTGGCAAAAAACAAGCTGAGTGGTACACTATGCATCATCAGTTTTTTGTTTTTTGTTTTTTTTTTTATAAGAGAGATGGATGGGGGGGAAAGAGAGAGAGAGAGAGTTTTATTTAGTTTTTCATGTGGCTTTCATTGCTCTGACACTTTGTTGTGTACGTGGTGCTGGGATTTGAACTTGCATCATCGCACATGCCAGGCAAACTTTGGAATCTCAGAGCCGCCACTCCAGCCCCAACATCTTCGGTTTTTTAATCCCCTCTGAGTACCACTCCACTGCTTTTTTCCAAAAATAATGTTTTTGCAGTGATTCCTAACTGCTGGTTGTGTCATGGCAAGCCATATTCCTTCATGGGCATTAAAGATTCTCCAGAGCCTCCTTGGTTCCTTTTAGATATCCCTTCACAAGTCCTCCTCCCCACTCATACCACTGTCCACCTCAGCCAGGGCCTGCGACACATTTGTCTCTCATCCTTGCGGTTCCTCTTGCTAGGAACCCCTCCACCCACCATGGCAGAGCACCACGGAGGCTTTGTGTGAGACACACTCTATTTCCTGATGCGTGAGCAAAGAGTTACACTCTCTGAGCCTCAGTTTCCTAATCTGAAAGACAAACATAATACCTACCCCTTGTGGTCAGTGTGGGGATCAAATGAGGTCATGGCTACCCAAAGCCTGGCATCTGGTAAGAGTGCACCCAAGGCCAGCTGCTCTTTGTCCTTACAAAATTCCAACCCTAATTCCTCTGTAAAAATGAATCTACTCTCACTTTCACCAGTTTCCCCACCTTCAACTGCAGAGGTTTATAGTACTTTGATATTCTTATTTCTTGTGTATAATTCTCCCCAGATAGAATGCAAAGTGAACTAGGACATAGGTCACGCCTTGTGCCAATACAAGTGCTTACGGGAGCCAGACAAAGAACAGAAATAGACTTGGTGTAAGAAAAACAGGGAGGAGTGAGGACCCTGGCCAACTCCAGGCACATCTGACCATGGCCAATTGTTGTCATGCGGGAATATGGGCCCAGGGTTGCCAGATCTGTTTTTTTTTTTTTTTTTTCTTCACAAGAAGCCAGAAATCCAGATTCTTATGTGAAATGTCCTGGATTTTAAAAGTTGGGTCAACTGTGTTCAGACAAAGCATGTCTGTGAGACCCCAGTTTGTGAAGATTGCATTATTCAGACGAGTTTGTACCTTGGCTGGTTGTTTAGGCCTCTGAACTCGCTTAGAGGAACAGCACTATGAATGGCGGGTAGGGTCCACACTGACCTCACAGGCTGATTTTCATCCATATTGGACCTAAAGGTTAGGACAATCCTAAGAAACCTATTTTCTATGCGCAACCTTTTTCCCACAAGGAAACACATCTAGGATTCCCATTTGTGATGTTGGGGGACACACATACGAGAATACAAGCCTTTGCAGGACAAGGCATGTGTTCATTTACTACTACCTTAATGTCAAAAACACTACCTGGCACTCAGCACATATTTGTTGAATTACAGATTAACGGTTTCTTTATCCATCTGTCTACCATTAATTTGTCCATTATACGTAAGCAAGGACTACCTTGCTCAGCATGATATCCCCAAAACCTGGCAGGTAATAAGGGATCAATAAATATTTGTCAACTGAAAGAATGACTGAAATAATCTGCCCATCCCTCTTTGAAGCAGCTATTGTGTAAGGAATATGCTGGGCTAAGCATCAAAGATTCAGAAGTGACTCAGACACCATCCCAGCCTCAGTGCATTTGGTCACCTAGAAAGGGATACATAAGCCATTTCCTGGAACATTTCTAAAATTCTTCAGGAGTCACTCAGTGTTCCTCTTCCCAGAAGACAGGGTGATGATGGATGGAAGATCAGGGCCACTCAGCACTAGGCCTCATCATTTACCCTAAGTGTCCCTAGGGATGTATTCGTATGCGGGTTTTGATATGAAATGACTTGAACGGCTTTTCTTTCAATCACATGTTGGAATGGGCTGAATGAGCACTGCCCTTTCAAGTGGGCACCTTGGGAGGCCGTGTCCTCATTCCACTTGAGTTACGACAGCACTGGACCACTTCTTTGGCAAGTGCTCTCAGAGAGTTTGAAGCCACTTGAGGACATTTATTTTATTGCTTTAGAATCATGCCTTATTTTTTGACCCCCCCCCCCAAATGCTTTGGAGAAAAGGACTATTTGTCACTTTCTCCTCCAAACTTGGTTCCAAATGGCTTTGGATTCTCTCCTAAAATCCAATTCATGGTCTATGGAGAAATCTTTTCGGTTGGTGAGTTTTATTGAGCAGGATTTGCCCCAGGCTCTGAAGGCAAGGTCAAAAAGAAGTTCCCAAGAGGTCACATGCCACAGTAGCTTTAATGGAAGAGGTGTTTAACCTTACAATGTGTCTATGACATGGGTGTAGGATTCACTTGAATGCCTAATTTCTGGGCGTTTAGGTCAAATTTTTTTTTAAATCAACTTTATCTAGTTTTCCTTTGTATCCCCCAAATCATGGAGAGTGGACAGACGGGAGCCTAAAATGTTTATGAAGATGAAGCACAGATGATGATGAAGTCCTGCACGTGTTTGCCACGCACGCACCAGGCATATCACACGTTATCCAGTCTGATAGTCACAGTTACCTTAGCAGGCAGCTACAAATCCTCACCTCCTAAGGGGAACCAGGGCCCGAGGTTAAGCAATTCACCCAAGGTCACCATGCCAGCAAGTGACAAGGTTTGGACTTGAATCCAGTTCTCTCCTACAGAACCCCTAATATATACCCATTAAGAAGGTATCAGGTACAGGATCGTTAATTCTAATGCAGCAGAGGGGTGACCAAAAAGCAATCTAGGGCTCACCTCCCTATTGTGACGCTCACTCTCCCTCTAGTCAGAGGATTAGTGTCTGTCCAGCCCTACAACCTCTCCTTAGGGATCTCTTTCCCCAGACAATCCCTCCTGTCAACCAAGACACTCTTAAGATGGTGACACCAGCATCCTTTGGCTTCTACCTATTAAAAATGGTTCCGCAAGTGGATGTGTGTTTGAAGCCTGGCTGAGCAGAGTGCCTGCAATATCCTGAATAGTTCTGGAGTCCGGGAGTGACCGGATCTAGGGTCTGGCCAATGGAGAGTACAGAGTGGAGGGACTGGGAATTTGGGCGGGAGAAGTGGGCTGGGAACATGCCCAAAGGGGCAGGATTCTGCTCCTGCTAATCTCCTAGTTCCATGCATGACCTTGCACAGCTGGTTTTGTCTTTCTGAGACCCAGTTTCCCTCATCTGTAGGAGGTGAGTGACTCCTGAGGTCTGCCCAGCTCTGGAGGAGGACTGGAAACAAAGAAGCCTTCTTTCTGGGAGAAAGTGGCACCTTTTTCGCTCATTGGACATTTCTTTCCCTAGGCTGGAGGAGAACTATGAGATTGCAGAAGGCGTCTGTATTCCCCGCAGTGCCCTTTATATGCATTACCTGGATTTCTGTGAGAAGAATGATACCCAGCCTGTCAACGCCGCCAGCTTTGGGAAGGTGAGTCCAGCCTCACCTGGCTGATCTCGATCCCACCCCGTGCCCCCACCACCACCACCAACTTTAAGAAATCTATGCACAGCCTTTAATTATTTTAAAGTATCTTAGTTCCTGTTTTTTGAAGTTACCAGAATAAATGGTTTGCTGTAATATTTTCCTGCAAAAATTTCAAAGAATTTTAGCAAAATAATCCCAAATCAAATACCAAAACAAAATAATGCCAAAGTACTTAATAATAAAAATACTTTGCTGTTATAGTACTTGCTACCAAACTTTTCAAAGAATTCAGAAATGGGGGCTGGAGCAGTGGCTCAGTGGTTATGGCACTTGCCTGGCATGTGTGAGTTACATGGGTTCAAACCCCAGACCCATGTACACAACTAAGTATCAGAGCAATGAAAGCCATGTGAAAAACTCAATAAAAAATTGATTCTCTCTGACTCTCTCTCACTGTCCTTCTCTCTTTAAAAAAAATTCAGAAATGTTATAAAGTCAGAAGTGAATATCTCTCTTGAATTTCCTCTGTATTTAATTTGCACAGAGTAACTTCTTTTCTGAGTGGGAAATATTGAACTCACAAGTATATTAAGTGCGTCTCAGTGAGCCTCAGTCAGGCAAACTGCTTGGCTTAGTAATGCTTTGGGGAAACTGGGAAATGGTCCTGTATCATTAGGCTGGAGGTTTGCGCATCCTTGGTTGGGATAAAACTATTTGTAATATCACTGCAGGCCTGACTCTATTTTATGATAAAAATATATTCTCTATGTTTAGGTCTATGTGTACAAAAAATTATTAGCACTGATCAATCTTATTTAACAAGTCAGTGAAAGCCAATAGCTTTCTTTAAGTCTGATCACTTATTTGCTTAGTGCCTAAAAAGTCTAGATTTTATACCAAAAAAAATCCCATTTAACTTGAGTCCATACTTCTAAACTCTTCTTCCTTGGATTAGTTCTTTCATTAACTGTTTTTAAAAATATGGTTTTAGTGCATCTGCTAACAAGAAGTAGCAGGCTAGATCTACCCCCCTATTCTTTACCAGTTTCCTAATGCAGACTTAGCAAGGGCTGAAATGGCAGAAAGGAGCCAGTGTAAACGTTTCAGGAATTCCCTTTTCAGATCCCCAACAGACAAATCATCAGCAGGAAAAAAATAAAAAGCAAAAGCAGTGTCGGGCCTGAGCCAAACATGCTGGAGAGGCCAAAAACTGACCAAGAACTATTTCATTCAGTAAAGGGGAAGATGCTGCATGTGGACTCAGGAGGGAAGGTGTGTTCATGAGGCATGAATGCTATTTCTCCAAAGTGTCAAGGACTTTTCAGAGAGTCAGTGGAGAAGCCATCTTTACCATTTCATTCATTCATTTGTTCAGTCCCTTAGTGTTGAAGAGATAACCTGTGTGACAGGCACCGTGGTAACTAGTAGTAGGAGGCCCAGAAAGAAGCAGAGCTTGGGCTGCGCTGTGAAGGGGCTCAGCCTGGCAGGCAGGGGAAGGAAGTGCATGTCAAGTGTCCTGGTCTGGAATTTTCCCTCGCAATCTACACATTCCCTCCCAGCACCCACCACGGAGAGGGAGAGGCCAGACCAGGCCTCTTACATTTGGATGGAGGGGAAGGTCGGGTGACCAAAAGACCTGGAGTGTTGACTGCCCTGGACTAGTCACTCAGCCTCTCAGTCTCTGCTGCCTCCATTTCCTCATGGGGATGTTGCAGGATCCAAGGGAGATGATGTTGGCAGACAATGGAAGGTACTGTTCACTCGGTCATCAGATGACACAGGTAGTTATCAAGTACCTGTCATGTGCCAGCACAACTGTTGGTGTTGTGAATTCTCCATGAGATGCTTGTGTGCAGATGCAAGCACGAATTCTTTAGCTTAGAATCCAGAAAAAGAAGCAGAAAGAAAACTCTCGCCATTCTTAGAAACTTCAGTTTGCCTGTGTAAAGGCCTTCTATTTCTTTTTTTCTCAAATACTCTGTATCCCTAAAGTCAGCCTGGGGTTTACTTAACCTCATGTTCCAAGCAAAACTGGTTGAAGTCCATCCCTCCCCATCAGCACCCCAGTTCCATTCCCATTATATATCTCAAGTGGGTGCCAGGATTTCAGCAAATTCCAAGGGGCTTACATTCTCATGACCACCTTGACTCGGGACTCTTCCTTCTGTGTACATCACCTCTCTCTACCCCTGTGCTATTCCACACAGTAGTCACTGGCCACATGTGGCCATTTAACTTAAAGTTATGCAGAATAAAACCTCAGCTCACTAGCAGTTGCTGTGGCTACATTTCATTTGCTCAGGAGTCATGTGTAACAGGAAGCTTCCATATGGGATGGTACCCACCGTTACAGAAAGTTCTTCAGATATCATGGTGTGCCAGGCATCCTCTTTGCTTTGCACGTGGCAGTCTACAGAAAGCCTCTGTGATCTTAGTAGACTGAAGTTTGTAGGAGGGTTTACATGCCAGACAGGGGACAGGGATGGACATCCTCCATCTGCAATTTTTCTTCAAGTTTCCACCACAGTGGAGATTTACTGGTCCTCAACGTGTTCCCACCATTAGTCCCAGCCCTCATCTACTCTGTTGTCTCCTTTTCCTCCTTCTCTTCCATTCCTTCCTCTCCATTTTTCTGCCTGCCCCCTTCTTGGGATAACCCCTACCAAATTTCCTCTCTTTCTGGATCCTGGGTTTCTGCTGATATCTTTCCCCAGGTAGATATCCTACTTACCCCAAGTGGCCTTTCAAGATATTTTTTTCCAAACAATAAGTTTCCTCCCTAAAAAAAGAATTACAGTGCTAGTTGCTTCCAAAACAGTCATTTTAAAAAGCATCCAAACTGGGTCTCATCTTCAGTCCAAAAGTAAGGTCGTACTTTAATGGCATTAAAAGAATAAACACAAATGGTCTTTGCATTTCAAATCCTTGTCATGGATTTGAAATGCACTTGTACTGGGACTGTCCTTCCTGCTGCAGAGGACAGAAGGTGCCTGCTGAGGGTTTCCACAGAGAGCTGCTGAATTGGAAGCCCAGATCCCTTCACCTTTCCGGAGGGCCCCTGTGTGGTGCAGCAGCCATCTTCTCCAGAGAGAGGGACTAGTCTTTCTGTGAGGCCTCGGGGTGCAGTCATGAATAGCCTTCCCTTAAGCAGAGTCATCCAAACCCACAATTCATCCACGGACTCTTAGCTCAGAGCAGGTGACATTCAATGTTTCAGTTAGTTTTTAGAGAGAAGATGAATCGATAGCCCAGCTTGCCACTGGACATGGGTGAAACATCATTGCTGACACTGTCCCTGGGGCCTGGTTGGGACACTGCTCTTGATAAAGTGGATGGCAGCAGTTGCTTCACTACAAGTTCTGAATCATAAATCCCCTTTCCAAGTCCATGGCCCAGCTCTGTAACACTGGCTTCCGGTAATGTTGCATTGACTTTGGGTCCTGGAATTAATTTAGGAAGGACAGGGAACCCCCGAAGCTTCTACCTAACTCATCTCACACCTGCTATAGCTGTTGGCCGAGGTGATGAAAAGTCACCTGGCGTGGGGTCATTTAACTTTTCTGAGCTCCCATCTCGATCCCTCATCAAGTCACTCTAGGGATAAAACAATACAGTGTTAATGAGACTTGTTCAAAATTGAGACATGCTCTACCAGTAGAAGAAATGACCGTTGTCCCATTTCATCCACCTCCTCTATTTCCTTACCATGCTTTGTATTCATCACTACATAAACTATCCTCATATGTATGTAATATATATAAAATATATATGTATCTGTGTATACACACATATCATCTATGTATGTATATGTATGAGTGTGTGTGTGTATGTGTATACATACACACACATACCATAACTACAGCTACCTGTCAGGTTGAGAAAAACAACAAATGTGTGTACATGTATGTTTGAAGATATGTGTTTTGTGTATATGTACACATATATGTACATAGATTATAATATATATTACACATATAATAATGTGCATATCATTATGTAATTAGTTGCAAGCTTCACGGGGCTTTTCTTATTTTTTAGGCATACCCAACACCCAGAGCAGTGCCCGGCACTAAATGAGCCCTCAGATATCTGCTAAAGGCTGACTGTCTTATATTCATGCCAGGGACAGTGCCACTCAGTTTTGTGCACATGAATTTGTCTGCCCTGCATGAAAACCGTGGGAAGTTGGTCTTGTATCCACTTCCGGCAGCCCATGTGTGAAGCAGGTGTGGGCTGGCCGAAGTGCACATGGAAACAGCGTCTTTACCTACTTTGAAGAGCTACCTTGGAAGCTCTAGAACTCCTGCTCCGCCATTGGATGACCCAGGGAAATCCCTGTTTAGCTGTCCTATTGGTTTTGGCTGGATAATTCCAAGTCTTTCTCAGCTACTCAAAGTCCAGTTGAGTCCAGTGTAAACCTTCAATCTCACATTTAAGTCGTTGGAGCTTCTCCTTTCTGGTGGCTCACAATTTGCTCCCAGAAAGGGAGGGTGGGTGGCGGAGGTGGCTGGGCTCTTTCCTTTTCTGGCTCCTCCAGGGATGGGGGATGGAGACTGGAGGAGAGGCACTTGGAGGAAACGGACAGGACTCCTCCTCACTGACAGTGTTGGAGGGGCACCGGCATGGGTTTGGGGAGCCCCTGTGCTGAAGGGATGGCCTTCTGCTGCCCCCACCGGCTGGCTGCTGTGGCCCCTCGGGTGAGCAGGAAGTCGGGTGAGCAGGAAGTGGCCCTGCAGCCCTGTGTGGGAGGATCCAGCTCACTGCACATCTAGTGTTAACGTTCTGGTTCTTAAAGACACTCAGAAGAGCCCCAGCAAGTGGAAGGAGCTACCAAACAGGCTAAGCTCAATGAAGGAGAAACAGAAAAGAGCTTTGCTGTGTTCCAAGCGGGGCTGTGGCTAACCTCCCTTCATGAAATTGGATGGTTTCATGGCAGATTTAAGAGCTTTTTGGTTATTGATCATAAGAAGAAGCCTCTTCTCAAGAATTTAGACTCTCTTTTAGGCATTAGAACTCCAGATCCATCCTCCAAATTAAAGCTACATTCAACACTCCCTACCCTCTCGGGTTGGGGACCTGCAGTGAGGGAGGGACGTGCTTTGATTGGCTTGCTCTCCCTGACCTTTATTCCTGCCACTGGTCCCTTCAGGCTCATCAGGTTGAGGAAAAACACTTCCAAAACATAGCTCTAGCTCCCCTACTGAACAATAAAATAAATTTTTAGAGAACAACAGAGCTATAATTTGAAACAAACATACTAGGGATCAAAATTGGCATATACATGACATCATACCCAGATAAATTGCCTAAACTTAAAAACAACAATTTATACATACACACATATATATTAAGTCCTCAGCAACACACACACACACACACACACACATTTTTTGTGTGTGTGATGCTGAGGAATGAATCCAGGACCTCACACTTGGTAGGTAAGCATTCTACCACCACCCTGTAGCCCCAGTCTCAATAGTCAGTTCTTTTTAACTGATGGTGGAAGTGCCTGGCTCTGTCTAATGTAAAATGCATTCAGAGTTCTCATAAAATTAAATAGCAAACATTTGCACAGGGGTTTATGTGTACCTGGCACTGTTCTGATAACTTTTAATATAACAATTTCATCTATCAAAACAAATCTCTATGAGGTAGGCATTGTTGTTATTCCTTTTTTATGGATAAGGGGTTCCAGGGAAGTCAGGTGACTTGGCCAAGGTCACACAGCAAGTAAGTGGTAGATTCAAGATGTGATCTGGGAGACCTGGATCCTATGCCCTTACCATCTCATCTACACGAAATGAGTAATTTTGGGGCTAGGGTGCTTATGTGTGGAGGCAGGTTTTATGCAAATACCTGTCCTTTTGACTTTGATACAGTTGATAGCAGCCACCTGGTGACCTCCCAGATGATGGGATTTGGGAAAATAATCTCAGCCTCTCTATACTTCAAGGATTAAGTGTGCTGGTCATTGTAGTTGAAAAAGTCCCATTCAAATCTTCCCAACTGGGGCGTTCAGGGCCCTGTGAACACTCTTGCCAGCATCTCCATTCTGCTTCCTCCTCAGCACTAGAGTTCACCCATTGATGCAGTATGCTTTATCTCATGGCCATCCTAGGCCCTGCCCCGTGTGAGCAGGTGGGCTATTGAGGTGGGAGTGCTGCAGAGGGGACATGTGCACAAGAGTAGCTGCAAAATAAGATGGGAACTGAGGGTCCCAGAGTGACGATTGCTGCCTCCCTGGGGACAGGCAGGGGGCAGCCTGAGAACTAGAGAGTGTGCTCTGGGAAGTCCCTGGTACTGAGTCTCCCTGTCCCCCAACCAACAGCCCCCAAAGATCTGTGGAAGCTGAAAAGGGTCTTTTGATTTCCCCAGAAAACACCTTCCTCCTGCTTTTCTGCGGCTCTTTTGGAAACTCTAAAACAAAAACTCTTCCTGAATTAAGACAGAGCTTCACTGCATTTAGCCAATAGCTGAGTCACTAACTTACAGCAGGGTTGCTTTCCCAGCATCTGTAGGAGGCCATTTAGTGGAGGCTTCAAGGTGAAAGAATGTTTTCTTCAGCACATTCGCTGCACTGAGGGTCCAGCACGTGCTATAGGACAGGAGTTTCCAACACCACCAGATTTTGAGACTTGAGGATCTAACGCCCTTATTTACTGTGTGATCATAAGCAGGTCCCTTTCTCTCCCTGGATCTCTCTCCCTCCATCTAGTGAAGGGAACTCAGTCTTCAAATATACATAGGTCCTTGCCATAGTAATCTGAAATGATTTTTTTTTTTTTAAAGAAAAAGGGACACTGAGAGAGAGGGAGAGAAAGAAGCAGTTTTTATTTACTTTTTCATGAGGCTTTCATTACTCTGACACTTCGTTATGTACACGGTGCTGGGGTTCAAATCGCACATTGGCACATGCCAGGCAAGCGCCGTAACCTCCGAGCCACCACTCCAGCCCCCTGAAATACTTTTTAACAAGAAATCACCAAGTAATGATAGCTAAGTCTGTGCCCATCGCTGGGTGAGCCCTTTGCTGGTGAGTAATCTTCATATACCCTGTGAATGAGGTGCTGTGGTTTAGGGATTTTTGTTTAGGTTTATTTTTTTGAAAGAGTAGTTTTAGATTCACAGCAAAGAGGAAATAACATAGAGTTCTTTCATTCATGCACAACCTTCCTCATTATCAACGTCGCCCACTGGAGTGGCACGTTGCACTCATGAACCTACATTGACACATTATGATCACCCAGACTCCATTCTTTATAATAGGGTTTACTCTTGGTGGTGCTCATTCTATGGGTTTGGGTAAATCTGTAGTGTCTTATATTCATCAATAGAGTATTATACAGAGTATTTTCCCTGTCTTCAAAATCCTCCGTGCCCTGCATGTTCATCCCATGGAAAACCGTTGATCTTCTCTGTCTCCCTGCTTTTTCCTTTTCCAGAATGTCATATAGTTAGAATCAGACAGTACAGAGCATTTCAGATGCACTTCGTGCACTTAGTAATAGGCATTTGGGTTCCCTTCATGTCTCTCCCTGGTGTGATAGCCCATTTCTTTTTAAATACATTGGCTGGAGGTACGACAGTGTATTTGTCCATTCTGAGTTCCGGCAGTCGCAAATAAAACAGCTATAAACCTGCCCATGCAGATTTTCTGTGGACGTGATTTTTCAATTCCATCAGGTAAATAGCAAGGAAATTTCTGGTCTGCATGATAACAGTATGCTTAGCTTTGCAAAACTGCCAAACTCTCTTAAAGGGGCTGCACCATTCTAGCAATTAACAAGTTACCGTCTCACATCCTCGTTGTATTTGATGTTGTCAATCTCTAGGTTTGGTCATTCAAATAGGTATGTGTTGTTAGGTCATCATTGTTTTGATTGGCATTTTCCTAATGATGCTTCATACCAGCCATCTTTTTATATGATTATTTGCTATCTGTATATCTTCTTTGGTGAGATGTCTGTTAAGGTCTTTGGACAGTTTTAAAATTGGGTTGTCTGTTTTCCTTCTGTTGAACTTTAGGAGTTCTTCATATATTTTAGAAAATAGTACTTTCTCTGTTGCATATTTTGCAAATATTTAACTCCAGTCTTGAGCTTGTCTTCCCATCCTCTTGACCTTGTTTTTCACAGAGCAGAAGTTTTTCATTTTAATGAAGTCCTACTAGTCAAATATTTCTTTCATGGATTGGGTGTTTGGTATTGCGTCTAAAAGGTCATCCCTATTTCCAAGGTCATCTAGGTGTTCTCCTATGTTTTCTTCTGGGGTTTTTATGGTTTTTTTGTTCTATGATAGAATCTGTGGTCCATTTTGAGTTAACTATTGTGAAGGGTGTAAGATCTATGTCTGGATTCAGTGTTTTCATGTGGGTCAAGTTATTCCAGCATCGTTTTTTGAAAAGATTGTCTTCACTCCATTTTATTGTCTTTTCTCCTTTGTCGTAGATCAGTTGATTATATTTGTGTGGCTCTATTTCTGGGCTGTCTATTGAGATTTATTTGTCTGTTCTTTTTTTTTTTAAGAGAGGATAGTGAGAGAGAGACAGAGTCAGAGAAAATCAATTTCTATTGAGTTTTTCACATGGCTTTCATTGCTCTGACACTTACTTGTGTATGTGGGTGGTACGGTTTGAACCTGTGTACTTGCGTGTGCCAGGCAAGCGCCACAACTGCCGAGGCTCCCCTCTAGCCCCTATTTGTCTGTTCTTTTGCCAATACACTGTTTTGATTACTATACCTGTAGAGCAAGCCTTGAAGTCAGATAATGTTAGTCTTCCAGTTTTGTTTTTCTCTGTCAGTCAGTATTATACTGTCTGTTCTGGGTTTTTTGCCTTTCCATATAAACTTTGGAATCAGTTTGCCAATACCCACAAAATAACCTGCTGGGATTGTGATTGTGATTATATTGAATTTATACATCAAATTGGGAAGAACTGATATCTTGACAATATTGCATCTTCTTGCCTATGAATATGAAATATCCATTTATTAATCTCTTTTTTGATTTCTTTCATTAAATTTTTTTAGTTTTTCTCATATATATATCTTGAACATATTGTGTTAGATTTGTACGTGGTATTTCACTTTGTGGGTGCTAACATAGATGGTATTATGTTTTCAATTTCAAATTCCACTTATTGCTGCTATATAGTCTGCAATTGATTTTTGTATATTAACCTTGTATCTTGCAACCAGGTATAATTTATTTGTAGTTATAGGAGGGATTTTTTGTTTATTTATTTGTTTTTTTATTTTTACTAAATTTTTGACATAGATTTTCTATATGGACAGTCATGTAATCTGTGAATAAAATTTTACTTTTTCCTTCCCAATTCATATACTTTTTAATTTCCTTTTCTTGTCTTCTTGCATTTGCTAGTGCTTCCAGTAGAATGTTGAAAAATAGTGGTAAGAGAGGACATTCTTGACTTATTCCTGATCATGGCAAGAAAACTCTTACCATTAAGCATGTTGTTAGCTATAGGCTTCTTTTGTATATGCTCTCTAAGTTGAGGAAGTTCTCTATGTCTAGTTTGCAGAGTTCTTTTAAGAAACCATAAATGAGTGTTACACATTGTCAAATGCTTTTTCTGCATCTATTAATATAATTATACTTTTGTTTTTTAGTTCATTGATGTGATGGATTATAGTAATGGATTTTCAAATGTCAAACCAGCCTTACATATCTGGGATAAATCCCACTTGGTCATCATATACAATTCCTTTTAGACACAGTTGGATTCAATTTGCTAATAATCTGTTGAACATTTTTGCTTCAATATGTTCATAAGAGATATTGGTCTGTAATTTTCTTCTTTCAATGTCTTCTCTTATTTTGGTGCTAGAGTATTGCTGGTCTTATAGAAAGAAGATGTATTCCATCTGCTTCTATCCTCCTTGTACAGAATTGGTATAATTTCTTTATTAAATATTTGGTAGAATTCATGAGTGAATGTATTTGGGCCTGGTATTTTCTATTTTTTAATATCATTAATTATTGATCTAATTTCTCTAATAGATATAGACCTATTCTGGTTGTCTACTTTTTGTGTGAATTTGGCAAATTTTGCCCATTTCTTATAGACTATCAAGTTTGTGGGTACAATGTTATTCATTATATTCCTTTATTTTCCTTTTGCTGTCCATAAGATCTGTAATGATGTGTCCCTTCTTTCTTTTTGTGTGTTAGTAATTGTGTCTTCTCTTTTAGTCTGGCAAGGGGCTTATTAATTTTATTGACTTTTTTAAAAAAACAACTTTTGGTTTCATTGATATTCTGTTTATTCTCTACTTCCTGTGATTTCTTCTTGTTTGCTTACTTTGGATATAATTTGCTCCTCTTCTTCTTCCCTTTCTTCTGGTTTCCTAAGATGAAAACTTAGATTACTTATTTTACATCGGTCTTCTTTTCCAATGCATACATTCAATGCTGTATGTTTTCCTCTGAGCGTTGCTATAAGAGACAGAGAGAAAGAGAATCATTTTTTTTCATCTGGTTTTTGTTTCTTTACATTTAGCTGCATATGTGGTACTGGGGTTTGAACATGGTTTCTTGTACATGTCAGGCAAGCACTCTAGCTGCTAAGCCACCATTCCAGCCCCCAGTTATCTGGGTTTTTTTATTTTATTGATTTCCAGTTTAGTTTTGTTGTAGCCTGAGAACAGAAATTACACGATATCTGGTCTTTAAAACTTGTTAAGTTGTGCTTTATGACCCAGAATGTATGAATGTTCCATGTGAATTTGAGAAGAATGTGTATGCTGCTGTTATTTGATGAAGTAGTTTGCAAATCCCAATTATATCCAATTGATCATGGTGTCATTACTGATTTTTTGCCTGCTGAATCTGTCCATATCTGATACAGAGGTGTTGAAGTCTCCAGCTATGATAGTAGATTCATCAATTTCTCCTTACAATTCTATTTTTGTGCCTCATGCAGTTTAGTTGTTAAGCACAAGCACCCTAAGGATTGTTATGTCTTTTTGGAGACTTGTCCCCTTTATCATTATGCAATTTCTTCCTTAATCCCTGATGCTTTTCCTTGCTTTGAAATCTTTTCTGTTTGAAATTACTTTAGCAAATCCTGCTTCTTTTGATCAGTGTTAACATGGTATTTTCTTCTCCATCCACTTACCTTCCATTATATGTCTGATAACCTGTCTTAATTAATGCATTGAGACAACGGATGTTCAAGGTGATTATTGACACAATTGGATCAGTATTTGCCATATTTGTTATTGTTTTCTATTTGTTTCCCTTGTTCTTTGGTTTTATTTTGTCTTCACTCTTTTCCTACCCTTTATGATTTTAATTGGGCATTTTATATGATTATCTTTTTTTTACCATATCAGTTATGCTTCCCTGCCCCCCCCCCACTCCCCAGTATTAGCCATTGAACCCTGTGCATGCTAGGCAAGTGCTCTACTGGTGAGCTACACTTCCTGCCCTTTGTATTTTATTTGGAGACAACCTGTCATTAAGGTGTCCTGGCTGGCCTTGAATTCCAAATTGTTATATCAGTTGATAACAAAAAGTTTTAATTTTGCCTTCATTTATTCTTTTTTTGATACATTTCCCTTATGTAGATCTAAGATTCTGATCTATATCAATTTCCTTCTCTCTAAACAACTTCTTATAACATTATTGTGAGGTAGATCTATTGGAACAAATTCCTTCGATTTTTGTTTGTCCCTGAAGGTCTTTATTTTTCACTCTTGAAGGATAATTTTGCAGTGTATAGAAATCCAGGTTGGTATGGTTCACCCCACCCCTGCTCTCAATGCTTTAAATATTTCATTCCATGTTCTTCTTGTATGATTTCCAAGGAGAATTCATATGCAATTCTTTGCTTTGTTCTTCTGTAGATGAGATATTTCCCCCCTCTGCCTCTTTCTTTTTCCAAGTTTTTAGTTTCTTTCTTGGATCTGTGATTTAGCATATGACATTAATTTTGGGACATTCTCAGTTGTTATAGTTTCAAGTATTTCTTCTGTCCTTTTCTCTTTGTTTTCTTCTTCCTATCATACATATTTACATCTTTTGCAGTTGCTCCTATAGACCTAGATATTCTGTTCTTTTTTTTTCCACTCTTTGTCCTCTTTGCTTTCCATTTTCAGAGTTTCTGTTGATATATAGTGAAGCTCAGAGGTAATTTCCTCAACTGTGTCCAGTCACTCAATAAGACCTTCAAAGGCATTCATTTTGGCTACAGTGTTTTTGATCTCTGGTGTTTCTTTCTGGTTCTTTCTAGAATTTCAACCTCTCTGCTTACATTGCCCATCGTTCTTGCATGCTATTCTTTATCCATTATGACCTGTAGCAAATTATCCATAGTTATTTTAAATTCCTAAATCCCTGCCATATCTAATTCTGATGCTTGCTCTCTCTCCTCAAATTGGTTTTACCTGATAGTCTGCCTTGTAATTTTACTTGCTAACTGGACATGATGTACCAGTTGAAAGGAATTCGTTTGGAATTGTGGTGGCATGATATGTGTGTGTGGTGGTGGGTGGAGTGTTCTCTAGTCCTATGACTAGGTAACAGTCCTTTAGTAAGTCTCTGCCTCTGGACTGTGAACTACATAGGAGTTTCTCAGTCTCATCCCACCCTCCTTAGATGGGATAAAATTACTAGAATTGGCTAGTTGCATATTTCTCTTCTTCTATATAGGAGACTAGAGTTGACTATAATTGGGTTTTATTTCCTTTCATTTCAGATCTGTTAAGTTTTTATAGAAGTCCAACAGGTTAAACTCCACTTAATGAGTTTCTCATATGGGCAGGACTTGTTAAGAACAGAGTAATTTGGCATATCTCAAAATGATTCCTTTTCCCCTCCCCACTGCCAGCATAAGTGGATTTTTCTCTGATATATACTGTAGGAACCTGATATTTACTGGAGGTAAATTTCACAATATTGTGTGGGACCACTATGACCAGATTCCCTGGAGTTCTTTTTCAACTGCCAGACTTGTTCACACCAAACCTCTAGAAATTCACCAATTACAGTTCAGGTGTTCCTACCCTGGCAGAGTCCCCTGGCTTTGCCATACATGAGGCTCTGTTCCATTAAGTGGCAATTCCTTGCGTGCCTTTTCAGTCTCAGGAGCAGTGCTTTGCCCTGTGTCCTTCTGTCTCTTAGGATCCAAGAAGAGTTGTTGATTTGTTTTTAGGACAGAGTGGCCAACTTCCCAAGCTCCTTATATGTGGAACCAGAAACTGGAAATAGAGATGCTATTTTTGTCCGCGTCTGAAGATGAGACAGCTGACTCCAGGGCCTGTGGTGTTGACAGCAGATTTTTGGTCAATGTGAAAGAGCTAAACCCTAGAGCCTTTTCTATCAAGTGCATTCTGGGAATAAATATGAAGATTATATCAGTCAGGTATTGCGCTGAGGCTGTGATTATGGCGGGCTTCCCCATTCCTAAACAAGAGGGTTAGATAAATCAGTGGTCTTATTTTTTCTTACATAAATTTAGTCTAGGAAAAGATAACTCAGCTCTGCTATGATAGCTCCATAAAAGCACTGGAGACCCAGCCTCCTTCTGTCTCTATGCTCTGCCATCCCTAGCAGATGGCTTCTGATTTCTGTCAAAGTGGCTGTTGAACTCTAAATCCATATTCCAGGCAACAAATAGAAAAAATGGGAAAGGGGGAACAAAGCCCAAAACGTCCAGCCAAATCAGTCTTCTTTAGGAACTTTCCCAGAGCCAAACCCAGTGATTTTCCCTTACCTCTCAATGACTGCCCTTGGCTGTCAAGGAAGCAGGAAAGTGTAGTCCATTATCTCGTAACAAAATTATTGGGCAGCAAGATGGAGGGGTAGGCAACTGCCATATTTATTCACATAAGGACATTTCAGTTATCCATGCATCCTTCTATATTCCATGCCTATGAAATGGAACCCAGGACCCAAAAAAGTATGGGATATATAGATGCTCCTTGACTTACAGTGGGGTTACATAAAGATAAACCCATCATAAGCTGAAGATATCATATGTTGAAAATGCATTCAATTTGTCTAACCCACCAAGCATCCTAGCTTAACTTAGCCCACCTTAAGCATGCTCAGAACACTTACATTAGCCTGCAGTTGGGCAATATCATCTAACACAAATCCTATTTTATAACAAAGTGTTGAATATCTCATGTAATTTATTGAATACCTATATCCCACAGAACACTGTGTAGGTTGTTTAAGTACATGATCCCGTGGCTGCCACACAATGTCAATGCACAGCATCGGAAGAGGAGGGTATTATACGGCAAGTCTGTGGCCAGAAGAAATCACAATTAAAATTTCAAAGTTTGGTTTCTGCTAAAAGTTTGTGAGTCACTTTCACATCAGCCCAAAGTAAAAAAATTTGAAATTGAACCATCAAAAATGGGGAAGCATCTCAGATTATATACCTATGGGGTGGCTCAATGTGATCACCTAAGATACATGAGAGTGACATGATTTATGGTCTGCAAGATGTTGATCTTTTCAGGAAAAAGAAAATTTATAGACAGGCACTAGGCAGTTGTGACAGTGTAATCTGAATACATGAAGAGACCATTTAGCCTCAAAAATATACCTCCCCTGAAGGCTTATTGACGTTTCAGATTCTTCAACTGAGACTAATTCATTAATACACATCAGTTTCTAACGCATCTGTAGATGTAAGTTTAATCTGCTAAGGAGACCTAGAGATCCGGTGGTGTGATGAGCTCACTTTTCAGATGAGGCAATTAAGACCAAGAGTAATTGAGTGGTTTTCCGAGGTCCATGCATTTAGGGGCAGGGCTGGACCCCTGAGACCTGGACTTGGTGGCCGGATGGAGCGGCAGAGAGACAACAGTAGAGATCAGAAGTCAAGATAAGGGGAAGCTGGGCTGACGAGTGTGATATACTGCTATGAATTTACTTTATTTATATCTTGCCTTCTTCCAATGAAACCTGGAGGTGGTTGGCAGGTTGGGCTGTGGGTGGCTCTGCCTCCAGTGTTTGGCCCCTTCCTCCTTGCTAGGTCATCCATGAGCAATGGGGAAGAGACAACTCTATCTGGTGGACCTGTGCTTCAGTAATTGTGTACCTGGAATGGAGATGAGTCCTCTCAGGACATTGGCTTTTTCCCTTGAGAGTCCTTCAGTCGGCCCCTCTTTGCCTCTTGTCCTGAGCTGAGGGTAGGGTGAAACTTGCGCATCTGCAGAGTGACATAGCAGAAGATGAGGGCACTCTGTAGGGATCCTTCAGTGATGATCTCTTTGCAATTTTCAAAGGGAAAAAAAATGAATTGCAAGGCAGAATTTTTTTCTATTTCAAATCTTTCCATTCTTGCATATCTTTTTCTTGACCTTTAGAAGATGTTGTGGAATGTCCGGGTCAGAATATCTGATTTCACACCAGATTGTGTATTTAGTGCATTGTAAAAATTCTGAAGTCAAATCTTTTGGGGTTGAATCTTGGCTCCATCACTTAATAGCTGCATGAGCTCAGGCAATTTCTTAATAGCTCTGGGCCTCAGTTTCCTCAGCTACAAAATGGAACAGCAATAGCAACCACCTGGAGAATTGTTGAGATAATGACTTTAAAGACCCTGCTGAGCACCGTGCTTGGTAAATACAAATGGTCAGTGCATGTTAATTACAATTATAATTTCAGCTTATTATAGCAACATTCCTTCACTTTAATGCACCATGTTTTTAACATATCACCACTAACATCGATATGTTAGTGTTCTGGCCCTTCTACATGCTCTTCTTTCTGAACAATTTTGAGAACAATTGTTCTAAAAATTTCTCACATCACACACACTGCCATCTCCTCCCGCACCCTCTCTTATTATCATCTACAGAATTATTCCATTTTTAACTTAACCTGCATCTTACGTAACTCACCTCATTCCAGCTAAATCAGCGTGTGGTAATGGTCTGTTCTCATTCGCACGTGACACCTTATCCAGTCAGCCCAAGGACAATACTGGGTTCACATCCGGATTTTTTGGACTTCTTGTAGTTGCCACCCATGGTACTGCTCGAGGGAAATCAGATTCTCTTAACTGTCTTGCCTCGGAAGTTTTCACAGAATTCTTCAACCATCCTCACAGGTGATTTGAAATTCTTCTTCTGTCTCATTGCTCTCAATATGAATTTCTTAGAGAAATTATGAAACTTCCCTTGGGGATTTTCCTGTGGAAGCTACAGCATCTGCCCCTGCAATCCTCATTGCTGCACCCAGGAAGTGCAACCAAAAAAGAATGTGAACTGGGTAGAGTTACATCAGTATAACGAAATCCCTCTGGCAAATGCTCCTTTCGAGATGGAAGCATTGAGGTAGGAGGTTTCAAGGTTCTCAACATACCACTAGGTTTATAGTCAAAAAAGAAAATGAGTATCCCACTTCCAGATAATTTGTGACAACTTTACCAACTTCTTACCTTAATTACTTCCCCTCCCCACTCTCTCATTCAAAAAAAAAATTGGTTTTTTTTTTCAGTGTCTGCTTAATAAGAAGCCATCAGCCAGGTGCAGTGGCATAGGCCTGTAATCCCAGAGACTCAGGAGGCTGAGGCAGGAGGATCCCAAGTTCAAACTCAGCCTCAGCAACTTAGGTCCTAAGCAATTTAGTGAGACCGTGTCTCAAATTAAGAAGTGAAAAGGGCTGGGGATGTGGCTCAGTGGTAGAATGCTTGGCTCACATGTATGAAGCCCTGGGTTTGAGCCCCAGCACCATAAAACAAAACCACAGGAACAAAACAACAACAACAAAAAGGACTGGGGATGCAGCACCCCCTGGGATTCAATCCCTGGTCCAAGAAAAGAAGCAAAGAGGTTCTATAAAACAGGAACTTGTCATTATGTTAGATTTCTACTTTCTTGCTACTTGAAAAGTCTTCCTTTTCCCATACCCAAATGACCCCTGGACTAGGACCTGCAGCCCTCATTTGGAAGCTGTTTTCAGCATACTCGACACTCAACGTACATCTGAGCTGTGTGTCTGCCCACCTGATGGTGGGGGCCGTTGTACCTCCTCCTTCGCCCCAGAATTCCCTTTGCATTGCTCCTTGTTGGCGGAGAATCTTGGCCTACAGAGGGTGGATTGCATTTATGGAAACAACCAAAAACCTGATGACTAAGTGGAGATCAAGCTGATGCAATGTGGGGTCAAAACCAAAGGCTGTCTTGTCTGTGCAGTGATGGACTGAGTGGCTTTCTTTTGTGGCTCTGGAGGTGTCTTTGGAAGCAATGCCAAAACAGGTCATTGGGGAACTCATGCACTTAACGGACACCTTGGTGGCTCTGGGTATGTAGGTCAGCCAACGTAGAGGACAGGAGAGCTCGCAGAGCTAGAGTTCTGCTTCTTCCACTGACCACTCTGTGAATCCAAGCTGTCTTGAGCTGCCTTAGCCCCCAGTAAAATGGGTATCACCACCCTCTCCTGCAGTGTTATTTTTTTCTTTTTTCTTTTTAGAATAAAATTTAATATCAAGTATAAGGCGTGTTGATTAGTGTCTGGCACCTACCAAAGCTCAGTGGACATCAATTCCTCTTTATATTCCTCCTTCCGCATTTTACAGCAGGGCAGTTGTTTGGAAATGCCATTTCAGGAATGCTGGCCGACAACTCATGTTTCTGCACTCATAAAATGTGTGTGTGTGTGTGTGTCTCCAGTAGCCTGGATTTCCTCCAACCTGGAGGGCGTAGAGGAGTAACACAGCCACCACCTAAGAGAATTCCAGCAGCTTCTCCAGAGCTTCTCTGCTTCCCACCCCCACCCCCAGAACCCCCAGCTCTGTCTGCCCAGGCTGAAAGAGAGAAGGGTGGGATTGAGGAGTAATTAAAGGGAATTTGGAAGGCTGGGATGTTGCGGAATGTTAGATCAGTAGCTAGAACAGCATGTGGTGTTCTTTAGGCAGGCTTCATTGAATCCATACAAAAAGAGAAAGAGGGGCTGCCTGCCCGTCTGCTCATTTATCAAACAGCGAAGCTCAACTTTCACAGCTCCACAAAAGTGTTTTACTGTTTGCTGAGTCTTGCTCCAGAAATTAAAAGCTGAACAGCCTTCATGGGGCTGAACCGACCTTGCATTTTGAGACTCAAAACTAAATTGTGCTGGGCTTTCAGATTCAGGGACCAGTTGATTATTTAGTGAAAAGAGAGGAGAATAATTTGTAATTTGCAGCCTATAAGAAACACTTAAAAAAAAAAAGCCAAACCCCCTTCCCACAGGGTTTTGTTGCGGCTGCAAGGAGGAGGTGCCATCTGCAAAAGCGCTTTCTTTGCTCAGAGTGGGAAAAGTCTTGACCTCCATTTGGGTGAAATGTGACGTGGGAGGCACTTCCTCCCATCCCCCACCCCAACTCCTAACAAACTTCCTTTCCTCTCTTCCCTTATTTAAAATTGCCTTTCTCCCTTTTCGGAGGAGGAGAGGACCTGGCCATCAAATATTTTTATATAAAAGAATTTTCACAACCAGAATCAAATATTCTAATTACTCAAATATATTGCTTGGGAAAGCGTGATGGGCCACAAAAGCCTGAGAATTGAATAAGGGTCTTCTGAAAAAGCATCAAAGGATGGAAGTAGAGAGTGCTAATTCCGTGCAGGAAGAGACAGGTTGGAGGAGGAAAAGCAGGGGAGGCGGACAGGGTATTGGCAGAGGGTACCCCTGCGCCAGGCCCACCTGGCAGCTGGTCAGGCCTCCTCTTCTGCAGTCACCCAGCTGTGGAAGCCTGCAGCTGAGCTCTTGCCTCCACCCTGAGCTGCTCCTGGTTGAGGAAACCCCAAGAGACAAGCCTGGGGACCCATTCTCCAGTATCTGTTTAACAGGAAGGAACCTGATGCTCACATGGAAGAAAGTACAAGAGGTTCTTCCGCTTTGCAAATTAGCACATTTTTTAAAAAAAGTGTTAATGCCCTTCTACACTTTATGGAAAGCAATCTGACAGTTTGTTCTGAGAACATAGATACATTTCTTCCCTTTGATCAAGCAACTTCACATTTGAGAAACGGTGATGGGGAAAAGAATAAAATATCAATAAAAATCATTATGCACAAAGATATAGCTTATAGCATTATTTGTACTACACAACACTGACAGCAACTTCTGTGGCTAATGACAAGAGGAGTGATTCATTCATTCTCTCATTCACTGAGTCCACATTATCTGCTGCCTGGACTGTTGCAGTAGCCTTCTGACTGGCCTCCCTGCTTCCATTCTTGCTCCCTGCAGACACAGCCACCAGACTGATCCTTTTGAAGGCAAGTCGGATCTCATCCCTACTCTGCTCCGAAGTCTTTCCGTCTCACTCAGGAAAAGCAGAGGGCCTATGTAGGTCAGCACTGACCCATCAGCCCCTCTCAGCCTCCATATCTCATCTCCTACCACTTTCCAGTGCTCTGGCTCTGCTCCAGCCACATTAGCCTCCTTTTTCTTTCTGAAATGAGTCAAACCAGCTCTCACCACAGGGCCTTTGCACTGGCTGTTTCCACTTCTTGCATTTCTCTTCCCCCAGAAGGCCAGAGTTCATTCCTTCCCTTTCTTCAAGCTTCACTCAAATGTCATATGCCACATTACCCATGAGTCCTCAAAACTCTAAACAAATCAACACCCCCACCTCTGCGTTCCCTTGTCCCTCTGTGGCATTCATTCCCCTCTGTGGCATTCCCCTAGTATAAGAGAGTAATAGTGACTTTTCCATTTGTTTGATTTTGGTCTTCTCACACTGAGGTGTAAGTTCCTTGGCAGGCTGTTGCTGGTGTGCCCAGTATTGTATCCTTGCGAAAGTAGGGCTCCATAGATATCGCTGTAGAAGAATCCACGCCATGCACCATTCGCCAATCCGCTATGGGTTTTGAGGCTTCAGCTTATTCAACACAAGGAAGAGTCAAAGAAAAGGGATGGAGGTCCAATTTGTGTAAAGTGTAGAGGCCCAGGGAAGGACTTTGTAGACTGAGTAAACCACTGACTATTCATAAAGATTCCCTGGGGGAGTTGGGGAGATGCTTATCAAAAATTTCAGTTAGAAAGAGGAATAAGTTCACCAAGTGCAGTAGAGCACACCTGTGATCCCAGTGGTTTGGGAGGCTGAGGCAGGAGGATGACAAGTTCAAAGCTAGCCTCAGCAACTTAGTGAGGCTTTCAACAACTTAGTGAGACCATGTCTCAGAATAAAAAATAAAAAGGGCTGGGTATCTGACTTAGTGGTTAAGTACCCCGGGTTCAATTCTGGTACAAAAAAAAAATAGAGGAATAAGTTCAAAAGATCTATTATATGACATCATGACTATAATTAATAACAGTGTACTGTATTCTTAAAAACTGCTGAGAGTACTGTCTTTGAAAAGAGATAAGTATATAAAGTAATGTATGTTAATTAGCTCAATTTAACCATTTTACAATGTATACATAATTCAAAATCACATTGTATACCACAAATATATATAGTTTTTATTTGTCGATATTTTAAACATTACTCAAGATTCTATGGTCCACATAATTATGGTTACCAAACAGGTAGCCCAGGATGGGCTTATGGGAGGAGATAGGGTACAAGCTGAGCTTTGAAGGATGAGTGGGCATCAGGCAAAGGGCATGGAGCAAGGGCATGAGGCAAAGAGGGCAGACTGTGGGAAAGCCCAGCACAGAGAGCACGCGTGCCTGGGAACCAGGGAAGACGTTCTGCGTGGCTGGAGCACAAGCACGGGGCGAGGTGAGCTGCAAGGAAGGCCGGGCATCAGGTGGGACCTGTTGGGTTTGCACTTCTAGAGGGGCATGCCTGGAACAGGGTAATGAGAGCTTTGCAGCATCCCAGGTATGGGATCGTGGTCCTGGGTTGGTGGAATCAGGAGCAGTCCAGATGGAGGGAGGATGGAACTGGGTCACAGATTTGAAAGTAGCAGATACAGTCCCCGTTTGGAAAAGAAGATCTCTTCCTGGTCAGGGCATCAGGAAGGACTCATGGAAGAGTGGTGGGCATGCTTTGGGGGTGGGGCGGAAGGCAGAGGCTTTTAAGGACAGAGTGGTGAGGAAGGACAGAGCAGTGCAGGTAGAGGATGCAGGTGGAGGCCCTGGGAAGCACCCCAAGACCTGTGCAATACCACGTGGTCTGAACTGGGTAGAAACTTGGAGAGAAAAAGTGGAAGAATCTGAGCTACTGGTGGAAGGGCCTCTGCTGATTCAGGTGGTCTTGGAGGAATGTTGGAGGGGGACTGGTAATGATTTGGATCATTCCATCAGCAAATCCACTTGGGGACCTCAATTAGCCAAACTGAATGATTTTTTTTTCCAGTGCTGGGGATGGAAGCCAGGGTCTCTCACTCTCTGTCACTGAGTTACACTCCCACTCCAACATTTCCATTTTTCTGAATGTGAGCAAGTGCCATCTAGGAGGAGATACCCAGCTGCCTGCTGATGTCACCATTCCCTGAGCTGCTTCCCACTTTCCCTAGCCCATTAGGAATAGGGAAAGATGGATCCTGAACACAGCAGAGGCACCTGAGCATTTCCAAAGAGGCTCAGAGGGAGGGGAACCCAAGAGAAATCTTCCTTGAAGAGTACACGGGAAGAAGAGATCATTTCGTTCCTTGAACACACTTGCCGTAGAATGCAGGAATGGGATGTAGAAGAAATGAAGGCTGCGCTGAAGGAAGGAATGAGGGGCTTGGTGACAATTTCATTCATCCAGAAAGCAGTCATGTTGGTGGTGTGGAGGGCGGAGGCAGACTGGGAGCAATCGCATTGCAAGTTTGTATCTTGCGAGCTCCATGCAGATGGCTTAGCCTCTCCACCCCTCAGGTTTATTCATCAGAACAGAGGGAACAGCAACGGAGCCTGGCACTGGATCGTTGTGATTACCTGAGAGAATACGTGTAAGGTGCTGGCAGTGCTTAAGCCAGGACCACAGCCCAGGCTGAGCCTGACGCCAAAGCCCCTGTTAACCAGTCTGCTACCCAGTTCACCAGGGAAGTGGGGCGCTCCTACAGTTTCTTGGGAAGTGAAATGGGGGGGGCGTGGAGGACATCCACGAAGGAGCTGAGTTGGTCAGGGGAGAGAGCGGACATCACAGGCTTGGTGATCCAAGCAGAGAGAACAGCATGAACGGTGGTGGGACCAGCAGAAGGCAGAGGCTGGATTTGAAGCTGGGCAGGAATAGATTGCAGAGGGCCTCACGGAGCAGCCTGGGGGTCCTGGATTTAATCCCGAGTGGGCAGAGAGAAGGTACCTAGCATCTCCATCAAGGAAATGAAATGATCATGTTCGCCCTTCAGACAGAGCCTGCTGGTGAGGCAGCAAGAACGGAGGCAGAGCAGCCAGTTGGGAGGATGTGTCTGTGGTCCCGGGGACAAGAGGAAGTGGTGGAGGGCAAGAGGCCGGAGTGGGGGGCCAGGCACGGAGAAGCAGCTGGGCCTGGGAGACATTTGGAAGGCAGAGCTAAAAGGATATCTGGTTAAGCAGGGCTAGGGGAAGAGGACACTGTCTTGGGTGGCTCAGCAGAAGTGCTGCTGGTCACAGAGATGCCAAACTGCTTGTATTAGTGCACACACGATTCAGAAGGAGTGAGGAAAAGCCACGGGCACTAATTTACTCATAGGTTCAACTGGTCAGGGAATCCCAGCCCCCTGTCACAACAGTGCTGAGAATCACAAGCACTCTGACTGTGTGCTGTGTTAGCTCACAGACGCAGAACACGTGGTCCCAGAAGACCCATGCACATTTCCCAGTGGCCTGGCGCAGCCGTCAGCCAGAGCCCGCAGCCTTTGGTCCCTGCGCTAGAGCAGGCATCAGAGCAATGCCTGATGGCTTTGTGGGTGCTGTGAGGGTAACAATAAACACATAGGATTCCAGAACTCAGCCCAGTCCCTTAAATCAAATCATAATAAGACTTAGCAACCAAACACAACATTTCTGCTTTCTTTTATTACACATAGAAGATTCGCAGGGAACAGGGAGGGGTTTACTTTTTTAAAGAGAAAAGAATAAGAAAAACCAGCACGATAGCATGCTGATAGATTTTTGGTGCTGCCTTCAAGATTTTCTTGAACTTCCTTTGTATCTCTTAGGAATATTTCTAATAAGAAATCCTTTTCTATTTGCGTAGAAAGTTGACTTTGTACACAAATGTTATTACAAGACCCTTTTGTTCCACCCTCAATCCCACTACATGGTCAAATACCCATTTTTGTTTTCCCGCGCTCCATGGTGTGTTCCCATACTTATAAAAGCATCAGTCAGAACCCTGGCTGGTTGAAGTTTGCCGATTGTCATAAGCACTTTTTCCCATCACGCAGGTTCTCGCTTCCAGCATTTATTTTATTTATTTTTAAAGAGAGAGAGGGACAGTGACACAGAGAGAAAGAGAGAATTTTATTTAGTTTTTCATGTGACTTTCATTGCTCTGACACTTCCTTGTGTACAGGATGCTGGGGTTCGAACCTGTGTCCTCACGCATTCCAGGCAAGCACCATATCCGCTGAGCCACCACTCCAGCCCTCACTCCCAGCGTTTGTAAGGGCCATGTGAGCTCTGTTGAGTGTTTGTGCTGGCGAGTATTTAGCCAGTTCCCTATCACTGGATCCTTATATTGTTCCTAAGTTTTTACACTCATTAGTAGTCCACACTGCGTGTTTTTTTCTTCTTTTAGATGATTTCTTTAGAATTAATAGATCAAAATATACAAGTATTTTGTAACTCTGGTAAAAATGCTTCAGGGGAAGGGTTGTACTAACAAATGACCTCTTCGGCAATCTGAGTGTTCCTGTTTCACCCTGGCTTTGACGGCACTGAGTATCATCATTTTCAACACGTCTGCTGACACCAGAGGGTTCCACGTGGTACCTGGCTGTTGTGCTCATTTGTATAGGCGAAATTTCCCAGGGCCGATCATAAGAAAAGCAGAGCTAAGTACCTAGCATGAACTCATCTTGTTAATTCGGGGACTCTTATAATTCTCTTCTATGATCCTCCTTGCATGGGTGGTAGGAAATTCAGAACCCAAATCATCACTCACGTTTTTATCCAACGTGAAGAACTCCTGGCTCCGTTACCTGTTTTTCTCGTTTCTCCTCTGTCTGTACTGGCAGCTCAATCTGTTCAGAATCTAGAGGGTGTGGCCATCTGTTAGTCCCAGGTGAGGGGGCCACTAAGACCCCTGGTCTTAGACTGCACCAGGGGCCCTTTTTATTCAGGACACAACAATCAGAGAGGGACACAGAGGAAGTGAGAAGCTGAGGTCCTCAGTTTTACGGGAGTTAGGGTGACAGAAACTAGGAAACATTGCCTAAGACAGTGGCACCCTCACATAACTCACAGAATCACTGAATCATTTTTGTTCACTTACAAGATAATATCACTCATGATACAGTGTTTTATCATCATTTTTTTAAAAAGTTCCTTTCACTTTCAAAAATGGTTTGAGGTGGTTTTAGCTTCTTTAAATATCCTGTGAGGCTCACCTCCTTTCTCTGATTTTTGGATGAGGAATTGCTGCCCCATCTGTTCTCAGAGTGGAGATGGCCAGCCCCTAACATACTGCAAGGGCAATCTTCATCCCACCCACTCTGAGTTCTCAGTTCCTCTTTACTATGGCCACTTCACGCCAGTGTAGTTGGGAGCACCTGTTCCCCCAATTAGGGGATGATTTCATAACTTTGTGTGACCTCAGACGTTACAGGAGGAAACTAAGGCAGAGAGAAGTTGAATGGTATGCCCAAGTTCAAACAGCTATCAGAGCCCCAGAAGTTGTCTGTTGAGTAAACTGAGTCAATCCTTCTATGACAGGTCAGGCGTAGGGGAAAGAGGGTGTGAGTGGATTGAAAGAGATCCATCCCCATCTCAAGAGGAAACATTCCTACCTGTGGAAGTCAGCTCCAGCCTCTCTCTCGAAGGGCAGTGTGCAGGCTGCTCTCCGAGCAAGCACATCTGCTCAGTGCTGGGCTAGAAGGGAAGAGGCTCTGGAAGAACTGGGTTAAACTTGAAAAGTCAAGTCCATGGAGGTAAAAGGAAATGAGTCATCAGAAATGGCAGTGGGAATCATGGATGATACTTAACCAAGTATTTACTAAGTGCTAGGCTGCAGTGCAAATTACTTACATGCATCTACTTTTTAAATTTTCACAAGGGTTCTATAAGGTAAAGGTTTTTATCATTCCCATTTCACAGATGGAAAGTGAGTCAATTGAATGTGAACTTGCCCTACTCCTCCCACTCCCATGGCTGAGCTCCAATCTGAACTCCACAATTCTTGCACGAAGCACTTCCTTCATACTGACTCTCCACAAGCATCATCTCAGTAGACTCCAAGCAAAGAGGCCCCTTGGTGCACTTTCCCCTCCAGAGATGGTCTCTCCTCCAGGTTTCTGCAGCCAGGTAGAGGATACTCTCTCCTGGCAGGGATCAGCACTTCTTTCCTTCATTCCGCAAATACGGATTGAGCTCTTTCCCTATGCCAACCCCCGTGCCAGGTCCTTGCTGTCATGGGCTTTGCATTCAAGTAGGAAGAGACACAAATTAATCACTCAGTAAGTAAGTGCGCAAGATAATTCTAGACAGTGCTAAATGATAAGAAGGCATAAAGCAGGGCTCAGTTGTGACAAGGGACAGCCATGCTGTTTGAACCTGGCTGGTCCAGGAAGGCCTGTGGTCAGAGGAAGGCCAGGAGGCCAGCAGGGCTGTCACAGAGGCTGAGTGTGGGTTTTGGTTTCAGGTGTGAACAAGGACCTGCTTCCCTCTCTCTGCATGATTGTCATTTGTAAAACTCGTTCACTGCACCCCCAACTTTCCCCTCTGGGTAACTGTTCTTGTGTTGACTTGCAGATCATAAGGCAGCAGTTTCCTCAGCTAACCACCAGAAGACTCGGGACCCGAGGACAGTCGAAGTAAGCACCGCTCAGTCACTCTGCTGCAAAGCACACGTCTCCGGGCCTTGAGACAGGCGGTACCCCAGGACACTGGGCCTGAGCTCTGCCTGCAGGCCTGGCAGGAGGTCTGACAGACAGGCCTCCTTTCTCAGGACCCTTGGAAGAGAGACTGTACCAGAGCTCAGGACCCTTGGGCCTAGTTGCTCATTGGAATCTGATTTTGTGCCACCCTGCCTTAAGACACATTTTTTGTAAAGTAGACTAGGCTTCATTTTGAGGAGTGCCTTGTGGCTTCTGGGACCAACTCCAGGTTACTTGTACTGTTTTCCCAAGCAAACTCTGCCCTGATAGGACCTAGTATGCCCAAGAAGCAAACAGGTGGGTACTGATCCCGCAGGAAGCTCCGGCTCTGATGAGGTGCACAGGGGCACATGGCTTCCCTTCACCTCCAGCAACAGCTGGCCACTACACTTCACACGCTGTACCTCTCTGTACCCTTGTACTGGGAACATTCTGGTGGGCAAGACAGGAAAAGAGAACTGGGTTTCCATAAAAAGGCTGTAGTAGAGGACACCAAAAGGGTTGCCTTCCTGAGTAGGGATGCTTAGGGAAGGCCTGAGGAGGAGGCCCCAGGATACCTGTCTGCCAGGTGTGTGTCAGAGAGGAAGCGATCTCTGCCTGTCTTACTCAGGCTTCATTATAATCTGCATTTTAGGATTTGCCTCTAAGGACATTTCAAAAATTGTTGGACATTACTAGATATTCCACGGGAAAGGGCTGGGGGCCATGGAAATTTGGTGGACCCTGAGTTAAGCAGAGCCTTTGTTATGCTAATGTTCATGGTGACTCCACTAGAGGGTGTCTTAGCCTGCAACATTTCTAAACCTTAGACTATGGTGAGCAGGTCAGCATAGTGAGCTATGAAGCCCTGAAACGTTTTTCTAAGGGCATTTCAATAGCATGCCCTTAATTGTCACCTTAAGCAATCCAAAACACCCCCCCCACCTGCTCCTGTCACCCCTTGCAGCAAACAAGCATACACTTATCCTCCAAGGTTGTGTTTGGCTTTGGGAACATTAGAGAAAGAAAATAGATGATCAAACCTGGAAAAACCCTTTTTGGTAGAGTTCTGAGAAAATGAGACGTGTGTGTGTGTGTGTGTGTGTGTGGCTCAGAAGCTGTTGGAGCAAATTCTAAAGGGACTTCCAGAAATATTTTGAGCAAAGGACATCTTGAAATAAATTCCTAATAATTTTTCCAAGATGGTGACTCTAACGAAAAAAATTGTGGCATCTGTTCAGAGTTTTCAACCTTGGTAAGCTTACAGCGTATAAAAACCAGCTTCTTCCCTCCTGGTTTGCTGGTGAGCACACAGTGAAAGATATAAAATGCTGGTTGAAGAGATGAGTTGATGGACGAGTGGGTGTGGAACAAATGGAAATGAGTGCTTATTTTTTTTTCCAGCTCAATGTCTTTGAATAATCTGGCTCCAATAATACATTGTCATCCTTTTTCAAGAAGAGCAGAAATATAAAACAGCTAGATACTAAAGTCAGAGAGGAAAGACGATCAACACAGAACAGGAAGGCTTCCCATCCTACATAAACTTGAGACAGTTCCTTTCTGTTCACATATAAGAACCAGTTTTTTTCTCTCTCTCTCTTGAACCTGCAGGCTGGCAAACTGGGCAATATCCTTTTTTTAAAAAAAAAATTCAGTGTAATCAAGTGTGTTGTATCCTCTCCCAAATGATCCTCCCAAGTTGTTCACCCCCTCAACCACTGGGAAGGCAACCAAGAGCCCTAGACTCCCACTGCACCTTGACCTTAGGAAGGAACTCCCTCAGCAAATTCACCTTGACAGAGAAACAAGGGGGGCAGCTAGTGAGGAGTGCTAGTGTACCCTTCAGAACCAAAAGGGAAAAGCCAAGAAGGCACCGATCGCTTTGTTTAGCAATATCCATGCTTAATGATCCAGAAGTGGTCTGGTCTAAACTTATCATGACTGTGTGGATCTTAAGTTACAAAGGGAAACTTCTTTAAGGGAGGGCGACGTGCCCTAACTGCCTTCCCACGGAAGGGTGCTTCCAGAACCTCCGGAACCAGCCCCTCCCCCAGGGAGAGCCTTGGGTGGAAAGGCAGTTATGACAGTTGGGCTGTAGAAGGCACAGACGGCAGATATCAGCTCAACACAAAGAACTTTCTGATAACTATATCGGCTTAAAATGAACTGGGCCGCCTTCGGAGGGCCTGAGTTCTTCATCCCTGGAGGCGTTCAGATAGAGGCCAGAAGCCCACTGAGCAGAAATATCACAGAATGGTACTGGGAGAGATGGGGCTGGGAAAGGGAGGGCTGTATGTGCTTAGGGCTTCCCTCCCTGTGAAAACCTTCCTGGTGACCCAAAATGCTCTCTTGTTTGCATGTGCTTGTGACTATCACCACACATCCAGGGTGGAGAAAAGTACTTACTTTGTTGTGTGGTGCTTCTGAAAATGAGATACATGAATTCCTTGTGCTGGTATTGTCACAGGACTGTGAAAATCTACTCTAGAGCTACTAAACTGGAATGTGGGGGTGGGAGCGGCAGGAGGCGGCAGCATGTTCTGCAGGTGACTCCTTTGGTTAGTAAAGTTTGAGAATTACTGGGTTAGTGGTTAAGAGCACTTGCGAGGCTCATACCCTGCCTCTACTACTAACTCACTGGGCAAATCTTGGGTGAGTTACTTAAATTCTCTGGGCCTTAGTTGGCTTGTCTGTAAAGTGGGGATAATAATTGGTTGCAGTGTCAAGGGAACTTTGTGAGATTAAGTAAGATGGTGGGCATCAAGCCCTTAGCACCATAGATTTCAAACTGACGTGCTTCAGGATTACCAGAGGGGCCTGATTTAGGGCTGATTCTTGTGCCCCATCCTCAGGTGTTTGGAATCCATAGCTCCTGGGAAGGGGTCTAAGAATTTCATTTTTATTGAGCTCTACAAGCCATCCTGATGCACGGCAGTTTAAAATCCCATCATGCTGTGTTTTCTGCTAATAAAACATAGAGGTTTGTAGTCAAACAGATCTGTGGTCAAGAACCTGTCCTTGCCCTAACTGGCTCTATGACCTTGAGCAAATTGCTTGAGCTATCTTGCCCTCATTTTCTCATCTTTAGAAAAACTATAATAATCCCCATTTCAAAGGAGTATTTTACAAATCATTGTATGGAAAGCACTTTGTAAGGTGTCCAGCACATAGCAAGTGCTCAACAGATGTAGCTAAATTCCAAAGAAAACGTAGCCGCCATCCCTCTTTGGTCTTAAAAGCGTTGCTATTATTAAGCCGTTTTGAGTTAATATAAAGTTCTGGTCTTTTTTTGACGTCGATGTCAACTGAAGCACTGACTTCATCTTTTTTAAAAATGCAGTTCTTTGAGACTGTCATTTTTAATAGCGCTAACTCATAAGCCAGATGACTTTTTGTTGGCAGTGCAGTTAGCAGTCATAAACACCTCCTGTTTGGGTCCCCACAGAGGGGCACATCAGCTGCTTTGCCCCTGGGATCACACGGGGTGGATGTAAGGGGATCGGGTAGGAATGGAAAATTCTTCATCCCCTTTCTGCTTTGCAAAGTGTTTGACTTAACATTTTCTGTAGGAGGCAATTTTGGTTATTTTTATCTGCCTGATTGATGGCTGGCAACATGGAACTTAGGTATAATTCTAGTTTTCAGGGATATCAAGCCTATAGGAGACTTAACCCTTCCAGCCCCAGGTAGGATGTGCCCAGCCACACTGACCTCAGGCAAAATCCCCACCCATCACCACCAACTCAGAAAACCCCACCTAGTAGCAGCGCATGTGGGCCCCACCCTGTCTCTTTGTGGCCCAGGTACCACTACTACGGCATTGCAGTGAAGGAGAGCTCCGAATATTATGATGTGATGTATTCCAAGAAAGGAGCCGCCTGGGTGAGCGAGACGGGCAAGAAAGAAGTAAGCAAACAGACAGTGGCATATTCACCCCGGTCCAAACTTGGAACGCTGCTGCCAGAGTTTCCAAATGTCAAAGACCTAAATCTGCCAGCCAGCCTGCCTGAGGAGAAGGTAACCACACCTGGAGGGGTAGCGAGGGTGGGTGGCTCCTCTCTCTCTCTCTCTCTCTCACACACACACACACACACACACACACACACACACACACACACTTATTATAAAACAGTGACTCTTAAAATATAGGGATTTAGTTAGTAATAATGTACCAGTACCGGTTTCTTAGTTGTGACACATCTACCGCAGTAATGTAAGATGCAAATATAAGGGCAACTGGGGGTGAGGTCTATGGGAACTCTCCATATTATCTCTATGACTTTTCTGTAAATCCGAAACTATTCTAAAATTTACAAGTGGACTCCTATCTACCTATCCACCTTTATCATCTCTACCCCTATCATCTCTATCTCTGTATTGATCATGGACCTACCCACTCTCCTGCATGCCTGTCCCGAGGTGTTAAGTTGTATCTTTTCACAAGGAAGAACCCTCTTCCCCTGGATTGCTCTTCCGCAGGATAAAGTTCATTTTCCCATGTGCTGCAGGGGCTTTGGTGAGATCTTATTTCCACAGACAAAGAATATTTTTATGGCTAGAGAGAACCAGAAAGTTCTGGTCACAGGGTGCTAGAGAAAGAAGCCTGGGGAGGTTTCTGGGAGCACCACATCTCTAACATGCATCTAGCTTCTGCAGAGCCTGCAGGTCACACCAGGAGGAGGGATGCAGTGGAAGAGGGGACCCAAATTCCACTTCCAGGAAGCTCGTAGTTTAGCAAGAACACAGATGCTAGTTGAAGCAAACTTAAGTTTATACAAAATGCATGTCTACATTCTCAAATAAAGAAAAAGAACTTGTATCTGAAAAAGACACCTTAAATCTGAGAACTAGATAAATTACTATTGCTTTTTTTTTTTTGGTCAAATTTGTTTTTTCAGTCAACAAACTTCTTGTAGCATAGCTTTAAAGTCCCTGAATGAATGGATGGGGAGATGACTTTTCTAAGTAGAGTTCAGAGAATTCCCAAATTTCTTATGGTGATTTGGGCAGAAGCACTTCTCATAAATATACATTGGGATTTAGTTTTTCAGTAATTTAGCCAACAAGAAGAATTTGGTTCAAAAGCCCCATGAGCTCTACGTGCCGGGCACTGTGCTAGGTGCTGGGTGTGTGGGGTGGTCAATGCACCATTTTTATTTTCCTAGAGCCCACAGTCTCATGGGGGTGGACGTTGGGGACAGTGAGGGGAATGAGTGCTTTCTATACCTCTGGGTGATGCACTGATAGAGATGGAGACTCGGGTGCCATGTGAGCCCAGAGCAGGGGCCAAGGGCCAGAGCATACCACCTAAGGAAACCAGTCCCCTGTGGGTAGGGGGACTGAGGAGGCATTTGGTGAAGTCCCTCCCTCCAACAGGGAACAAATGACTTAAACACTGAGATTCCAAGGGCAGCCATGATGTGTATTAATGTCTGCCTTTGTTGTTGATCCTCCACCCGCCCCCACAGGTTTCTACCTTTATTATGATGTACAGAACACACTGTCAGAGAATACTGGACACTGTAATAAGAGCCAACTTTGATGAGGTAGGTCAACAAGTGTTGAGCTGCTACTACTCTGTATTAAAGCATTATATTTGACACTAGCTCCTACTTCATGGGCTCCTGCTAGGTGCTGGGCCTGGTGTGGAAGCATTTGATGCCCACTGGCTCATGTAGTCCTCAGAGGGACCATACAAAGCCAGTGCCGCCATTATCCCCACTCTGCAGAGGTTCTATGTGTGTAGCAGGTAGCATGGCCTTGATTTAACTAGTCAGCCACATCCTGCCCTATTGGCACACCAGGAAGACCATGTTACCTGCGCATCAGTATACCCAGAATTAGAGATTCAGAGAAACTAAAGAAAAGCTTGCTTCTAGTTTTGGATTTAGCCTTTTCCTGATGCCATCCACTGTGGTGCATTCCTTACTGGTTGCCCTCTATTCTCAAGGTCTGATCCACATTTCCACCAAATCCTACCTGTAGGGCCATCTTTAAACACAATGCAAGCAGTCCATTCCCTTTTTATTTCCAAATGTAACAATTAAATGAAGAATAGAGAGGAGGAATTGGAAAGAATGGAGGTAGCTGTTACATAACCACATTGACAATAAAATCCTCTTGCCTAAAATGCCATCCAAAAGAGCCTTCCAGAGGGATGGTAAGAAACCCCCCTAGGTGCCAGAGCCCTTGCTGTTTAAAGAAAATATCTTCAGGCAAAAAGAGCAATAGCATCAAAACCCTAGATTTTGTATGAACATTTAACTTGAAGGATGATAATGTGGACTCCAAAAGAGCTACAAAAGCAGTAGTAATTGGTGGAAAATACTTTGGAGATCCCTTTTGTGTATGTTTTGGGGAGCAAGGAGTGCTGTGGAGGGAGGGATGTGCAAACGATGTGAGGTGCACATGCTCTTCCCCACATTTCGGCCCTCCCACAGCTGCATCTCAGTGCAGCTGTGTTTGTTGAACACTTAACTAACTCATAGACAGCTTCAGAAGAGAGAGATGTGTATTGGTAAAGAAGTATACTGTTCTTCCTCTTCTTGACTTTTATCCATTTGATTCCTAAAATGTCCTTTAAAATACCCCAAAATAGTTGAGCAGCAATTTTGGTGGATTTTTTTTAAAAAGAAAAATCACTGATTTCTCTCAAATTATGGTCTTATATTCCAAAGATCACTGAGATCAGACCAAATAATGAATCATGACTGGTTAAGACAACACCAGCTACTACCACAAATAACCCTCAAATCTAAACTCATTGGAAATGTGTTCCTCATGCGGCAATCCAGTGTGGTTGCTCTGAGTTGTAAGGCTAGTTGTTTGGGGTGGTTTTGGTGACCAAGGCTTCTCCCATCTTGTGGCTATATCCTGTCCCTGGAGCCTTGGAATTCTATGTTGAGCTGAGGGGGAGGGGGAAAGAGCTACAGGGAAGGTATAACCCCTTCTTAACCTTGTCAGTTCAGAAATGTGACACTGTGGGATTAGCAAGAGC
This sequence comes from Aplodontia rufa, assembly GCA_004027875.1. Lineage (NCBI taxonomy): Eukaryota > Metazoa > Chordata > Mammalia > Rodentia > Aplodontiidae > Aplodontia > Aplodontia rufa. The sequence continues at coordinate 63,613 of PVKS010000095.1, forward strand.
TGGTCCCATGGTTCCATCTTAATGCAGCTGGGGGGAGGGGCGGCGTGTCCCCTCAGTGGGCTGCAGTTATAGAAGAGGGACTCTAACCTCTGCTGGGCAGCTGTGCCTCTCTGCCACAATTTCTAACAACAGAACTAGTGTCAGTCCTCCCTTATGTTCCTATATAGCTTTATTCAACTCAATACTTACTCATTTCACTTCTGTTCCCCTAATTCCAACACTTACGAGCACCCGATGTTGCCCCACACCATTAGATGAGTAAGACACAGATGAGAGGGGACACAATGTGAGCAAGCCAGCAATCCGGATGCAGAATACGTGCGTGAGTGGTCCAGACCGTTTGAGGAGCAAAGTGCTCTTCCGGGAAGAGTCCCAGGCTTGCCTAGGAAACCTGACTCTACCTTACAAGCCTTAATTCCTCAGCTAGAAATGAAGATAAAAATAGCGTCATCGGAAATAACATAGTCTGATGGACAGGATTGCTAGAAGGAGGCGATAAGACAATGCCCGGTAAAAGCTCTTTATAAATTGTGAATGGTCATATAAATAAATGCTTGCTCTTATTAGATGCATCATCCGGAAAATTGAGAGATTCACACTTCCTCACCGACACCTTTAGTCAGATGTTCTTTCCACTCCCCTGGCAGGGATTTTGGTTGGTGGTTTTTAAGATGGCTCTTGAAGGCAGGGTTCATTCTACCCAACCACAAAAGAATGATGGGCAGGGGCGTGTACTTACCTCTGAGGAGCCTGCTTTCTCCCCCAGCTGAGAAAAGTGATTTGCAAATGGATCGTGGGTGCATGTGCCACACCTTGGCTTCATTGTTTAAAGTCTTCGAGATCTTTGATACTGATCAGGTTATAACTTACGCTAGTATCACAGTATTAAATTCTTATATTTGCTTATCGTTTGTGTCTACCACTCCAGCCCTGCGACACAAGCCTTGGAGGAAATGAAATTTGTCTGTTTCCTACACTACTCTATCCTGACAAATCCACTCGGGTCTTTGTGCATATTTTTTGGGTGCCTGAGTGGATGGATGGGTGGGTGGACTGGTAGATATAAACAATGGATATAAAAATGCCACTGACTTCTAACATTGTCGAATAACTATAAAGTACACAAATGTGCATGTAGAGGATTCCCTGTGAACAGCGTTGTACAGTGTAAAGTCCCATAGCCTGTGTTTGAGTCCACCACTCAGGTCCAGCACTTACTAGCCTGTGACCAGGAGCAAAGTAATTACCCTCTCTGAGCTTCACTCAATATCTTTTGTTGAAAAAATGGAGATAATAATTAATACCTACTTCATAGTAAGAAGCATAGGGGACATACATGAAATTGTGTACATAAAGAGTCTGATTTTGTACCCAAACATAACAAATGTGAGGTATTTAGAGTAGTTATTATTTTAATGAGATCTTTTCAGTACTGTAGTAACTAAATGCCCCAAATGTCAGTCATCAGCTGTGTTTCTGCCTGCTGCTGATATATTAGCAATAAACTAAACATGAACGTGGAAAAGAAGTAGAATATGTGCTTAGGTGTTCTTAAAATTCACTGGGTCAGGGGGAAAAGATGTGAGAATTTAGCAGATTGAAACAGATAACCAAGAAAATTTACATTAAATAATCTTTTTTAACCATTGCCTCTGAGTCTCTTACCAATAATGATTGTAAGTAGTAAGAACTTATCAGTTCTTCCTTCTATTTAATAGTAAGTTTCCATCTGTTAAATGCCTACACGATGCTAGGTATTTTCCATAAGTTATCTTCTTCCACCCTAATAATCATTATCTCCATATTAGAAAAGCTGATATCTCCCATATATTTAGTACTGGGCACCAGATTCAATTGACTTAACATGGCCAAATTTGAGCTCTTAATTTCCTGCCCCAAATCTCTCTTTCCTGAGTTTTAGATTCCCTTGCCCTCCACTGCTGCTCAGCAAACCTCGACTCTTGCCTTTCCCTCCCTTTGCTATCCAGTCCACTAGGAGATGAAGTCAGCTCTCACTTCTGAACTGAACACTCTGTCTGTCCATGTCACACTGATTTCCAGGTCTCCACACTCGAGCTTTATACTCTTTCCCCCTTCCTGTTCCTTCTCACCCAGAAGAACTAGAATACTGGACAGTAAGTGGCCAAAAGCACAAAGACAGATGGAGGTCAAAACTGGAAAATATGCTTTCCTACAAAAGCTGTCAGGACACTGAGAACTGATCAGGGCTCACTGCACAGCCTGAACAGGCTTGAAACAGACAGATGCCTGCTAAAGACACTGGTTTCCCACAGATTTGTTTTACCCTACACAACAGATGATCTTTTCCAGACTCTCTGCTAGCAACTGAATACACACACACACACACACACACACACACACGTGTGTGTGTGTGTGTGTGTGTGTGTATAAAGAGAGAGAGAGAGATAGGACTGCATGCAAGGAGAGCCAAGTTAGACAGACCCAGATTCTACCAGCTCTCAGGATTCAACTGAACAGAGCATCTTACTCTGAGTGGGAGGAGCAGGCAGGAAGGTCCAGCACCTGGACTGAGGTCAGCCTCCAGAGATGTGCTGGGATAAGGACAGAGGACAGACCACTGGAGGTCAAGCACCTTGTCCAAGAAGGTGGTCATCTCCAGACCCAGGCTGCGCCAATGGTCAGCCACCAGATATCCCAAATGATAGGAGCCTTGAAAGGCGAGCAGTGTCACTTTTAGGATCCTGACTTGGTGACACTTAGAAAATGAGGCAGGTGTGCCCCCGACATTTGGGAAGTACAGTGATTTCTTGCGGTTGGTAGTGCCAGCACTTCTATGATATAATCAGCAGCAGCAGCAGCAGCAGCAGCAATACCAATAATAACAGCAGCTAACCTTTATTAAACATCTATGCTGTATAAAACCCTTTAATAAGCACTTTGACAACACCTCTGCTGTAAATACCATTATCCTCATTTCACAGCTAAGGAAACTGATGGTTAGGGATATTATACCCCTAGTTGTTAGTAGAGCTAGGATTGGAACCCTGGAAGTCATCTTTTGCTCATCCAGATTTCATTTGCTTTGATTTCCTTTCTGGCTGAAAATTTGGCAATATTTTAATTGTCATAGAATAAATAAGGCTATAAGATAAGGCTTACAACTTACAGTCCTGACTTCATTCACTACTTGGGTCATGTTTTTGGCAACTACCACCTTCCCCCTAGGAAGTCAGAGGAGGTGTCTTTTATTTCCCTCAGGTCCCCATGCACTGCTGACACCTGGGAGCTCAGGCAGGCTGTGGGCATCAGGAAAGTCTGTCCACGGGAGGCTGAGCTCGAATCACCAGGCCAGAGTCAGGCAGGGCCCCCATCTCCCAGGGGGAAGAAAAACAAGACCCTACTCCTAGAAGAGGCCTAAAGGATGGTGCAGGATTCCAGGATAGACATCTGGGGAGTGAGCAGCAGCCCAGGGAGAGACACAGGCCCTAGGGATGGGATAGATGCACAGGTACCACATGACAACAGATCACACAGGGGACCGATGGTGGAAGGACCAAGGCTGACACTTAGTGACTCTGTGTGTGGGAGTAAAGTTTCTTACTGTAGTATCATAATGACTGTTGGATGACAGAAGCCACGAGGAGTACCTGGCTCATAGGAGGACTCAGAAAGAAAGGCTGATGGTGAGAACACCAGCCCCAAAGTACTGAGTTAGAGGGACTGAAGTAGCTCCTGCACTAGATCAGGATTGGTTGGGGAATCAGGGATGTTCAAGAGAGCCCATCCATGGAGGAAAGGAGGATGCATCATGGTCAAGGAAGGAAGTTGGGCTCCAGCTTCAGGATGGACTGCTCCTCACTGTTAACTGAAGTCTAGATGACAATGTTATACTCTTGAGTCCACCGTGCTCTATTTCCCTTCACCTCCCTTGTCTCGGCCCCCTACCTCCTGTGCCATCATCTTCCTGAGCTCACACACTGAAAAGTATTCGTCTGCCTTGGTTACTCACTCTACCATTTGTTCAACAAGGCTCAAGCACATGCTATGGTCACATAAATCAACATAATTCCATTTTGAGCACCCGCTATATCCCTGCTCTAGAGATAACAAGAAAAAGTTGACCCTGCATACTTCACTGACCATGTTGCTTACTGCCCAGACATGGCCACCTGGCATTTCATCATGGCTTCAACTGACCAGGGCTCTGGGAAAATGAAGATTTGGGAGATGAAAAATCCCTTGCACTTCCTAGTTATGGGTGCACAAATTTGAATCAGGAGAATTTTGTGGGTAGCACTTAACTCTCTTCCCTTTGGCCACACTTCTCTTTCTTGAAACTCCCACGTCTTTCTCTTCCCCCTCCCCAGACCACCCACGAGCCCTTGAAGCAGTGGGCTCAATGCACAGTGAGTACTAGTGTTCTGACCTTTTTAAAACCACAGCCCCACCTTCCCTGCCTTAAACACTTCTCACTCAGAGGGAAGCCCTAATAGGGCTGATGAGTCAGTGCGCTTCCCTCTTCTAGGCAGAGACCTCAGGCTGCCAGGTCAGGAGGTTCTCCAGCAGTTGACATGCCACACACATGTGCAGGGGAATGGCCTGGGGCCAAGGAGCTCCCTCCCTATAGCACCCCAAGCTGGGGGAGGCTTCCACTGCTGCAGGGACGGTAGATGACAGTGCTGCAGGGTGGGCTGCCTTGGCAGAGTCCCAGGGTTCTATTTGACTGCCCCATCTAAACTCATGGTTCTCTCTGTGGGTCAATACAGGTTCAAAGTTTTCTTCTGCACTTTTGGCAAGGAATGCCGCCCCACATGCTGCCCGTGCTGGGCTCCTCCACGGTGGTGAACATTGTCGGCGTGTGTGACTCCATCCTCTACAAGGCTATCTCCGGGGTGCTGATGCCCACCGTGCTGCAGGCATTACCCGACAGGTGGGCACGCTCTTCTCCCTTCCCCTTGTGCAGGATTCCTGGTGTCAATTACTCCTGCTTCTGTTGATTATGATCATGCACTGTCCCTTGTGAAAATCATTAATATTGAACTTTTAAAAATTAAAGTTCATATTTTTGAGCATAAATGTTTATATTTTGAACCATTTGTGTGGTTCAGAATTCCAAAGGTAAGAAAGTGGTCTGCAGTGAAGTCTCCCCACTCCTCCGTCCTGTCCCCCATGCAGCGTGGTCCCTGCCCAGAGCATGAAAGCCAGCTGTTGTTGTGGGGGGTCCATCCCACCCTGCTGTGCACATGTAACCGATGTGTACCATATTTGTTTCTTACTGCCGGGAGCCTTGTTGGCGATCATGCTGGATGGCTTCCAGGGGCCCTGGTGGATGCGGTCTCCAGTGCACCATGCTGTGCTCTGTCCGGGGTGCTGACCACTTGCACTGCCTCCTGGGCTCCTCCAGGGAGGGAGGAGATGCTTTGGCCACATCCAGGCAGCCTCTCTTCTTCCAAGTTGTACTCGCCGCAGCTTGCAAGAGTCCCCTAATGCCTGGCCACCTCTTTAGGCAGGTCTCTTATAAATCAGCCCTCCCATTTCGAAAGGTATCTGTTTCTTGTTGGGACTGGTTCAGAGAGCATTATTCCATGCCAGTTTATAAAGTGCTTCCACCATGTTGAATTTAACTGGTTCTCTTGCTGCTCCCAGTCTTGTGCTACCGCAAGCAATGCTGTGAGGAATGGCACTGCACACGTCTTCTTTTCACAGTGGAGGGTTTCTGTTTCTAGTAGATGCTGTAATAAAGTACTACAAGCCGGGTGGCTTAAAATAACAAAAAAAAAATGCATTTCATTTTGTCTCTTATAAGGACACTTGTCACTGGATTTAGGGCCCACCAGGTTAGTCCAGACTGATATCAACTGGAAAGCCTAAATGGAATCATCTGCAAAGGGCTTTTCCAAATAAGGTCACCTTCACCTTTTCTGGGTGGATACATGTATGGGGGCCACTATTCGTTTTCCTGCATAGAGTATATGTACAGAATAAATTCCTACAGGGTTGACTTCCTGGATCAAAGGAACTGATTTATGCTTTTCTTAGTAAAGTTTTGATTTGCATGTCTCTTACAATAAAGTTGATTACAACTTCATATCTATGAGCTATTTATATTTCCTTTCCTGTGAACTCTGTTCTTTTGCCTACTTTTCCATTTTGTGACTGATGCTTTTTCATGTTGATTTTAGGAGCTTTTTATTTATTTGGATAAAGAATCTCAAACCTTGCCTTTGCCATATGAAAAAAAAATACACTCATGTTGTTGAGTTTACGGGTCCTTGTTTTTAGAGCATCTCGATTGTATCACAGTTTAAAAAGTCTTTTCCTACTCCACTCGTGAAGTAGTTTCCCTGTGGCTTACCTCAGTTCCTTTATAGTTTAGTTTTACTTTTCATTTATTTTGCTCAATTTGGAATTCATGTTGGTATCAGGAGTGAAGTCCAGCTTCACTTTTCCCCGGTATCTCTCTTGTCCCCAAACTGTATATTAATTAGTCCATTTTTCTTCACTTATTTGAGATACTTCCTTTGTCATATAAATTTTGTATGTATTTGTGGCTATTCTAAACTTCCTATCCTATACCATTGATATTTCTATCCACGTTCCAGGATCATTTGTTTTAAGTTCTGTACTTTTTAAACATATTCTAAATCTAGTAGGGCTAGCTCCTCATCATTTTTTTCTTTGAGAACTTTCCTATTGTCACATTTCATTTTCCAATGTGAACTATTTCAGCATTAGGTTATTGATTAAATACACACCCATGTGTCTGCATACATATATGTATGCACATATATGCTGTGTATACATATGGGAGATTATGCTACATGTACAGATAAATTTAGGGAGATTTTTATATTTGTGAAACTGAAATTGCCTAACTTAGACACAGTTTTCATTTCCATTTACTCTGATTTCTTTTTGTGGCCCTCAGGAATGTTGTTTTCATATAAATATTAATATATTCCTGATTAGATTTATTCTTAGATAGTTCATCTTTTGTGCTTTTTTTAATACTGGAGATTAAACCCAGGGAAACCACCACTGAGCTACATACCCAGCTTTGTTTATTGTGTTTTATTTTGAGACAGGGTTTTACTAAGCTGCCCAGGCTGACCTCAAACCTGGAATCTTCTTGCCTCAGCCTCCGGAGTCACTGAGACGATAGGCACAGGCCACAGTATCTGGCCTTTATTGTATTGTAATTATAATCTTTTCCTTCATACTTGACTGGTGGTTGTTTATATTTCTAAAACATATTTATACATGAAAGCTATTGATAACTGTATGTTTGGCCTATCCACATTAAATTTAATTATCATATTGTTGCATTCCTTTTTAAAATATTCTCTTGGATTTTCCAGGTTTCAAATCATATTATCTACAAATAAAGACCCTAAGTTTTTGAGGAATCTCCATACTGCTTTTTTATGAGGCTATGTGAGTGTTCCATTGATACTTAAGAAGAAACTCAATTTTTCCCACTGTGGTGCTGGAGATTGAACCTGGGGCAAGTGCTAAGCAAGTACTCAAAATCCCCAGTCCCAGAAACTCAGTTTTGTTTTGTTTTTTTGTTTTTTTTTTTTTTAAAGAGAGGGACAGTGAGAGAGAATCAGTCAATTTTATTTAGTTTTTCATGTGACTCTCATTGCTCCAACACATGGTATTGGGGTCCAAACTCTGTGCATGCAAGGCAAGCGCCATAACCACTGAGCCACCACTCCAGCCCCAGAAACTGTTTTTCAGGTAGAGACTCTTATGTTGTTTGGATCAACTTCATTGTTACCTAGTTCTGCTGTATCAGTGTCTATCGTCTTAGATCTGTCAAAATGTGTGTCAACCAATTTCACTGTATATCTCTTATAATTGTTGTTTATTTAATTTTAATTATTAAGTTCAGGTCTGGTGGAGTATACATTCATTAGCATTCACCCCTTTTGGTCCACAGGATCAAAATAAAAATAGCTCCATCACTTCAAAAAAAATTCATTTCCCTCTCTTCATTTCTCCATGTCCCCACAGCCAGCCTCTGGCAATCACTCTTATGGAGTTAGAGTAGCCTTTTGGGTCTGACTTCTTTCACTCGGCATAACCCATGTTGAGTGTGTCAGCAGTTTGTTCTTTTGAAGGGCTCAGTAGTAGTCCACAGTATGGACATACTATAGTCTATCCATTCACCAGCTGAAGGGCGTATAGTTGATTCCAGTTGATACTATAAATATATCAATATCAAAGTATGCCTACGGGCCTGGAGCAGTTATGGCGTTGGTGTGGCATGCATGAGTATGCAGGTTCGAATTCCAGTTCCCACCTACAACAATGGCGTGTTGGAGCAACGAAAGCCGAATGGAAAACTAAATAAAATTGATTTGCTCTCCCTCTCCTCTCCTCTCTCTCTCACTGTCCCTCTCTCTTTAAAAACAAAAAAATACACACACACACACACACACACACACACACACACGGATTTTTGTGGAAGCTTCCATTTCGCTCGCTTAAATACCAAGAGTGTGGCCGCGGAGGTGTGTAGTGTAGAAGCTGCCACTGTTTTCCAAAGTTCTTTCCTGCAAGCGGTGCTGGCAGTGGCTTCTGTTCTGCCTTCTCAACAGCGCTTGGTGTTCCTGGGATTTTGTTTTGCTTTGTTCTAGCCATTCTGAAAGGTGTGGAGTAACATCTCATGGTGACTTTTCTTTGCATTATCTCGGTGGCCAATGGTGTTGAACAGCTTTTCCGGTTCTCATTTGCCACCCACATATATATTTTGAGTGTAATGTCTGTTCAAATCTTTTGCCTGTTTGTTGTTATTGGGTTGTTGTTGCTTCCGTCACTATCGTGCTTGAGAGTTCTTTACGTATTCTGGGTGTAAGTTCTTTGTTAGACATGTGTTATGAAAATATTTTCCCCAAATCTTTGGCTTGCTGCTTTTCATTCTGTTAGTTATCATTCGAGGAGCAGAACTTTTTAATTTTGATGAATTCTGATTTATCAAAATCTTTTTTAAAGAGAGAGGGACAGTGAGAGAGAGAGAGGGAGAGAAACAATTTTTATTTCATTTTTCATGTGGCTTTCATCACTCTGAGACTTTGTTGTGTACATGGTCCTGGGGTTTGAACTCATGTACTCGTGCATGCCAGGCAAGTGCTGTAACCACTGAGCTACTGCTCCAGGCCCTATCAAAATTTTTTTATTGATTTCATTTTCAGTGTTATGTCTCGTAACTCTTTGCCAAGAAAAGTCACATTTTTTGTGTTCCCATCTACAATTTTTTGTTTTGAGACAGGATATCATTACGTTGCCCAGACTGGTCTTCTACTCTTGGGCTCAAGCGATCCTCTCCTCTTAGCCTCTTGGCTAGTAGGTGGGATTATAGACAGGTGTCATCCGTTTCCAGTTGGATTCATTTTTAGCTTTATATATGATTTGAGTTGTAGAGGGTCAAGGTTCATTTTTGCTTTTTGCAGATGAAGGTCCAAATACTTCAGCTCCATTTACAAGATTAACCTTTTTCTATTAGATTCCTTTGTAGCTCTGTGGAAAATATTTGACCGTATATTAGTGGGTACATTTCTGAGCTCTCATTTCTGTTCCATTCATCAATTTGCTGCTCCTTTCACCAATACCACATTGTCTTGATTACTATAGCTCTATAGTAAGTTTTAAAATAGACATCTGACTTTGTTATTCTTTGTCAAAACGGGTCCCATGTTTTGGTGAATTAATTCTATAGACTCTTTAAAAGTCCTGTGGATTTTTTCCCCAACAAATGCAGCTTTATTTTCAAGAATAATATTGTTTAGTTTAGGAAGAGCAAATAAATTCACAGAGCAAGTTTTGTCAACAATGGATGACAATCACAGAAGCCTGACATGGAAACTTCTCTATTATCCATTGCAAAATGGTAAAAGATTTTTAGAGGAACAGAGCTTACATTTGCTCATATTACATTTTTTAAATTTTTAATTTTTCCAATGATACAATATAATACATTTATATTCTGAAAATTAGATTTACCCCCTAGAGCCCCACCCTTATTCCTCTTCCCTTCCCAGTACATCTCTACAAATACCTTAGATTGTATGTCACTACACTTTGCAGGGTTTAATACATGAGAGTTGACTGCCTTTCGCAATGGTCAGGGTTTAGCTCCAGCCTCCACAGATGAGTGAAGACATTTGACCCTTGGTTCTCTGGGTTATGCTGACTTCACTCAGCATGATTTCTTCCATAGCCATCCATTTACCTTCAAAGGCTGCAATGTCATTGTTTCTAATTGCTGTGTAAAACTCCATGGTATATATGTACCACAGCTTTTGGATCCATTCACCTAGTGAGGTGCATCTGGGTGGTTTCCATAATTTAGCAATTATAAATTGAGCTGCTATGAACATAGATTTTGCTGTGTTGCTGTAATGTGCTGTTTTTGACTCCACTAGAAAAATACCAAGGAGAGGGATAGCTGGATCATACGGTGGTGGGTTCATACCTAGTTTTTTAAGGATTCTCCACACTGCTTTCCAGAGGAGCTGTACCAGTCTGAAGTTCCTCCAACAGTGTGCTATTGTACCTATCTCTCCATAACCCCTCCAGCATCTATTATTGTTTATTTTCTTCATTTTTTGCCAATCTTACTGGTGTGATGTGAAATCTTAAAATAGTTTTGATTTGTATTTCTCTGATTACTAGTGATTTAGAGCACTTTCTCATGTGTTCATTGGCCTGATCAATGTCCTCTGTTGAGAAGTTTCTATTTAGTTCTTTGGCCCACTTATTGATTGGGTTGTTTGTGTTTTTGAAGTTGAGATTTTTGAGGATTTTGTAGATTCTGGATATGAAACCCCTGTTAGAAGAATCACAGTCCACAATTCTCTCCAATTCTGTAGGAAACCTCTTGACTAATTTGATTATTTCCTTGGCAGTGCAAAAGCTTTTTAGCTTTATGACATCCCATTCACTGATTTTTTACTTTATTTCCTTCACTTTAGGAGACATGTTGAGAAAGTCTTTGCCTACTCCCAAAAGTTGAAGTGTTGGACCTAATTTGTCTTCCATCAGCTGCAAGGTAGCTGGCTTAATTCCTAGCTCCTTGATCCATTTTGATTTGATTCTTGTTCAAGGTGAAAGATAAGGGTCTAATTTCAACGTTCTACAAGTGCCTGACCAGTTTGTCCAGCACTGTTTGTTGAATAGGCTGTCTCTCCTGCATGTAATATTTTGTCCCCCTTTGTCAAAAATCAGATGCTTAAAGATTTGTGGATTTGTTTCAGGGTCTATTCTATTCCATTGGTCTTCCTTCCTATCTTGATACCAGTACCATGCTGTCTTTATTACTCCAGCTCTACAGTATAGTTTTAGGTCTGGAATAGCAAAACTGCCTGTTTCATCTTTCTTGCTTGGCAATGTTTTGGCTATTCTGGGTTTCTTATTGTTCCAAATGAATTTGAGAATAGCCTTTTCTATATCTGTAAAGAATGACATTGGGGGCTGTAGCAATGGCTTGGCGGTTACAGCGCTTGCCCAGCATGCGCAAATACACGAGTTCAAACCCCAGTACCCATGTACACAACTAAGTGTCAGAGCAATGAAAGCCATGTGAAAAACTCAATAAAAATTGATTCTCTCTTGCTCTCTCACTGTCCTTCTCTCTTAAAAAAAAAAAAAAGAATGACATTGGTGTCTTAATGGGGATTGCATTGAATCTGTATAGTGCTTTTGGCAGGATGGCCATTTTTATTATAGTGATTCTGCCTCCAAGAGCATGGAACATCTTTCCATCTTCTTAGGACATCTTGGATTTCATTCTTCAATGTCCGATAATTTTTGTTGCAGAGATCTTTGACTTCCCTTGTTAGGTTAATTCCCAAGTATTTTATTCTTTTCAAGGATATTGTGAATGGGACTGATATCCTAATTCCTTCCTCTGCCCTTTTATTGTTAGTGTATAGGAAAGCTATTGATTTATGGATGTTGATCTTGTAGCTGGTCACTTTGCTAAATCTGTTTATAAAGTTCAAGCAGTTTACATGGTGGAGTTTTTTGGATCTTCCAGGTACAGTCATGTGGAATTTTGATTGAGAATTCTGTGGATAACTTTTGAAATAACTGATATCTTATTAATACTGAGTTTTTCTGGGGCTGGAGTGGTGGCTCAGCAATTATGGTGCTTGCAGCATTTGCCTGGCATGCACCAGTACATGGGTTCAAATCCCAGCACCATGTAAACAATGAAGTGTCTGAGCAACGAAAGCCAAATGAAAAACTAAATAGAAATTGATTCTGTCTTTCTTTCTCTCTCTCTCTGTCCTTCCCTCTTTAAAAAAAAAATACTAAATTTTCTAATCCTTCATTGGTGTTTTATAGTTTTTAGCATGCAGATCTTGCTCATGTTTTGCTAGATTCGTATCTGTACTTAGACACATACTTTTGCTTCTTTTGCAAATAATATTTTTTTAAAGTTCAGCTTCCAATTTTTTTTTGCTAGTTTGCAGAAACATGATGTATTTTTGTGTTAATCCTGTGTCATTGAGGTCTTATTAAATTCACTTGTTAGTTCTAATAGCTTTTTTTGTAGATTCTTTGGGGTTTTCTCTGAGGATAAGTGTATAATCTAGGATTAGAGACCATTTTGTTTGTTCTTTTTCTTTGTGTGTGTGTGTGTGTGTGTGTGTGTGTGTGTGTGTGTCTATGTCTATGTGTGTGTGTGTGTGAGCTGGGGATTAAACCTAGGGTCTCTTAACCTCATCCCCAGCCCTTTTTACTTTTTATTTTGAGACAAGTTCCCTTTAAGTTGCTCAGGGCCTCACCAAGTTGCTGAGATTGGACTTAAATTTGTCATCCTCTTTCCTCAGCCTCCCAAGACACTGGGATTACAAATGTGCACCACTGTGCCTGGTGGGACCATTTTCTTTCTTTCTATCTTTCTTTCTTTCTTTCTTTCTTTCTTTCTTTCTTTCTTTCTTTCTTTCTTTCTTTCAAAGAAAGAAGGACAGTGAGAGAGAGAGAGAGAGAGACAGAGAGAGAGAGAGAATCAATTTTTACTTAATTTTTTGCATGGCTTTCGTTGCTCTGACACTTAGTTGTATACGTGGGTGCTGGGGTTTGAACCTGTGTACTTGAGCATGCCGGGCAAGCGCCATAAACACCTGAGCTACCGCTCCAGCCCACCATTTTGTTTCTTGATTTAGGATCTGTAAAATCTTTCTCTCCCCTATGTTATTACAGTAACTAGGACCTGTAGGTAAGAGCAGACATCTTTGCATTTTCCCTGATGTTCAGGGTGAAAGTATTCATTGTTCACTACAAAATATGATGTACAGGTTTTATGTAGATGCCCTTTATCAGGCTGAGGAAATTCCTTTACAATCCTAGTTTGCTGATAATTTCCATCATGAAAGGATTTTGAATTTTGTTGACTCTTTTTGTTTGTTTCAAGATCATCATATGGTTTTTCCTCTTTAGCCTGTTAGTATGGTGGGTTTTATAACATTTTATTTTTAAATATTGTAACAGCCTTTTTTTCCCACCAGGTTAAACCTTTTTGGTAATGTTACAAAAATATACTGCTAGATCTAAAGTTTGCTAATTGCTAATAAATTGTTGAGTATTATAATGGGTTCACAAAGTGATTGGTCTTCAGGTTTATTTTCTCTCTTTGATTGGGGTGATCTGATTTTCCTGACCTTTTGAAATGAGCTGGGAAATGTCCCTTCTTTTTTTCTGGAAGAGTTAATGTGGAATTTTATCTATAATTTTAAATTTGTGAGCTTAAAGTTGTTGATGTCTCTTTATTGTCTTTACAATCTGTAGGATTTGTAGTAGTGTCCTTTTCCATTCTTAATATGGGTAATTGGTGTCTTCTTGCCTCTTTCTTGATCAGTATGCCTAGAGATTTGTCAATATTGTCCATAAATCTCCTCAAACAAAACACAACACAAAACAGCTTTTTGGTCTCTTACATTTTTCTATTTTCTATTTCTTATGTGTTCAATTGACTTGGCTTTGTTTTGCTCCTCTCTTTTAATGTTTGAATGAAAGCTTAGGTCATTGATTACAAATTGTTCTGCTTTCCTATAAAATCATTTAATGATATAAAATTTCTTCTAATTGTTTAGAAACATCTCACAAATTTTGATATGTTGTTTCAATTTAATTCAATTAAAAACATTTTCTACTTTCCCCTGGGGCTTTTTCTTTGACCTATGGTTTATTTAGAAGTGAATGTTCAATTTCTAAACTTCTGGAGATGGTTTAGGTATCTTTCTGTTATTGAATTCTAGTTTAATTTCCTTGTCATTAGATTACATGACTGCATTATATCAATTCTTTTAAATTTACTGAAACTTGTTTTATCTCCAGGAATGTGGTCAGTGTTGGTGATTTTTCCATGTATATCTGAAAGAACTGTATATTGTGCTATCATTTGGTGAATTGTTCTATAAATTGTCAGCTAGGGTAATAGATAATGTTGTTTAGTTTTTGTTTGTCCTTAACGACTTTTCTGCACATTTGTTCTATTGAAACTTTACTTGTGGATTTGTCTATTTCTGTTCATGTTTGCTTCATGTAGTTTAAAGCTTATTTTGAAGTTTTGCTGTTATATACATACAAGTTAGATTGTTATGTGTTCTTGGAAAATTGACTCCTTTTCATAAATGTAATATCTGCTTTTATCCCTGGTGATAATTCTTGTTCAGAGGTTTAGATGATAGCAACATAGACACTCAGACTTTTGAAATTAGTGTTTGCATGGCATCTTTCCCCATCCTTTTATTGTGTTTTTCTTCATATTTGTAATAGATTTCTTATAGTCAGCACAGAATGAGGTCTTGCTTTTTTTATCCAATCTGATAACTTCCCTTTCTAGTTGCTTTATCTAGACCTTTACATTTAGTGTCATTATATGGATTGAATTTTCCACCTTGCTTAATTTTTTCTATTAGCTTCATTAGGTTTTATTTCTTTTTTCCCTCCTTTTGTGTCTGGTTTGGGGTTAATATATTTTACCATTCTGATTATATCGTTGGCTTCTTAATCATAGTTTTTAAAAAGAGTAATGATTGCTTTGGGTACATATCTTTAATTAGTTAAATGTACCTTCGTATACTCTTATGCTGCTTCATGTGTAGTTCAAGGATCTTACGACAGTTGTCATCCATTTTTTGTGCTGCTGTGATCATTTCATCTCTATATATGCTATAAACTAACAAAATATTGCAACTCTTTGTGCTTTAGGTAATTAGCTTTCAGAGTGATTCAAGATATGGGAGCCAGTCTCTTATATTCATCTTCATTTGAATGATTCTCAATCTTCATTGGTGTGGGTAAACATTACCATCTGTGTAATATCATATTCCTCTGCCTGCAGAATTTTCTTTAACATTTCTTATATTGCAGGTCTGGTGGTAATGAATTATCTGTTTTTGTCTGTCTGAAAAATACTTGATTTCTCTTTCATATTTGAAAAATACTCCCACAAGCTACAGTATTCTGAACTGATGTGTGCGTGTGTTATTT
The DNA here is from genome assembly GCA_004027875.1 of Aplodontia rufa. Taxonomy (NCBI): domain Eukaryota; kingdom Metazoa; phylum Chordata; class Mammalia; order Rodentia; family Aplodontiidae; genus Aplodontia; species Aplodontia rufa. The sequence continues at coordinate 79,099 of PVKS010000095.1, forward strand.
TCAACCTTTTAAATATTTCACCCCATTGTTTTGACTTACATGTTTGTCCTTTGTGTATCTTGCTTCTCTGTATGAAATGTGACCTTTTTCCTTGGCCACCCTCAAGATTTTCTCTCTCTCTGGTTTTCAGCTGTTTGACAGTGACATATCTAAGTGTTTTGTTTTGAATCCTGCTTACAGTTTTTGAAGCTTCTTGGATCCAAAAACTGTTCATTATTTTCTCCTTCTGGTATTTCAATAACACAGGTTTAGACCGTATAGCTCTTCCAAGAGCCCCATAGCTCTTGGAAGCTGCCTTTTTCTTTTTTTGCTGATTTCTCTCTCTGACTTTGGATTGCATAAGTTATTGATCTGTTATTGATCTTCACTGGGTGTATATCAGTGCTCCTGATGAGACTGTTGGTTTGTTTATCTCTGTCAGTAGATTTTGTTTTTATTTTCATATCTAAGGTTTCATTTGGCTCTTTTTCATTCCTGCACTCAGCTGGAATTACTCATGAGTTCACACTTAAGAGTTTATCTTTTCCATTAATGCCATATTAATATTAATTATATGAATTGTCACTGTGTTAAATTCCTTGTTTGACAGTCTGTTTATGCTACTTGCTTTCTCTTGAGAGTAAGTTTTTTTTCTTCCCCAAATTTTATTTTAAAAGAGAGAAGGACAATGAGAGAGAGAGAGAGAGAGAGAGAGAGAGAGAATCAATTTTTATTGAGTTTTTCACATGTCCTTCATTGCTTTGACACTTAGTTGTGCACACGGGTGCTGGATTTGAATCTGTGTAGTTGCACATGCTGGGCAAGTGCCATAACCGTCGAGCCACCGCTCCAGCCCTTCTTCCCCATATTTTTTATAGGTGCCTTATAGTTGCACATAGTGGGATTTGTTGCTGCATATTCATACATGCACATGATATAATAATATAATTTGGCCATTTTCCCTCCCCAGCACATCCCCCTTCCCTCACCTCCTTCCATCTCCTGATCCTTTTCTTCTATTGATTTCTGTTCATTTCTTTTTTGAGAGAGAGAGAGAGAGAGAGAGGAGAAAGTTCGCTTTCTCAGTTTTTGTGCATCTCATAATCTTTGAATGACTGCAGAGCAGTGTGTAGAACAGGAGACACCGGGGTTAATCGTATTTATGCCCAGTAACGGGGCCTGCCTCTTCTCCTAGGCTCCGAATGTGAGGAATGGAGTCACTCTGTTGAGGAGTTTATTGGGTTTGGGCCTTGTGGGGGAAACCCTCACACAGGTTGGAAGTTAGTTTGTTGGGCTTTTTTTTTTTTTTTTGAGAGATAGAGAAAGAGAGAACTTTTTTTGCTTTTTCCACATGGCTTTCATTACTCCGACACTTAGCTGTGTACGTGCTGCTAGGGTTCGAACCCGCATCATTCCACATGCCAGGCAAGAGCCTTAACTGCTGAGCCACCACTCCAGGCCCTTGTTGGGCTTTTTATTTTCTCAATTTTCCTGCTGCAGGCCTCCCCTCTGTAACCCCACTACAATTTCTTGAGACTTGGTGCTTCTGTTAGCCCGTGTGGCGCTGAGGAGAGTGGCGGGGTTTTCTTTTGCTTGCACTAACTCAGTCTTCAGCCAGCCCTGTGGAGCTGGGGCCTCAGAGTTGGGCAGCCTCAGCAGTCCTGTCCTACCCCTGTGATAAATCTCTAATGCTCTGAGTCCATGAGGGTTTCTACCAGGCTGAGAGAGGTCTTTCTTTTCATCCTTCTCCGATCTACGGTGGCTCTTCCCCTATGCTCCGGGTCAATGGGGTTTTCTACCTTTCCACTAGCCGCTTGAGGCTGTTGTTCCACCCGGGAGAGGGTCCACAGCAACCACTGGCCCCTGCCCTGAGCAGGCAACTCTGAGATGGGTTTCCTCTGTTCTCCCATCCCATCCTTCAGGCATTATCCTGAGCAACTGCTGAGGTCTCTGAGCTTCCTTTGCATCTGTGGCTCTGTGAGGTGAGGAATAGACAAGAGTGTGCGTGAAATGTGTAGTGCTTGGCAGGTGCAGTCATTGACGGGGCATCGCCGTTGTCACGATTATCACTGTTGCTGTTTAACAGCGGCACCGTTGGCAACTACCCTGCAAGTTGCCAACTTGTTAGAATCACTCCCTTCCCCCATCCCCGAGTCCCCCTCTCCCGGAGGGTCCCGTCTTCCCACCTCCTCCAGCTGCATAGTTGTGACTTGAGCTCTCTGCAAGGTTGTAAGTTTGTAGATCATCCAGCTTTCTCCATTCTGGTGGAAGAAATACACAAACAGGTTGGCAAAAGTACCTGCAGGTGAGATTGTGGCCAGATTTTGGTCTCAGCATTTTCTGCATTATTCAGGAGTTCTACATGGAGATGGAAATTCCATTTTTATAATCATATGTATGTATATGTGTGTGTGTCTGTGTGTGTGTGTCCCATTTGGGCCTTGTGTGATTAAATTCATTCTTGTGAGTTGATCAAGTGACTCTGGATAATAGTCAATCCTCTGTTTCATTTTGGATCACAAACTTTGCATTCTGAGGGACTGGTAAGACAAACATTCATAAGAAAATTTCACATACTTCTTTTTAAGAGAGAGAGGAAGAGAGACAGAAATAACAAATTTTATTTATGTTTTCATCCGATCTTCATTTCTCCAACGCTTAGTTGTGTACGTGGTGCTAGAGTTTGAACCTGGGTCCTCGCGCATGCCAGGCAAGTGTTCCAACCACTAGGCTACCACTCCAGCCTCAGTTTCACTTGCTTCTAATATTTCTTTAAGGTGCTAAACACACACACACACACACACACACACACACACACGTGGTATTAGCGGTTTATTATAAAGCAGTTCTTGGGCCACACGTCAATGTTGGCTGCTGCCTTTGTATCTGTAACTGGCTTTTTATAGATATGAAAGTTGATGCTTAAGAACAGAAATATGGCAGGGTTGGGGATTTAGCTCAGTGGCAGAGGCCCCGAGTTTGGTCCTCAGCCCTGAAAAAAAAAGAAAGAATTGGGTTATTCACCTTCACTTGCAAATAAGTGAAACAGGATTCAAATATTCATTCATTTATTAAACAAATGCTTGTTGGTTGCTATAAATGCTAGACACTAAGCTAGGCCCTAGAATACGGCAGTTAATAACTGAACATGACAGCTGCCTCCTTGACCTTATATAATTACCACTGTGATCTTTGACTTACAAATCCAGTGCCTGTCCCATTAAATCAGAAAGACAAAGTTACTTAAATGAAGCTGGTCCATCTGACACCTGACTCTCACAGTTTTACATGTTCACTTCTCAGCTCATCTGAGTGCCTTCTGTGTGCCAGGCCCTGTGCTCAGTCTGGAAGGAAATGACTCTAGCCATTGTCACTCACAACCTTGGCCATGCTGGGGTGCAGCTCCCAACTCACTGGCTCAGACCCTCCTCTCCTTTCCAACTGAGAGAAGCAAGTTGGATTTCAGGTGAACAGGTGACACTACTGCAGAGGCGACCATGAATTGTACATTTGTATTTATAGGAAAAGTGTGTCATTCTCAAACTTGGGTTTTTGACCTCTTTCAAGTGATCTTGGGGTAGTGGTTGTTAACAGCAATTGCTTTAGTGGAAGAAAGTGTGTATGTGTGTATGTGTGGTGTGCGCACGCATGTGCACATGCGCATGTCAAACTAGCAAGGAGGATAAGATCTCAGAAGTGCAGAGACTGAGGACCTAGCCTGAGATGCTAAAGGAACAGCAATGAAAATCAGGAGATGGCTCTGGAGATGAGGAACAATGCACCTAAAAAGTGCGGATATAAAAAAAAAAAAAGTGCAGATGTGGGTGTTTTTGCCATCTGAGGCTGCAGTGGAAGATCAATTGTGCATCAGACAGACGTGGGCTTGAATCTTGGCTTTGTCGCTTGCTAAATTTCCTTGGACAAACAGAATAATTCTGAGCCTTGTTTCTCACCTCTGTTGGGACTAATGATAGTAAGTGACTTCACAGGTTGAGGTGAGGAATAGACAAGAGTGTGCGTGAAATGTTTAGTGCTTGGCAGGTGCAGTCATTGACAGGTCATCTCCATTGTCATGATTATCACTGTTGCTGTTTAACAGCGGCACCGTTGGAGGCCATTCAGCAAGCTACCCTGCAAGTTAAGATGCAGGAAAAGGGCCAAAGCTGGAGCCATCCACATGGGAACCCAGGGCACAAAAGGGAGGAAGAGTGTGTCACAAAAAGTGCACAGCAGACCCTGGAGTCTGGGGAGTGAGAGGTGGGGAGGAGGGAGGGCCGGGGAAAGCTGTCAGGCTGCAGGTGAACCCCATGGAGCAGGGAATGTCAGCCTCAGGAGGGTGACAGCCACAATTGCTGCAGGAGGTAGAGCAGCCTAGACCTTGGGACAGGCAAGTCAGCTCCTCCCCTGCTCGCTGACACCACGACAATGCAGTTTGAATGTTTAGACACAAATTCTGAATCCCCAAATTCCTTCCCACTTTTCATCAGCTTAATAAGAGCAATGATCGCATGCAGTGAAAGGCCCAATCCAAAGTCCAAAGCCCAGCTCCCCTGCTCCAGCTACACGTGAGGAACTGCAACAGGTCACGCATGGAGAGGGGCAGACTGCGCTCCCTGCCGTCGGCCTGTCACCAGAACTCCTCTGAATTTTGGCCTGCCATTCTAAGAAATCTTCAGATGCTGTGCTCCATTTCTGAATGTGGCCTTCATGACACACATGATCCTTCGGTTCACTCTGATCAACACTCACAGTCAGGGGTGCCTGGCTCCCTTTTCTTTCCCCACATGCACCTGCCAGGAACGCCTGCTGGCTCTGCACCGTTTCCACGGTCACCTCTCTTGTGCGTGCGGCTGGATTACTGCAGCAACATCCAAACAGACCTCTTGGCTCTGCCCTGGCTGTAGCTGGTTTTCATCACAGAAGCCAAAGTAATCTTCTGAAAACGTGTAACAGATTCAAAATCTTTGGGACAGTTGGGGAACTGAGAAAGTAGGGACATTGGTGATTGGAATCACCATAGTCAATCCTGGAAGTTGTTACAGGAGAGAGCTGAGCCACCATCAGAACGAGAGCTCTCCAGGCCCAGGAATCAGCAAGTGAGAGCCCTGGAGAGGTAGGCAAGGCCTGGAGTGCTGGAAAAAGAGAGAGGAGGCCAGTGCCTCAGGAATGGAGTGAGCCAGAGGCCTAGGGAGAAGAGTGGCAGTCAGACATCAACGGAGTGGGGAGCGAGCACAGACTGGGCAGGGCCCGTGGGGGAATATACCTGAGGGTCGTCTGATGGCGATTGAGCCATTCCCTCACTCCTTCCACTCAGCAGCTCTTCCATGCTTACTCTATGTCTGGAACTATGCTGGGTGCTCAGGATCTAGTGATAAACAGAACACGCAGTCTCTGCACTCCAGCAAGAAAGACGGTCACTAATCAGATGAGCACACAAGTGAGTGTATCATCACAACCACAGGGCCTTTCAGGAGGAATAATCAGGGACTCTGACCTTGTTTCAGGGACTTTAGGGAAGGTTTTCCTATAGAAGTGATATCCTGTTGGAGGTGAGATGGATGAGGAGGAGCTGAGCAGGTGAAGGGGGAAGAGATGCTTTTGGCAGAAAGAAGGCAAGCAAGGAAGGCTCTGATGAGGGTAGAGAAGTGGGCAGAGGCCAGTGGGGCTGAAATGTTAATGCAGGAGAAAGTGCAAGGTAAGGCTAGAGGAGTGAGGAGACAAGTGTGGGCCTTGGGGCTGTGTCAAGGATTTGGGTTCACATATTCCAAGAATGTGTGAAGGCACTGAGGACTTTTAATCAGAAGGGGAAACTGATCAGCATTGCAAGTGTTTTGCAAAAATCCTTTTTACAGTGTGATAAGATGGAGGTGGGAAGCTGTAGGCAAGGTGGACTCGGGAAGCTAATGTCATAACTCAGGTGAAAGATGATGGTGGCTTGAATAAAGCAGAAAAGGGAGAAAAGTGAATGTGCTTGAGAGGCTACTTGGAGGTAAAATCTGTAATACTTGGTAATCAATCAGACAAGGGACTGAGTATACTTAACGAGGAAAAACAAGACAGTGCAATCCAAGGGCCACCTACCAAGTTTCCTAGCCCAAAATATTGTAACTGAATTTAGTCAAGTCTTTAGACCTAGCAGGAAGCACACAGGGTACACGAATAGATTAAATGACACAATAAGGAAGAAATCAACCACATCAGAGTACGGGACATCTCAAGGAACAAGTAACATGACATTGCCAGTAAATCAATGACACAAAATAGAATAAAAAGGATTTAAGAAATTGAACAAGCAATGCCATATCTTGCATGTTGTATGTGGACTTTGTTTGGATCCTGATTCCAACAAAAAGATATCTTTGGGAGAAATAGAGAAATCTACATACCAAAAGGGTTTTAGATGATGTTGAGTAATTCCTGCTTATTGTGCTAGGCACACTAAAAGCATGGAGGTTTTTTGGTTTGTTTTTTGTTTGTTTTTGTTTTAGGAGAGAGGGAGAGGGAAAGAATCAATTTTATTTATTTACTCATCTGGTTTTTGTTTTTCCAACATGTAGTTGAGTATGTGGTGCTGGGGTTTGAACCTGGGTCCGTGCACATGCCAGGCAAGCGCTCTACTGCTGAGCCACTTCTCCAGCTACCCTGCCCCTGGCATGGAGGTTTTCAACACATGCACATGTGTGTGTGTATACATATACACATTCAAACTTTGTGAATTAGAAATGCACACTAAGTTTCTGGGGGTGGGGGTGGAGATATCATGGGTTTGCTTAAAACACTCCAGAAAAAAAGAGGTGACTTGTAATAAATTGGTAAAATGGTGCTAATTTTTGAAGCTGGGTAGTGGGTACTTGGAGTTTTGTTTTGTTAACCTGTCTTGAGGTATGTTTGGAACTTTTCATAAAAAGCAAGTTAAAAACAAAAATTCATGGAAAGTGGAGTTTCACTCTGAAATAGAGAACAAGAGGAAAGAACCAGGTCTGAGCAGGGGAAACAGGAGTTGATTTTGGACGTATTGAGTTCGATCTGACTTTGGGACTTGTAAACAGAGAGGTCATATACCCCGTCGGCCTGTGCTGGAGATGGAAAAGCAATTCTAGATGGGGACTAAAGCTGAGGGCATAGAGAAATTACTAACCAGGGCAGCAGAAGGGCTTTAGGAGAAGAGAGCCAGGTCTTGATCTTTTTGAACTGGAAGATTCAACAGCCAGGCAGACGGCAATGAGCCCTGGGACCAGGGAGGAGCAGTAGAGTGAGGAGTCATAGATGCCAAGGGAGGCAAAGGGACCCAAAAGGAGGACATGGGCACCAGAACAGTGTGCCACCGAGATGGCAAGCAAGATGAGCAGAACAAGTCCGTTGGATGGGGCTTGCTGCTCATCTGACAGCTATTTAGGCTGAGTGACAGGAGCAAGACAAGGACTGAATGGGAGTGAAGGAAAGGGACAGAGAGTCTGGGCCACTCTTGGAAGAAGTATGTCTTTTTAAGTGGGAGAAAGACATGGTGGTCACTTGAAGAGTTGAGGAAATGAGTTTTTTTATTTTATTTATTTTACTTTTAAAGGCAAAGCATCCTTCAAATGTGTTGAAGTGGTGAAAGGCATGATCCAGTGGAGAGTAAGACGCTGAGCATACAGGAGAAGGGACCGTGTAGTATAAAGTTCCTGAAATGCAAGAGGAATGAGATGGAGGAGAGTTTAGTCTTGGGACAGAGGAGGGGTCACTCCTTGATTCTACAGGTGGCCGAGGTTGACAATGGTCTTCCCTGAGAAGCGGGGAGTGATGCCACCTCTAGGAGTGGGGGACTTCCAAGACGGAGGTGTCTGGGTCTTGGAGAAGGTTAGAGTTAGTTGTGGAAAGGGAAGAGCAGATGATCAGAGAAAAGTGGATGGGAGGCTGGTGGGGTGGAGGTGGTGATCATGGTGCGATGGGAGACAGTGAAAGACTGAACCAGGGCAGGCAAGGTGGCATTAAATGAAGGCAACGATGGGGAGAGGTCCTTGTGTCCAGCATGACCATGCAGGCCCTCACATGGAGCAACTGGAGGTGGCGTTTCCAGCAGATGTTTCTGATGGCAAGACTTGAATACATCACTCAGTGTCTCTTCGACTCTAAATCCCATCTCCTATTGCTGTTGCTTCCCAGCTCCTGGCAAATGGCAGCAGCTTGGTAAGCTGGGTGAGAAGGCCCCTCTGTATGCTGCAGGTGGCGTCCCTGCTTGTCTGAGGGCCTGGACAGCATGAGCAGAGAAGGTCAGCTGCAAACCAGCTTCCTTAGGCCTCACCCACTGTCTTCACCCACCACACGGGGCTCTTCAGAAACACGAAGGACCTGGCGCGTGTTTTACTTGCAGAAAGAGTTTCGATTGCCACCTTGCCTTGCGGTGGGCTTTCCCCCACAACTGTGCATCACAGACCAGCGCTGACCGGCACTGGTCAGTCCCTTCCCACACCCAACAGAGCTCCTCAAAGTTTGGGCTGCCAGTTCTGTCCCTGAGCTGCTAAGATGACTAGAGCTTACTGATAGCAGCCAGCATGTTTAGGGGAAACAAAACCCTCTAGGACCTTTTGGGAGGATGGAGCAACACACGAGGCACTCAAAAAGCATCGTTTCTCTTTTTAGCTTAACTCAGGTGATCCGAAAGTTTGCCAAGCAGTTGGATGAGTGGCTAAAAGTGGCTCTCCATGACCTCCCAGAAAATTTGCGAAACATCAAATTTGAATGTAAGTACAAATTTGAGAGTGGAATTGAAAGGAGAATATAACATTTTAGTGCCAAACATTTTTCATAGATTGTTAATAATTAACAGCACTAGCTATTATGCTAAATACTTTTTTTTAAAAGAGAGAGGGACAGTGAGAGAGAAAGAGAGAAACAATTTTTATTTAGTTTTTCATGTGACTTTCATTGCTCCAAGACCTCGTCGTGTACGTGGTGCTAGGGTTTGAACTCACATACTTGTGCATGCCAGGCAAGCTCTGTAACCGCTGAGCCACTGCCCCAGCCCTTATGCTAAGTACTTTACATGCATATACTTATTTAATCCTTGTAAAATGTTTATTATGCAAGGCACACTTCTCCTTTTACAAAAAAAGTATTCAGGCTTAGAAAGGTAATGAGTAAGAGAGAAAAGATTTATTCCCAGTCTCTGATGCCAACGTTTCTGCTTATCACCATTTAATCCTCAAGTCACCTCTGCGATGTAGGAAACAGTGTCCCTATTGTACAAATGAGAATCTGAGAGGCAAAGAAACTTCCCCAAAGCCACACAGCCAACACAGTTGGCAAGTAGGGGCCACAAATCAAAGTCAGATAGATCTGCTGGACGTCGGAACTCAGAGATTTTTTTTTCGAAGCTCTGCTCACATAATGGTGGTGGCTGAAGACAGAACAGCTTGGGGCTTCATGTATTCTCTGCCTAATTAGAAAGCTAAATTAATATTTCTTGTCAGGGGACTGGGGCTCTGAATCTCTGCTGAGTGTCGCCTCTCATTCCCCAGCATTCGCTGTATCCCGAGAAACCGGCTCTATTTTTCTATCACCTCTGTCAATGCTTATGTGAGACTCGTGTGCAGCTCATTTGTTGCCACTAAACAAAGATGAAATGATTTTAAGCAAAACAAGGTTTTAAAATATATGTTTCTGAAAGCCCATTTGAACGCAGCTTGCTATTCTAGCCCAAAATAAGTGCCAGAGATGAAGATGAAGGCGATCAAATTACCCTCTCTCTGCAGGCAAAGGAGCCCTTTCAGAGGTGCTTTGAGGCCGCCTGCAGTGCCTATCACCTATTGATAAAGCCCGCTTTATGTCATGGCTCTCAGTTCTTTTCTTTTCTCCAGCACTAAATTCCACATCACAAAGTTAAAGAAAAAGTAATTAAGGAGAAGGATTAACGATTGATCGGCCTGGAAAATTAGAAGTTCATCTGCCACCCCGTCATCCTCATTCCTCCACCCCTCACCCTATTTTTCAAACCAAACCAGCTCTGAGTACAAATTAGAATAATCCTAGGGAAATTTCTGATTATTTCTTGACCAGTTCAGAAATTAATGAGAAGAATGCCCGGTGCCCATTTTAATTATGCTGACAAAACAAACCAGTTCAAAGTCGGCAGCCAGGCGGTGGTTGGTCGGGTCCCTTGGACCTTCCACCTGTGCGTGCCTGGAGGAAGCCTTCTTCCCAGGGAGCCCTAAAGTGCATTTGGAGAATGTGGGAGGGACTGGAAAGAAACACAACTCCAAACTGTGAGACCTTGGGCTGGCACAGGTCTTGTCCACTTCAAAATTTGCAGATATAAGGTCACCCCACTTCAAATGATCAGCTCATTATGTGGATGTAGGAAATAAGATCTTTTCCTTAAAATCAGTGACCTTAAAACCTGCAAATATGCCATGGAAATAATTCGGTAAAAATGACAGATTATGAATAATGCAAAGCCACATCACGGTGCAGCCCAGGTTCCACACTAGAAGCACCCTAGCCCCACACACCACTGCGGCTCAATCAAGGTTTCCTATTAGACATACTACTTTTTAAAGGAACTTCTTCAAAGGTTCCATTTGATTCATGCAATTATTTATGGAGAGAAGTGATTGAGCTTGCAATTAGCCAAATGAAAGGCAAGTAAATAATTGCTTTTACTCACGGTTGATTGACGCCACCATTTCTCACACCTGCACGTGTGGCATGTGTGTGACTTTGAAATCTGTATCCTAAATATCACCATTGGGAAATAATTGTTGAAGCCCAAACGGGAGAACAAAGAATCAAATACAGGGTTTTGCCAGAGTGCATAAAGTGGAGGGTGGGTGATGAGACAAACTTAGGAAAAAACCAAAGGTATGATCGTAAAGCTCACACATATTTCAAACTAACGTTTTTCTTCTTGCAGTGTCAAGAAGGTTTTCCCAAGTCCTGAGAAGGCAGACCTCGCTAAATCATCTTTGTCAGGTAGCTGTCCTCTATTGTGTATTAACCACTTCTGAGTCATTGCAAACCTCAGGGCCAATCCAGAAAGGCAACTTCCTGCAGCTCCTGTCAGGCCATCTAACATCTCTCCACAGATCAGGAAGCAAACTGGTAGCCAGTAACTAGTTTCAACTCATACGCAAAATCATTTCTGACATTGCCACCAAACCTTTCAGACATGTTCTAGGCCACAATTTCCTGTTTCCCTTAAGTATATCAGAACTTTCAGCTGCCAGTGGGCCTGTGGATGTGCTTGATTCCTTGTTGTGTGGAGCTGTTCGTGCAGCACCAGTACCCTCCAGTCACCAGATACCTAGAGTCCCACGCACCCACCCCTGCACCCACCCCACTGGGGTGGGGTGGAAAATCACCCCACTGTGAACTGCTGAGTCAGATCATTCAAACAGATAAATAGGATTATTTGTTTATGTGGCTTCCAAGAGTTCAAAGCTACATGGTAACTTAAATATTTGCCCAATATTGTTTAGTTTTTTTCAGATCTCCACTATTTTTAGCATAGAAATGACATGTACTTTCCATAAAAAAATTCAAACATGAAACTGTATAAACTAATTGTGAAAGATCCCACTCCATACCCTAGCTACTCCATAGTTACAGCTTGATGGAACATAACTGCATTTCTATAAATTTTGTACCTTCATGAATGAACTACAAGTCTGTTGAGGCAACCCATTAACATCATGTTCAGATACCAATAGCCTTAAAGTGGCATTGACTAACTGGTGGCCAAGGACCAAACCTGGCCAGCGAACGTCAGGTTATTGTTTGTTTTGCGCATCTTCAGGCTTTTATTTTCAGTTGGTCACTAACAGTTGAAACTAGGAGATGACAGCTAAACACCCAAATTTGTATAGCAATAGTTCAAGAACTGTGTGCTCCAGAGTACAGCTCACCTGGCAGCAAGAGCCAAGGGTCTCTCGGCAGGCACTGACCTCCTCACCCACCACTCTCTTCCATAGTTGGCCCACCTGGCTCATGTGTGTCACCTGCCTGCCCACTGTGTATTTAGGTTTGTGGCCTCTCCCATAGGTGCTGTTGGATCTGGTGTAGTATTGCTTATTCAAGGTCAAGGTGGAGGGAGGAGTTTCTCCCTAGAGTGGCTGAAGGAAGGCTCCAAGCCAGAATCCAGAAAATAGAACTCAGCACCTCCCCACACACCTCAGCCCTCCAGTCCTGTGCCTGGTGCACCCAGCATGGGTACCTGGCGGCTGCTGCTGCTGCGGAGGTTAGGCCTAGGCATCCTTCTGAGGACAGGGCCGAGCCTGATTAATGGGATTCAGGGAAGATGATGAGTATCAGCAAAACGAAGACGCACAGCTACATTCCTAAGGACTGAAGCCAGCCTGGCCCTCTGGTTCTCTTCTCCAGCTTGTAAGAACACAGCTTAGGTCTTATCTGGACACACAGGCATGGTTTTGGTGTTCCCTCTGGGGCTGAGATAGCTTAGGAAGGACTTTGCACCTTCAATACATGTTGGTCTAGGCATCCACACCTACGCCGATAACCACATGTTGCGCAAGTGTTCATACACAGACACACTCATTCCCTCTCCACCTTCCACACACAAAGACAGTAAGAATTTAATTGGCAAACGTCACCTTTCCATCTTCACTGGACAGCCCTCACCACATGCCCATATCAGCAAAGACAACTGGGGTTGGTGCTGGAAAGGAAACACTGCAGAACATCTGCGCTAGTATCCCAGTGAGTTCTCCTAAACACGCACACAGCAAATCAGACTAAAAAAAGCCAACCGAAGACTCCCCAAACACTCAGACCTGAGATCCACATATCCAGGCTCTTTCAGACAACGGAGCAAGCCACGTGGCACTCATTTCTCAGCCATTCATTCCACAAAGTCTCTTGAGTGTCTATGCAAAACACTACACTTAGTGGCACCTGCCCTCTGCAGGAAAAAAAAATTAAATGTGTTACGAAGGAAAGAGAATGGACAGCATCAGAAGGCGCAGAATATATAAATGTTCTGTTTAGATAAAGTGGTCGGAGAAAGCCCCTCTCCGGGTGTGACACTTAAGCTGGACTATCATGACTGCAGGGTTGCTGGGGCAAGGGGGGAACACCAGCAGCAAAGGCCCCGAGAAAGCAACGCAGACTGCAAACTGCACCTGCAAAGAGAACCAACCCAACAAGAGCAGCTACTTTTACCAAGCTCCGATTCCCTGTGCTATCCACTATGTTTTTCTTTCTTTTTTAAAGAGAAAGAGAGGGACAGTGAGAGAATCAATTTTATTTAGTTTTTCATGTGACCTTCATTGCTCCAAACCCTTCACTGCATATGTGGTGCTGGGGTTCGAACCCACATCCTTGCACATGCCAGGTAAGTGCTGTAACCGCTGAGCCACCGCTCCAGCCCCAGCACTATGCTTTTCAAACATTATCTCAAGAGAACCTCAACAGTAGAGTAAACTCAGGTTACTCTTGCCTGCCCCAAATCAATGAGCTAGTTAGCAGCAAAGCCAGCATATGAATTAGGCACGTTTGAATCCAGAAACCTGACCTTTATATCCAGTTGCCTTCGTTAACATTAGAGGCTGATAAAATTCAGATATTTACGTATTCTAGGCCTTTTTGGCCTTCAAAGGCTTCTACAGTTGTTTAAGCAGGGTATTACTAGTGCTTGCACAGCCTGGGTTTAATAAGCCTTGTCATTATTTACCATTGGCTGGAGCATTAGGAGACTTATGATGTCTTTGAGTGTTTTCAGACATTTTTATTTTATTACAAGATGTTTTGAAAACATGCAGGGAAAGGAAATGATTCTGGATTTTTTTTTTTTTGCTTTTATCAGTATTATTCCAAGTTGGTGGTGATGTTCCCAATATTGTTCCAACTTGTAAATTTGAGTTTGCTAGTAGTGGTTTCCTGGGGAAGTCACAGCTGTAAAAGACAATTATACACACACAAACACATACTCTCTACTAAGTCTTATGGTGTGCTCCAAAAGGAAAAAAACAAAACAAAACAAACTGGAGTTTAAAAACTGTTCTAGAATGCATTTGCATGAAAAATGCACGTTTTGAAATATCTGAGGTTAAACATATCACAGACCAAGGGTAGCAGGACAGTTTCCAAATGTGGCCCTGTTGCTTTGCAAGTGCTAGACACACATGGCTATAAAGCACACAGCCTCCATCCCACACACTTCCATCCGAAAGCTGACAGATCTCTGGCCTTCATCCCATTGTTTGATGGAGTCAAGACCAAAGGAGCTGGGAACAGCAGGGACTGGTGTGGCCTAAGCCACCTTGGTTGTTCCTTGCAGAGAGAGAAGGGAGGAAAGAGTCACAGAAGGAAACAGTATCTGGATCTTCTAAATTGTGGACTTGTCTCCTGCTTTCCTGAAACTGAGTTTTCCTGAATTTCAGAGCAGTTAACAAGCGCCATAAGCAGAATCATTAGACAGGTGTAAAAGGAAACAAAGCTAGGGAGCTTTAACCCAGAAGTAGTGAGCTAACGAGTCCATTGGCTTGGGTTACAGGCCTCTCGAACAGTGATCCACAGCGCAGACATCACGTTCCAAATGCTGGAGGACTGGAGGAATGTGGACCTGAACAGTATCACCAAGCAGACGCTCTACACCATGGAGGACTCCCGCGACGAACACCGGAAGCTCATCATCCAGTGTAAGGCATTCCACCGGAGCTCCTTGCCCCTCTGGTGTTGCTCTTAAAAGACAGAGTGCCCTGGTATAAATTTGAGTGGCATTCTCCCCCATTGTTCTCCCTGGGTCCCCTCCTCTTTATTTTCCCACCAGATGGGCTGACCCAGACAGCAGGGCCAGTTGACTTAGAGGACACGTGTCAACACAGCTGGTGCACTTGGGCAGCACACAATGTCATGCAAAGGACCCCACACGTGACCCCGAATGCCAGACATACCTCCATGGTGGGGCCATAAAGAAAAAGGACTAAAGCTCATTGCCTGAGTGCCTGTCAGCCTGGGGTCTGCCGCTGTATTTCAGTGGAAGGTCACCTGAGTTGGGGTACCCATTGGCAGTTCGTGTCCATGTGGACAGAGATTTCCAATGTACAGACTGTGGGTGTGCTGCCCCACACTCCAGCCTGACCTGGGCAGCAGGAGAGGACCAGAGGACACCTTAACCAGTGGTACAGCTCTGCCACTTCAGTGGTTCTTCCTCTCCCATGCTTCTCGGGAGAAAGCAGCTTGAGGATAGGAAGGGAGAATCAGTGCTCCTTCAGGGGTCTCAGAAAGACTGATGCCAAGAGCATGCGTGGAGGGTGATGGCCGCTGCACCTGCACCTTCTGCATGAGGTGGCTGACCTTGTTTGGGATGCTACAGAGAGCCTGCCCACCATGAAGAGATGCCTATCAGGAAAGGCCCGGGCCCCTCTGAATTCCAGGATGCACCTTCTTTCTGTCCTGTCGTCTTGAGAGGAATATTTCTCCAGCCCCCCAGGCTGAGCTAGAAGGTCAAGGCATGACTCTTAGCCCTCTAACAGCACTCGGGATGCCTTTGGTCACTGTTTCCCCAGGGCCTCCCTATGGATCAGGCACGGAGCAGGGCTCCAGTAACGTTCAGGGGACCAAAGACAGAAGCGGAACCCAAACGAGCCTAGTTCTTGCTCTGCTGACCACTCACAGCAGACTTAGACTCGTTCTCTGTCTTCTCCCGGGAAATCCTTTCATGGGGAAGACTGTAGAGCAGACTCAGGGAAAATATAAGTAGCAGAGCCTCTTGGAGGTTGGGACTCAGGGCCTGAGCTGGACCACCATGTCTTCAAGTTTCCCTCCACACAGAGCAGAACAGTGCTCTTTAAATCTGGGCTTATTATATTCTTCTTCTGGGGGAGGGAGTGACATTGTTCAGTTCAACCCAGCTGGTCCTTACTGAGTGCCTATCCTGGGTCAGGTTTTGTGGTGGACACAAAACAGTAAATAGGATAAACAATGCTTTTCCCACATGGAGCTTAGAATCAATGGCAAATCAGAAGTTGAACAGGTAATTCCCACATGTACCGCATCTTGCTAAAGAGGACAGTGCTGTGTGATGCAGGGTCAGGGAGCAAGATTAAGGAAGGGTACTAAGCCTGCAGGCCACTGAACAGCCGGGAGTCTGAACCACAGTAAACCAGACCAACAGAGCAGCGGTGCTTCTGCCGATTCATTCAAGCATATATTTGCTGGGTAAGTGCTGTATCGCAGATAATGCGCTAGGTAATAAAGATATCAGACAAAGAGCTAGCAAGGAGGCATTCACACACCTAACCATAACCCAGTGTTATTGGCAACACACCAAAGGCAGAATGCAGCTAATAAAGTGCCACGAGAGGATAGAGGACAACTGATCAGTTCTGTTAGCAAGGGCCACAGGCAGGACTTGAAAGGCTCCTGGCCGGGCCATGAGGAGCCAGTCAGATCCCAGGAGCTGCCTGAGAAAAGGACTAAGGTATAAAACTTCAAACTGACAAATAGCATGAGGTGGCCAGACCTTACAGTGTTCACAGGCAGGGAAGATGAGCCTGGAAAGGGAAGCTGGGCCATTTATTTTATGAAGCCTTGAATACCCTGCTAGGACTTTGGAATTTTATTTGTTGGGCATCCTTGTGGATCTTGTATCCTTGTCCTCCTTCACAGCGTCCCTCTATTTAAACACAATTGCAGGACTTGTATGGGGGTCTCCTTTGTTTACAGTGTATCAGGAGTTTGACCACCTGCTGGAGGAGCAGTCGCCCATCGAGTCCTACATCGAGTGGCTGGATACCATGGTGGACCGGTGCGTTGTGAAGGTTGGTAAGCTGGAACACAAGGGGCACTTGCCTTTGTGAACACCTGGCTAATACAGAGCCCACAGTAGGTCATGAGCAGCGGTGAGCTCTAGAGTTCTGAGGGGAGGCCTGGCCCCCAGCATGGTGAGGTGGCAGGTGGCAGGAGGTGGGACTCTGCATCTCCCATCCCTGATTCAGCCAGCTCAGCCTCTCTTGAGTACACTGAATCTTGGCATCAGGTTTCATTTTTAAGTGTATTTTTGCTGAAAAACATTGTTCCACAGTATTAAAGTTGGAGACCCATGAGCTTTCCTGTCATTTTTCAAAGAGACAATAATAAATGGAAGGCCACGTTGATCATGAGTAAAGCCATTCGCTTCCTTGCAGGTGGCTGCCAAGAGACAAGGGTCCCTGAAGAAAGTAGCCCAGCAGTTCCTCTTGATGTGGTCCTGTTTTGGCACAAGGGTGATCCGGGACATGACCTTGCATAGCGCCCCCAGCTTCGGTAAGGCCACCACAGTCCTCTCCACATCCTCTGGGATCCATCCATGTACTGAATCTACTACCTGTGTGGAACTATTTGGCCGCACTCTAACATGCTGTCTCTGAGGCCACAAGGTCCTCTCTCTGAAATGTGTCTGTGTTGGGGGGGACATGACATTGTTAGGACTTTCAGAGAGAAAGATGACCCTGCATATTGAAAGTGAAGTGTCCAATCTGAAAAGGAGAGATCACGCATACAGTGTGACCTGAGTTTAAAGAGAAATAAATAGTAGTGACTGGGTGCCCCCTCTATAAAATATCCCCAGTGCTTTCTGGCCATTTCCACAGGACTATTTTGCAGAATTCCATAATTGTAGACTTCCCTAGAGTAGGCACTTGGGGATCCTCTGAGTTTGAACATTTGCAGGTAGCCTGCTGGACAAGTTTTCTTAACTTACTTTTTTTTTTCATTTTTCAAATTATTGACATTTTTAAAATTGATATTTGTAAAAACATGTACTCCAGTCCAATCCCCAGAAGACAGCTTTTGCATCCCTTTTACGTTCTGTCTTACTGACCCCTTGGGTTTTCATCACCTCCAGGAGGCGGCCCCACCCACGTCCTTATCTATTGTTTTCTAGTATAACAGACTTGAGATCTCTGCCCAGAGGTCCTGTCTCTGCAGGCAGAAACCTAACCATCACGTTGATGTGAATGCTTCTGCTGCACTGTAGGACACAGTTTTCTGTCTTTCACTGCAAAGAATGAAGTATGCATTGAGTCTAAGTCCTTAAAGTGGGGACTCTAAAGCATTCTCTGGACATTGGAAGTCCCCAGACACTGTGGCTCCATTTTCTAGGCATTTTGGTAAAGGACCATTGGTAAACTTTTGCTTCAGTTCTCTGTATTACTATTTTACAAGTAAAGATGAGGTTTCATTTCTCGTTATCTCCAATTAGGCCAGTCAGCTCTAGATTTTGCCCTGGGTTTAATTTGACACTTTTCCATCTAGTTTTCTACAATCTCTGCCACCGTTTTCCAGTTGTGCTATACAATGAAGTAACGATGTGTGCAAACACAGAGCGTGATTTTTTTCCTAAATAGCCCTGTCCCTGAAATACCGTGTTTGCCCACTTGGAGAAGCGTTTTGTTGTGATCGCTTTAATCTTAGTGCAGAAGATCTCTGAACCTGCCTGCCGCATGGCTGCAGATGGAAGTTCTCCTGCAGATGGACAGCTGAGTAAGAAATGCTCTGGTGCCTGCTACCTGCACGGTGCCATCGGGCATGGCAGTTTGATGACTTCCAGTCAGCAGAGTTAGCGTTAGCATATGTTCCCTCTAGATCTGGGAAAATCATTCTCTTGTAACTGCTTTTCCTTAAGTGAAGAGTTGAAAACTATTTGAGATTTTTGTCAATGCTTCAAAATCAAAGATTCAACAGTATCACAAACACACATGTACACATCCACAAACCAAGCACCTGCTTCTTGTTTTATCCCTGTTTTTCAATTTGCTGATTCATAAACTAGGCGTAGTACTGACTCCCTTCCAACTGGACGGGGAAAGTAGTAATAATATTCCTTGCAATTAATTTTTTATAAAAATCGAGTTAATAATGTGAAAAAGGAAGTTTGGACAGTTAGAAAAGTTAGGGTTTATGAATAAGTTGAATTTGTTACTGAGAAGTACAGTTCCTTAAAATGGTTTTATTTCTTTTTAAACCACAAACTACTTTAGGATATGCTGGAAGATCAGGCAAATGGGAAGAAAAGAAAGAAAGAAAAAAAGAAAGAGAGAAAAAGAAATCACAAATAATTTAGAAAAGGAAAGAGATATTAACCCAATTTCACTTTTACAGTATTTTTCAACCTTGAATGAGTTGAAATAATACCTGCCTCCAAGTCCATTTAGCAAACTATCTGCAATGGCCCAGTTCATCTGACTCATTGTTGAGTTTTGCAGCTTGGGGTGACAGGCAAGTTGAAAGAATTTGTGCAGACAAAAGCCCAGCTCCCCCTTTCTGCCTGTATGTGTCAAAGACCCAGTTGGTGGCTGTGTTTGGGTCATGTGTTCCCTGTATGAAAACAGCTAATTAGGAAAAAGAGCCTTCTGTTCCCTGGCCCCCTCCCCCAGCCCCAGGGGCCAGCTCCATATATATAACTCCCACACCATCATCCGCAGTGCTGTGAGTGGGTGCCAGCCTAGCAGGCTGACATTACAATGATCGTGTGCAATACCACAGGGATCCCGTGGGGGATGCGATCACCTCCTCCCAGAACAGCCCCTTTCAAAGGTAGTTGATTCCTTTCTTCTCCCTAATTCCTTTTCACTGAGAGAGCATATGCTATGAACTAAAGTAGTCAGATTCTCTTGGCTGTAAGCAGTGGCTTCTTGCAAACATCAGTCAGCAAAGGTGGCAAGCGATGAACTTTCAGTCACGATGGAGCTGAGACAATTTATTCAGTTGATTGGTCTGATTTCAGCTCATAGGCTATCTGGATCTCCATTCGGCACGGGAGCTGTTTCCCCCTCTGCATTCTGGGTTTATTTCACTGCTACAAACATCTAGAAGGCAACAAGTTCTTCACTACAAAACAGTTTGGAAAGCAGCCCCGGCGTGACAGCTGAGGGGGCAGGATCCCACATCACTCTGCAGTTCACTTTTTTACATGTGTGTTTTCTGGCCTAGTATCAAAGCTCACTCACTTGCGCAGGGCCAGGGAGGCCCCATGGGCATGTCAGGGAGCAGTTCTAAGACCCGATGGCCATGACCAGTTTTGTGGACTGCTTCTTGACACTGGACTGTCCTGGCCTGACTCTCTATTATGCAGAACCCACTAACCTGCAGAATGTGGATGCTCACAATGTCACTAGGGCCCTCTCCATGCACTTGGAGGCAGGAGTGGCTTTCCTTGAGTTAAGAAAGGAAGCAAAGATCCCGAGAGAGGACAGGAACTGCATATGGCCTGGACAAGGTAGTGGACTCAGCCTGGAATGGTTCCATGCTCAGGTGGGAGCTTTTCCTACTACAGCAGCCTGCCTCTTCTCTCTTTCTGAGATTGAATGTCAATGACAGGAACAACAAAGGCCTAACAGACTTTCAACACTACATTAGGCACTTTCTCATTTGCTTCTGACATAATGCTGTAGCTTCCTATTAGTGCCCTCAATGGGTTACATGGGGAAACTGAGTTGGAACTTGAAGGACTTGCCTAGTGTTAGTGATAGCAATGAGACGAAGACAGGTTGATGATGATTATCATAACAAATAGTTAGCAAGCACATCCTACATCCACATTTTCACATGAACTCCGCAAGGCAGGAAAAGTAGGTGCCTTTCTACAAAGGTGAAAAAGGAGGTTGGAGAAGTTGCTTGCCCAAGATTGAGGTGTGGCAAGTGGCGGAGTTCTGTGTACAAATCAGGCCTGCCAGGCCACAATGTCCATGCTTATTCAGTTATCACAGCCACCCTGGGCTCAGACACATGGCGCAGAAGGACTAGACAATTTTTTTTTTCAGAGAGAGAGGGATAGTGAGAGAGAGACTCAATTTTATATAGTTTTTCATGTGGCTTTCATTGCTCTGACACTTTGTTGTGTACTTGGTCCTGGGGTTTGGACTCGCATACTCACACATGCCAGGCAAGTGCCATAACCGCTGAGCCAGCGCTTCAGCTAAGGGCAAGACAGTTTTAACAGAAATGGACGGTTTTAAATACACACATATATGGATTAAAATAAAAAGTTAGAAGCTATGAGAGAAAAGACTAGTAATTAGTGTCATGATAATAACAGTGGCCAAAGGACAAGAGAACAATAACTATTAAGTGCTGAGACTGTCAACTATCATTCAAGAGTGAGGGCAACTAAAAGGCATATTGAGTTATACAAAGACTAAGGGAATTTGGTACCCACAGAGCTCATTTACAAAATAAAAAGAATGCATTTTAGCAAGACGGCCATAGGTAAGGTCCGGAACACGAGAAACAAGTTCTGATCATTGCTGCTATATAACAAAGTACCTCAAAGCTTCGTGGGCTGACACAACCATTTTATTATGGAGATGGACTTTGGGGGACAAGAACCCTGGTAGCTCGCTGCTTGCTGTGCGGCTGTCCCAAGGGTAGAGGTGCCCTGCTTTTGTGATCCACTCTCAGTGTGACCTCCCCACTCCAACCAGTCACAGGCCTACCATGATCCAAGGGCCAGCACAGACCCACAATTTTCAATGGCAAGAATGTAAAGGAAATTGGAGGTTCTGTTTTCAGATGAGAGAAATTTTTAAATATCTAAGCAAATTAACTTTTTATTCTAATTTTAAAACTGATCTTTGTGCATGTTTTAAAAAGGTAAAAACAAGATTTAGGGAAAAAATATGGAGTAGTGGGAAGAGAATCTTCAACAATTGTTAAAGCACGCTAAGATCTCTGCCCTGTTTAGGAATACAAAGCAAGGTTAAATTTTGTTGGAAAATTTTATGGTTTTATTAAACTTAATAAATGTGTAGGATATATCTTGATAAATGAAGGAATCATCACTAAAAGAATCACGATTTACAGAGGGAAAATGGAAGACTATGAGAACTTAAGAGTTGGCAAGAATTAAAAAGATAAAAGCATAAAAAATGGAAAATGAAAAACAGCATAGCATAGTAGAAATAACAACCAAATAATAGTCTTAGTAAATTTAAGAAAGGTCTCTTCCCTCAAGAAACATCACACAAATATATTTTTGCAAGCAAGTTTTACTAAACTTACAAGAAACATATAATAGCTTATGAAAATAAACATGAAGACATTAAAATTAATATTTAAGAGAATAAAAGAGGAAAGCAATAAAATTCATTTTATGAAGCGAATCATAGTTTCAAAATCTGGCAAGAGGACTAGAGGAAAAGAAAATTATGATTCAACCACACATTTCTTCATAGATGAACATACTAGCAGGTCTAATTCAGTGACAGTTTTTTTGTTTGTTTGTTTTTTTAAAGAGAGAAGGACACTGAGAGAGAGAGAGAGAGAGAGACAATTTTTATTGAATTTTTCACATGGCTTTCTTTGCTCTGACACTTAGCTGTGTATGTGGGTGCTGGGGTTTGAACCTGTGTACTTGTGCATGCCAGGCAAGCACCGTAACCACTGAGCCACCCCTCCAGTCCCCCAGTGACAGTTTTTTAAAACCATGATTGATTAGGGCTATGCCAAAAATTCAAGTATGATTCAAAGTCTGAAAAATTACTATTTAACTTACTGTATTAATAGAATAAAAGAGAAAAATCATAGGCCATCTCTATGGATACAGAGAAAAAAATCTGGATGCCATTCAGCTCTTGAGTATGATTTTTTTTTTTAAGAGAGTTTTATTTTTTCATCAGGTTTCTGTTTTTCCTATACTCAGCTGTGTGTGTGGTGCTAGGGATCAAACTTATGTCCTTAGAAATGCCAGGCAAGCATTCTACCACTGAGCCACTGCTCCAGTCCTTGGGTGTGATTTTTGAGAAAACTCTTAGGAAACTAGGACGAGAAGGGAGATTTGTTTAATATTAAAATGTATCCAAAAATCTGCAGCAAGCATCGTACTGAATGGTGATGTTTTCGATGTTTTCTCATTTAAGTCATGAAAATACAGGAATGACTCCTGATACTAACAAATACATGCTAGAGGTCCTAACCATTGCAGTAAGAGAAGAACATGTAAAATTCAGAAGGAAATCACAAACTTGTCTTTATATATGGATGTCATAATTGTTGACAAAGAAAAGAGAAACTACAAACTGATAGAGGAAATAAGAACTCAGCCATGTTACAGAATTCACTTTTTATCAAATCATTGCCATTGTTAGCACTAACTTGAATTGCAAATTATATATATATAATATATGTGTAATATTTATAAATTATATATAACATATATATAAAACCAAAACTAAAAAATACCCAGAAATAATTTTAGCAAAAATCATTCTAAGACCTTCAAGGAAAAATTTTTAAAGTTATCAAAATATGCTATACTTGTGTTTGGAAAGACTCAATTTCATAAATATATTAATTCTCTTCAAATTAGGTTATAAACTCAATGGAATTCCAGCTCAAATCTTTTTTTTTTTTTATTTTGATAATCTGATCTTAAAATCCCTGTGGAAAAGCAAAAGGCCCAGAACAGCAAAGTCAATGCGGAGGTAAAGAAGAGCAAGGGACATGGATTCACTGATCTGATTGATGCTCAGGGTCATCATGACCAGTGTGGTGTTCTCACCTTGTCAGGCAAAGGCAGGGAACCAACAGAACAGAGATGCTGAGACAGAATGACAGAAAACCAACCTTCAGCAGTTCCTGTAAAATAGCAGTGTTGTAGAAATGACCTATGTGACAGAGATGGTATTAAAATCAGTGGAGAAATGTTATGAAAGAACTTTAGGGTAAATAAAAATAAATTAATTCCCTTCCCTCCTACTTCTGAAAAGAAATAACCTAAATAAAGAACAGTAACAACAACAAAATAAAAACCCAGATCTTAAACCTTTTATTTAGTGCAGTATAGTTGTTCATAATGATGAATTTGTTATCACATATTCATCGATGCACACAATACAGAAATACAATTTGGTCAATATGCACCCCCCTCCCAACCCCACTACCTCCCTCCTCCTGTACCCTGACCCCTTACCTCCCTTCTGGGTCCTATAGTTTTCCTAAAATACCCAAGTATAGTGACATAATTCTTTTTTTTTTTTTTTAAAGAGAGAAGGACAGTGAGAGAGACAGAGAAAGAGAGAAACAACTTTATTTAGTTTTTCACATGGCCTTAGTTGCTCCAACACTTAGCTGTGTATGTGGTGCTGGGGTTTGAACCCAGGTCCTTGTGCTTGTCAGGCAAGCGCCAAAACTGCTGAGCCACCACTCCAGCCCCTAGTGACATAATTCTTATATAGCTCTTAAACCTTTTTGGATGAAAATCTGAAGTGATATAATTACAATCTCAGCCTAGGAAATTATTTCTTTAAAAAGGCATGTAAAGGGGCTGGTGCAGTGTGTCTCGGAGGTTACGGCATTTGCCTGGCATGTGCAACTATGTGAGTTCAAGCCCCAGCACCACGTACACAACCAAGTATCCAAGGAATGAAAGTCACATGAAAAACTAAATACAAATTGCTTCTCCCTCTCTCTCTCTCTCTCTCTCTCTCTCTCTGCCCCTCTCTCACACACACTGTCCCTTCCTTCTGAATAAATAAATAAATAAATAGGCATGAAAAAGACAAGAGCCCGGGGCTGGAGTCGTAGCTCAGCAGTTGGAGCACTTGCCTGGCATGTGCAAGGACCCAAGTTCAAATCCCGGCACCATATACACAACTAAATTTCTGAAAAACAAAAACCAGATGAAAAAAATACACAAAATTGATTCTGATTTGACACTCTCCTTCTCTCCCTCTCTCTCTTAAGAAAAAAAAAAAAAAGACAAAGCACAAAGGAAAATATTGCCACATTTGACATTTGGATTTTAAGTTTCCGTATAACAAGTACAAGCAAAGTTAGAACATAAAAGCCGCAGGAAGGGAGAAGATATTTTGCATTCCATGAAACTGTCAGAGGATTAAAATCTAGAATGTATAATAAACCTCCTTATGTAGATTTTTTAAAAGATAATGCCCACTATTTTTTTTCCTGGTCATTATACCCTTAGTATAAACATGAGCAAAGAATACTAATAATTCAAGATGGGTGCAGTGGCACATACCTGTAATCCCAGTGGCTCAGGAGACTCTGAAGTTCAGTGCCAGCCTCAGCAACTTATTAAGGCCCTATTTCAAAATTTTAAAAAAAAGCAAAAAGGGCCGAGGATGTTGTTCAGTGGGGGAAGAAAGTAATTTCAAATATACAATAATCATCCGAAAAGATGTGCAACTCTGTAGTAATTAGGGCAATGCAAATTATAATGACAACATTTCATACCCTGCAGACTGGCAAATGCTTTAATTTCATACTGTACCAATAAAATAACTATTTTGGTGAGCAAGTTGGCACCATCTCAAAAAGACTGAAGATGGAGCTGGGTGATAGTGGCACAGGCCTATAATCCCAGCTACTTGAGAGGTTGAGGCAAGAGGATCACAAGTTCAAGGGCAGCCTCAGCAACTTAGCAAGATCCTGCCTTAAAAAAAAAAAAAATGACTGGTATGTACTGGTATGTAGCTCAGTGGTAAAGTGCCCCCTGGGTTCAAAATACCATGTATCAAATAAATTTAAAAAGGCTGAAGGTGGAGGTGCTCTTGCACCCATCAGTAATTCCACGTTTAGTCCTAGACACCAGGAAACAGGTACAGAAATATTCAGTGCAGCCTGACCATCAACAGAAGATTCAAGCAATGGCCATTAAACTAGACCTATGTATGTCAACATGAATGGATCTAAAAACAAAAAAGTCAAAAGCAAATTGTAGAATGCTGTATGAAGTATACCATTTATATCAAGTTTGCAATCAGGAAACAATGTCATATGTTATATATGTAGTAAGAGTATAAAATGCATGTGAACAATAAAATTAGTGATTACTCAGGATGAACATAAGCAGAGAAATGGAATTAAGGAAGGGAATGCATTGGGGCTTTATCTTTGACTAAAAAAAATCGATTGAAATATGGTAAAATGTTAAGATATTATACAGTCAGGTAGGAAGTATGCTGCCATCCATTTTTTTAATTCTTCGCTTTTCTGTGTGTTTGAAATTTTTCAAAGGGGAAAAAGAAATTTTTAGTTTGTTAAAATGCAGTCTGCTAGGTTACTGTATCACAACAGAAATCTCCTTTGTCTCTGCCCTACCACCTGTTTCCGTTACACACTCAGATGTTCGCTGGCTGTGAACTTGTTTAAACCCTCTGAACCTTCCTTGCTCCCATGCACTGTTGCAAAGTTACAGGAGCTCGGCGCAGTGCACATGATAAAGTGGTCAGCGTGTGCTTGAATCTCTACGGCGTGCCTGGCACTGCTCTGGATGCTGGGTGCAGAATTTTCAGTGGGCAGGGCTGATAAAAAATCCCTGCCTTATGGAGCTTACAATCTAGTGGAGGGAGGTTCACAGTAAAGATAAACGATTTAAATATATAGTAGAGTAGATGGTGGTTAAGTATGAAGGACAGAGAAAAAACAGGGGAGCTAGCTGCAGTATCTTCTCTCCATGTCTTTGATTCTCTCCTCTTTCTCTCTCTCTCATATCAATCTTTATCTCCCTTTTTATTTTCCTTTATTCTATTTTCTCTGTTCCTGTGGCCATGGCACCCTGGCACTGAACTGTTTTATTGCCCAATAATCTTAATGATGGAGTTCGGCTTACTAGGGACAATGTAGCCTTTGTGAAGTCAGGGACTGAGCTTTATGCATCCTTTGTATTCCGCATGAAGCACAATAGCAGGCAGGTGGCAGTAGCTTTACAAACTCTTGTTGTTCGAAGGATGATTGAAAATTAACAGACTGATGGGTAACTGATCAGCGCCATTAAGGAAGAGAGCCTGAAGCCCAGATCAACACTTCCCCAGAAGTTCAGTCCTCCAAGCCCAGCTCTGGTATTTCTAACAGTGTGGCCTCAGGCGCATTCCTTTCCCTCATCAGATCATCTTTTTCTTACTCATCAACCAGAGGGTTGTTAGGTGATGCTTTCCAAGGTGTCTACCTGTTCCGACGCTACTAGCCATTTTACCACCCAGGGATTTCCATTCTAATTCATTATTTCATAGTTGTTTCTATCTATGTTAGCTTAGCTCAATGTCCCAGCAAACCATTTCTTTATATGGGCACCTTTTCCTTTTAAATATTAAAACTATCTTTTGACTTCTTTGACTGTAACTCTATGAACGAATCAGTCATTTCAGGGTTCCCGAGATGATAATGACAATAGGTGCCACTCATTAAGTATCTGATGTGTGCTTTTCTTCATTCTGGCACTTTTGCACTGTAGGTTTTACTGTTGTTCTTTTACAGAGTTTCACATTGCAGGGTGACTGGAAAGCAGCTTCAGGAAGAAGGGAGGCTTGGATTCAAGTCCTGGTCCTACCACTGAATGTACACTCCAAGGAATTGAGAGTAGAGAACCAAACAAATATGTGTATATCTATGTTCATAATACCATTATTTATTGGACTTGGGACAGTTACCTTACCTCTCTGAATTTCCTCCTTTGCAACAGGGGAGAGTATTATCTCCCATGGTTATAATGAGAATCGAATGTATAATAAATCTACAGTGGTTAACATAGTGGTTGCCACAGAGCAAAGGCTCAATAAATATCTGATTTTGTTTTCATTCAAAAGGATTAAGGGGAGTAACCTAAAAAACAGGAATAAAAATTCCCTCCCTGACTATTAGAGAAGAGGAAGGGAATCAGGGGAGTGGAGAGGAGAAGATCTGGGGCAGTAAAGCAATCAAATTATGTTATATGCATGTGTGAATATGTCCCATTGAAACCCATTATTCTATAAGCACTAATAAAATATGCCTTCATTCCAGGATAGTTGTGGAGATTTAAACCAGAGTACAGACTTTGAGCACAGAAATCAGCATGCAGGAAAAGCTTTAAAAATGACCGTTCACACTCCTTTTATGAAATAAATCTATCCTACATTGAAAATGAAGAGTACTACTTGAAATCAATAATCTTTTCAATCCAATGCCTTTCCTAAGTCCCATGTACTAAAAGAAGTCTCAGAAACATTTAGGGAAAGAATTCAGTTGTTACAAATCTAGAATTTCAACTCTGCTCCCAGAATTATGTCAGGTACATTGGTAGAAACCCAATGAGTTAGAAGGTGAAGTCCCTGCCATGGACTTATTGGCCAAGTAGAGAAATAAGATATGCTTGTGGAAGAGTTAAAAGTGAACAACATTATGTCGATAAGTGCTGAGCAGAGTGAAGGGTGAGGCCAGCGGGGGTGTGAGAACCCGGAAGCACGTGGAAAGGCAGCATTGTGGCTGCCATTCTTTAATGATGTCATATGAATGGAGAGCAGGATTAAGGGAGCAGACCAGGCATACAGCAAAGCAGAGCACCCTCTGACCAGGAGGAGTGTGGAAATGAGATTACTGAACACCTCATTAGTGAACATGGTATGTGCGCTGTGACCAGGTGGAGGGGAGCACACAGATGACGTGATTGACTCTTCTGTTTGATCTTTCCTCACCAGGGTCTTTTCACCTAATCCACTTGATGTTTGATGACTACGTGCTTTACCTATTAGAATCTCTGCACTGTCAGGAGCGGGCCAATGAGCTCATGCGAGCCATGAAGGGGGAAGGGAGCACTGGTAAGCCAGCATTTCCCTGGGAACTGAGTCCTTGGCTGTGGGAAGTGCATCCATGTTTCTGTGCTATTTCTTTAACTCTGTATCGCCAAGAATTTATTTATGCTGTGTGGATCAAGTGCCATAAAATCAACCACTGTCTTCTCTAGAGTGGGCTTGTGTATATGTGGGAATCCTTAAAGGTCATGGTGGTGTTGGGGAGCCCTCAAAAGATTTTAAGCAGGGGGATGACTGATGTGACACAGATTAGGAAGTATACTTAACTTTTTAAAGCCCCTTGAAGATGACTTGCCTTCACATTTGGCTCTAAGAAATCACCTTTTCTCTATTTGTAGCAGAAGTTCAAGAAGAGATCATCTTGACAGAGGCTGCCCCACCAACCCCTTCACCAGTGCCATCGTTTTCTCCAGCAAAGTCTGCCACGTCTGTGGAGGTGCCACCTCCCTCCTCCCCTGTCAGCAACCCATCCCCAGAGTACACTGGCCTCAGCACTACAGGTAATAAAAGGTCCTCAAAAGATGTGGGTGGGGAGTGGATGTTGAAAGCAAGATCTTTCTGGAAAAACATGAGCCTTCCTCAAAAGATGAAAAACAGTGCTAAAACCAGGTGTGTTACTGGATTTGTGGGTGACTTATAGCGACCAATTTATTCATTGCTGTGTCTTCCATATGCTGCTGTTTTCAAGTTGGCAGAGTACACACCTGATAAAATTTCCACTCCCAAATGAAGCCACTGAAATGATGAAAATAATTCCTAAGATAAATTAATACATAGCCATCCTTGAAAAAAGAAAGGAAACTCTCAATGAACCAAAAACTGAGCAATATCTCTGGAAAAGGGGGCAGACAGGAAGCTATATGCTAAGCCATGGCAACCATAGCAAGGCAGGAGCTGTGAACACAGCTGGTCGTGAGCCATACAAGGGCTGCCCTGCATATGACGGCACAGCCCATGCAATTGCTGCTGCTCCAGGGGAGACACAGCTCAAGACATGCACAGAATGCTTGTAAGATTAATTCACAACCAAGAATCACCCAAGCCTGAATGTACACTCCAAGGAATTGAGAGTAGAGAACCAAACAAATATGTGTATATCTATGTTCATAATACCATTATTTATATTAGCCAAAAGGTAGAAAGGACCCAAGTGTCCACTGATGGATGAATAAATAAAATGTGGCATTTTTCATACAATGGGATAGTACTCAGTCTTCAAAACAAATGACATTCTGGTGAATGCTGCAACATGGGTGAACCTTGAAGACATTCTACTAAGTGAAATGGAGCAGACGTGATAAAACAAATGTTACGCAGTTCCACCTAATGAGGACTCTAGAATGGTGAGACTCACAGAGAGCATAGAATGGTGGTTGTCAGGGGCTGGAGTTTCAGTTTGGGAAGATGAAAAAATCTGAAGATTGATGGTGGTATTGGTTGCACAACACAGCAAAGGCACTCAATGCTACTGATCTGTACCCTTAAAAATGGCTAAAATGGTAGATTTTATGCTATT
Source organism: Aplodontia rufa (assembly GCA_004027875.1). Lineage (NCBI taxonomy): Eukaryota > Metazoa > Chordata > Mammalia > Rodentia > Aplodontiidae > Aplodontia > Aplodontia rufa. The sequence goes on from PVKS010000095.1 coordinate 109,096, forward strand.
TTGAGAGAGAGAGAGGGAGGGAGGAAGAGAGAATCAGATTTATTTTTTCATCTGGCCTTTGTTTCTCTGACACTTAGTTGTGTATGTGGTGCTGGGGTTTGAACCCAGGTCTTCATGCATGCCAGGCAAGTGCTCCAACTGTTGAGTCACCACTCCAGCCCTATGCTATGTGTTTTTATTTTTATTTTTTTTCAGGACTGAGGATCGAACTCAGGGCCATGCGCATGCTGGGCAAGCGCTCTGCCACTGAGCTAAATCCCCAACCCCATGCTATGTGTTTTTAACCACAATAAAAAAATCACCAAAGTATTGATGGATGCCCAGTCCCATGAAAGAGGAATGTTTTTGTTTGTTTGTTTGTTTGTTTGTTTAAGAGAGGACAGTGAGAGAGAGAGAGAGAGAGAGAGAGAGACAGAATCAATTTTTTTTTTTAAATTGAGTTTTTCACATGGCTTTTATTGCTCTGACATTTCGGTGTGTACGTGCGTGGGTGCTGGGGTTTGAGCCCATGTACTCATGTATGCGGGGCAAGTGCCGTAACCGCTGAGCCACCGCTGTAGCCCAAAAGAGGAATGTTAAACTAAAAAAATTATATCCAAAAGAATGAAAGTGAACAGGAAAATTTGAAACGAACTGTTAGGATGAGAACTAAAGGAGGAAATCAGGCTGAGGAGAGTCAAGTAGAGATCTTCACAAAGAAATGCATAATTATTGAAATAAAAATTTCAACAGGTAGGTTGAATAGAAAACTAGATTCAACAGCAAGAGAATTAGTGCACTGAAAGAGCTGAGGAATTCTCTGGTAATGTGACACAAAGAAAGAAATGTTAAGGATAAAAGCTATGCTAAAAGAAAGAGCTGATTAATACAGAAAATTCAATATTCATTTCGTAAGTGTTCCAGAGGAAGAAGAGAGACGAAGTGGAGAAATAATGGGTGACAGAAAAAGACTTCTTGGATTGAAAGTTTTTCATGAACATTGTGCTTTTTAAAAAACTTCTAAACTCACTGAAGAAAATCACAGAAAAAGAAATTTTATTAGCTCCCCAAAAGAAAACATGGATAACCTCCAAAAACCAGACAATCAGACTGGTGTCAGACTTCTCAGCAACATTAGACTCAATACCTGAAATAGTATTTTTTTTTAAGAGAGAGGGACAGTAAGAGAGAGAGAGAGAGAGAGAGAGAGAGAGGGGGAATCAATTTTATTCCGTTTTTCATGTGGCTTTTATTACTCGGACACTCTGGTGTACGTGGTGCTGGGGTTTGAACTCTGGTCCCTGTGCATGCCAGGCAAGCACCGTAATCACTGAACCACCGCTCCAGCCCCTGAAACAGTATTTTTAAAGTATAGAGAAAAAGGCACTAAAGATCTTGAATCTTGAATTCATTATCTACATACATATGAATATATGTCCATACATGTATGTGCATAATATAGTTATTTTTTTTTTCCGTTGAGGAAACTTGCCAAGTTGCCAAGTTCTATGCTGGGTGTTATGGGAAATGTGCAGATTAATATGCCAAAGCCTTGCTACCAAAAGTCAACAATGGGATAAGAGAAGAACAGAACAACCATGATAGAAGAAAGAATGTGGCATGTGCAGTAAGTGAGGTATACGCTAATGCCATAGTGTTCCCAAGGAAGGAGAGATTTCATCTGTTTGGATGGGGAAGTAACAGAAGAGACTGCACAAAGATGGTGGGGCTGTGATAATTCAATATGCTTTCATCTAAACGGGCTCTATTATCCTCCCATTATCCAGACCAAATCTGGGAGTCTGCCTCAAATCATTTTTCTCCTTCAACTTCTGTGTTAGGATAAGCTAAAGTGCTATAACAAGTAGATCTAAACATGTAAGAAGATAAAGCAACAGAAATGTATTTCATGTTTGAAAACGTTATAGGCAGGGTAGTCTGTCACACTGCAGGATCTTTTTTTTTTTTTTTTTTGTAAAGAGAGAGGGACAGTGAGAGAGACAGAGAAAGAGCGAACAACTTTATTGAGTTTTTCACATGGCCTTCATTGCTGCAACACTTAGTTGTGTACGTGGTGCTGGGGTTTGAACCCGGGTCCTTGTGCTTGCCAGGCAAGTGCCAAAACCGCTGAGCCACCGCTCCAGCCCACACTGCAGGATCTTTTTAATGCAACCATTTGAAGGAAAATATTTCCTTACTATTAGACTCTGCCATACCCCGGAACAAATGGTTCCCAGAGTGTGGTCCACTGACCATCAGTAGCAGCATCTCCTTGAAACTTCTTTAGAAAGCTTACACGAGGTCCCTGCAGACCTAGTGACTTTGAAACTCTAGCTGGCAGAGATAGAAAGAGGGTTTGGAGGAGGAAACTTCACTCTCTCACAAGTCCTAGCCTAAATGTGGTACACCACAATTCCATTTATAGTGTGTCGGGGAGGACTTAATCACAAGGTCTCATGTAACTGCGAGAGACACTGGGAAATGTAGAATAGTGGCTATGGTAGGGAAAGTGAACAGATTTGGGGGCCACTGATGGCATTCTCCATCACACCCCCCAAGTCTAGTCCTACAACACATCTAGACTGATCCATTCTTTCCTGTTACACTCATGCCACCTGAGTTCAGAATCTCCCCACCTCTCATGAACATCAATGGTAACTCTCCAGCTGGTGACCCCCTCCAGACTCTGGTCTGTCCACTCCTATACTGCTCACTAGGTTTATTTTGGTGAGGAGGTCATGCTTCATCAAAGATCTAAGGCAAAGAGCCCATAGCTTCATGCTAACCCCTTAAAGAGCCCTCATTCTCCAGCTCTCTTCTCACACTGTCCCTCTTCCAGTGCTACCCACTTCCATAGTCTGCCTGACAAAATCATTGGAATTTCTTTTGACATTCCCTCATCCCCACGTTAGAATCTTCCTCCAGATCCCCGCAGCATGGGCTAAGAGATGTCCTAGTTCTACTTAGAATAGGGCTGTTTTCAGTAAACTGGGAAATACTTTTTTCTACAGGGGAAACAACAGAACAGGATCAGATTGCCCCATTCAAGATGTTGTCTTTTATCATTCATTCTTTCATTCATTCACATCCATCCCTTTATCCAACAAATGTTTTCTTTTTATCCTAGGCATTGAATCCAGGGGTGCTTCACTACTGAACCTTTTTATTTTATTTATTTTGAGACAGGGTCTTGCTTAGAGCTTGGTTAAATTACTCCTGCCTCAGCCTCCTGGGTCTCTGGGACTACAGGCATGCACCACCATGCCTGGTTCAAGTGGCTTTTAAACACTTCTAGATATCAGGTGATACAGTGATGAACAAGATAACTGGCTGTGCTCCTTGGGAGCTGATATTTAGAGGTAAATGTTCTGATGAGCAAACATGCAGTTATAAGATGGTAGGTGAGTTGGGAGAAGGAAAAGGGAGAGAGGCACCTCTGATGTGCATTTGGAGAGTCTGGGAAGGAGCAGAAAGAGGTAGAAAGTTTTCCAGTTAAAGGATGGTATGGGAGCACATGCTATTTCCTGAGAACTTGGAATATATAATTCTTTCTTAAAATTTTCTTTTCTCTTCAGAACTACTACTCAGAGAGGGAATGAATAAAAGCTTATGAGCCTAGAAGGTTCCTACCATCTATTATACTTTTCCAGGGGCAGAAACTTGCCAACTTGCCCTCTCTCAGCCACTACTAAAGAGACTAGATTCTTCCAAGTATTGACAAGCTGTGTTGTCAACAAGTGGCATTAAATGAAGGTTGGATTTCACTTTGGGTGAGCAGAGAGGGTCCTCTTCTTCTGTGAAATTCAAATGTGAGTGCCATCATAGTTGTTTGCACAGACCTGAGACCATATTTCAATTTGTACTCCAGCCTCCCCCATTTTGTCTCCATAGTAGGTAGTTTAGAAAATTCAGAGAGAGGAATTGTAGGGAAAAGAACAGCTTTGCTCACTGAAGACAAAATACTATTCACAGCTTTACAGTCAGTCAGATGTTCTTCTAAGATTAGAATGGCTGGGTAATCATCCCCTGTGTCTCTGCCTCCCTCCAGAGGAAGCAGGGGCAGTAGGAGCAGTCAGGAGTCATTTACCTGAATAGTCCCGACAACATATCCCTGGTGCCACCAGGGAGACACATGTGTCTGTTAGTGATGACAGTCATACTTCTGAAATAAATAGGGAAATTATGCAAATAAAACAGTTCTCTGTTATGAAGCTGAAGCAATTTGAGTGGAACATTTTCTCACACAGTGTTAACATATCCAAAACGGCAACACTGAGGACATGAGAGGATGGGAAGAGGGTGCAGGAAATATTTCTGTGAGCTAGCGCCTCATAATTCTCAGCTAGAGAGTCTGCGTAGCTCTTTTCGTAGCAATTTGGAGGCCTCCAGTGTGGCAGCTGTGATAATAGTCAAAGCCACAGGAATATCACAAATGTGTTCAGAGATTTTTGTGCAATGTGTTCAAGAGTCATAAAAGTAGCTTCTTAGAAATACACATGTGAAACAGGTTCTCTTCAGATGATTGTAAGCTTTGAAGATTCTGGCACATTCCAGCTTTGTTCTCAGGTATCTCCAGGGGGCATTAAAATGTCATTCTATATAAAGCCACGCATAATATTTTTCTCAAGTACCACTTTTGAAATACTCCTTTGCTAAATTAGACTGGATCTTGGCATGCAAAGGGTCACAGTCTTCGAGGAAACAAAATTTCCTAACAACATGTATGGTTTTAGGGACTTATAATAAGGCACAAATTATTTATCCATGATGTATACCAAAAACTAGGAAATTTATTATGGCAGTATTCTTAAATTTGGGAACTTTCATTGAATAGCATTGCAAATTAGAAAATAATTATGTAGATCTTATAAAATGGATTTACCATGCTTCTTTTTTTTTAAAGTTAACTCAGCACATGGTTTTCACACCTACTTAATTTTTATTTGTTTTCAAATCATTGCTTGATTTATATCCCATCGCTTTACCAAAAAGTTTCTGAAGCCGTTAATAATAAAAACAGGAAAACCATGTTTTTTTAAAGGACCCAAACCAGGAAGCAAGAAATAAAACAAAGGCGAGGGGAAATTAAACAAAACAATTGCTGGATAAAAGTTTCTTTAAGAGCTTTTAAGTGAAAATTGATGCAGCCTAGTCACTTTTGGGGGTTCCAGCATACCTGCATAAGCGGATGTATCATCAGGTTCATCCAGTTGCGAGTCAAGGCCAGTCACACCTCTGCCTCTTCAACAAATCAGCATCTCACTTTGGATGGACACTTCCTCCTTTTTCCAGCTGTGAAAAAGAAAAGAGAATCATGCCTGCTTAGTGAGCACAAAGCGAGAACAAGTCCGCTGCACAGAATCTTCTGGCACCCTTTGACACAGGAGTAGGGAATACAGGGCAGAGCAGCTATGACTCATCAGGAAAGGGGCCACTCAGCGCATTCCTATCTACGTCAAGTCCCGTGTTTCCAAATATGTTTCCTTAAGACTGTACTTACTGTTTTTAAAGGGTGGAGAGGATAAGAAAGGAATTTTAGGTAAACCTGATGTATGGTAAAGTCATGACATGAGACTGGCTAGGGTTCCATTTCAAGTGATTTCTGAAAAGGTGAAATCTAGCCCATTTGTTCATTTCCCCACCCCACCCAACTTGGTGGACTTGTCACCTCCCCATGGCCTAGCAAAGTCCAGAAAACTTAACTTTAGGGAAAATGGGCTCTTCTCCTCAGGAGCATGCCAGGTGGAGCCAAACTGATCAGCCCATTGAACATGAAATCAGATTGTAATTCTTAAACGTCATTGAAAGAAAAATGGTGAGCTCTCCTACTTTGTCTGGGTCGGGCTACCAAATGGCTCTCACCCCCCCTCCCCCCATTTATGATGTCATTTTAAGTATTCCCTCCTTTAGCAATGACAATAAAAGTTAACTATTAAACTCATGTTTTTAACTTCCCAACATGGGTTCCCTGAAACACAAAGCCAGCAAATTAAATCATTGAGATGTTAGGATGCCTAATGAAATAACAGGCAAAATCCTCATAAATGGCCCTAACTGTAGAACATCTGGCCTGTCCAGCTGCACTTTCACCACATCAACTGAGGATGCAACAAAGATAACTGACCCCTAGTCTTTCCAAATAACAAAAGCCCGTTATTCTGAGGGACAGCTAAGCTGAGTGGGACATGGTGGATGTGCAGCCCTGCTTCCAGACCTTGGTGACTCATTTATAGTGAATTCTTCCTCGTTCAATCCTGGCTGCTTCCTTTTCTTTAAAGGAATACAATTTAAAAATAACAAAATAAAACTGGGACTGAAAACAGACTGTTAAAGAAAGCATGCGGAGCTTGCGCCATTGTGTCTTGGCTTGGTGCTGGCACCTTGGATTTGCTCCTTCATTTGTTCATTCCCTTATTCCGCAAATATGTATTTTGTGTCTAATCCTTGCCCTGTACCTTGGGGATACAGAGGTGGATAAAGCAGACACTGTTACTGCCTGTGTGGCACTTAGATTCTCGTGGGCAAGAGTCAGTGCAGAAGTAAAGCACAGGGAAATGTCATCAGCCCTGTGAGTGAAAATAAAAGCGCACTAGGAGAAAGCAGAAAATGCAGTCCTGCTGTGAGCCAGTAGCCAGAGACTGCCTCTCTGAGGAGGAGTGATATTCACCTAAGACCTGAGGAATCGCAAGGAGCCACCACACAGATGTTGGGAAGAAGACAGAATGTTTTAGGGCAACAGGGACAGCGTGTGCACAAGTCTGAGGCAGAAGAGAGCTTGGAACAGGTGCGGAGTGACCGATATACGTAAATAAGGAAGAGAGGGTCAGGACAGGAAACTGCAGAGATAGGCAGAGGCTGGACCATGAATCAACATTTCTTCGTGGGAAGCAATTCAATTGCTTGCTCTTGGCCAGTTGTGCCAGATTTTGGCCATAGGATTACTGGTGAAGTGTAACTCAAACAGGGGAGGTTTCCAAGGTCAATGTGTATTCTTCCTAAGCACAGCTGTCTGAAGGACTGATGGCAGCCAATGAGTTGCATGTGATATAGTTATAAAATCTTCTTTCCCATCTCAGTCCTAAAGGTTACAGGAAACGTTACTAAACATTTTTAGTAACGTTTCCTGTATCAAGCAGAAATCAAGCAACATTGTCCAAATAGACTTTCCATGATGATGGATTTTTTTTTTTTTAATCTCAGCTATCCAAACAGTAGCCACTAGTCAGGTGTGACTATTGCTCATGTCAGAAGTGGCTAGTGCACTTGAGGGACTGAATCTTTAATTGCATTTAGTTTTAATTGTTTAAGTAGCCACATGTGGCCAGTGGTGGTTGCACAAAGCAGGGAAGCTCTAGAATCTCAAGGATGCTTAAGGGGCTTATTCCCCAGGAAAGTGCAAACAAATAGCTTAGGTTAGATGAAAATCTGAAACGCCTGTGAGGTTCATGGGATTCTAGTGGGGAAAGGGTTCAAATGATTTGGTACACGATCTGAAGGAAAAGGTACAGCCAGGTAGCCTGGGAAATAGGCTAAATTTTCACAAGTCTATAGTAGAATCTCACAACTCCTGGTTTTTGAAAGCAGTGTATTATAGAGCCTCAAAAGTACAGTCCATGGACCAACAGCACTGTCCTCCTTTAGGAGCTTGCTATGAATGCCCCACTCCCATCCCACTGAATCAGAATCTGCATTCTAACAACATCTCCAGGGATTCAAATATCCAAGTGGGAGCAGCATCGTGGCTTGTGGAAAGAGTTGGAGTTGAGCAGATCTGTGTTCAAATTCTAACTCTTGCCCCTTACCTGATCAACTCCTTTGGGACCCGCTTTTCTGCCCTCTAAAAGGACGTGATACAACCTAAAGGTTGTTGAGAAGATTAAATGAACCAATGTATGAAAAGAAACTAGCATGAGGTCTGGTTTATGTTGGATGATCATTGCTAATTTATTCAATAAATCACTATTGACTATTATATTCTAAACATACTTCCTGTCCTGTATTAAACAGCCCTACCAAAACAAACCAAGAGGAATGTTTTGTTGGGAATGAGAGGCAATGTTACCTTCTAGCAGTTTCGGTACCATAAGGTGACCGACAACTGCCCCTTGTGGGATCTTCACAGAATTCTCAAAGATCACCATTATCCTCAGACCTTTAAATTGTAGGGATGTGAGAAAGCAGGGGGGTGGGGCATGGAATATGGGGAAATAGGGGAATTAGACAAATAGGTTCTTGTTTTACCAACAAATAAAAAAAGCACTGGAGCTGTCTTCAAAATTAGCTGCACAGATTCTTTTATTAGTTTCCCTAAAAAGAAGCCAGGGCAGAAACAATTCTCACTGGAGGTCCCACTGGTAGGAGAGGGAATGCAAGGGGTGTTCTTTTCTGCTCCCCAGGCAAAAAGGGTTTCTCACCCAAGCCAGTAGGTGTTAATCTGCTTAAGCCTGCCTGAGTGGACGCGTTAGATTGCTGGCACATGGCCATTTAGGGGTTTTGTTCCCCAGACCACAGGAGCCCATTTTTCCAAGAGTTCCACTAGCTTTTTGTTTGATAACGTCTATTTCTAGCAGCATTTACTCCTTCAACAACAAATTCAATGGAATGAGAATTTACTGAACACCTAGTATTTGGCAGAACCTCTGTTGGGGATACAGAGATGAATAAGGAACAGTTGCTGTGCTCCAGGGGCTCAAACCAAAGTAACTTCTGCTGCAGTCTCTCAGGTGATGGCCATTATCATGATGTCTTCCTACTGCTTGGAAAAAAAAAATCCTTTGGCTTCTTAGACTGCCTCTTTTAAATATCCACTGACCTTGCTGTACCCCCCTGGGGTCCCAGGGGCTTAAAGGGTTAATTACTTGCTTGTTGTGGCTGGCTCATTGTTCTCCCAAACTTCCCACCATCTCCCCCCCCACATCTCCCATAGTAAAATCTGTTTAATGTATTTTACTAATGTTTTCTTTTTACAGAAAAAATATATATATTCATTACAGAAAAATAAAAAAGAGAAAATTTAAAAATCATCCACAAAATCCACCCAGAGATAACCTGTTTTAGCAAAAAAATTAATATGATTTAATTTTTTAAATTCTAAGACTATTTCATATGAAGTTTGAAATAGAGGAGAGTAGATATGCTTAATCCAGTCATCTGAGATGTGATTGTTTGGGGGTTTTCCCTTCTGATCTTGTTGCATTTCTCATGCCTAACATGTCATCTTCCAAAGTCGTCATCTTTTGGAGGAAGAATATGGCACAGATGCACAAAGCAGGAAGGGGTACTCTCAGCCATCCTGTTGAGTAAGGACACCAGCAATCTCAGAGGGAAAACACGTTTAGACGTTTGCTGTAATTGGTTAAATTGCTGTTGCTATAAACGTTCCATTATAATGTGTTAGTCAGCTTTCCGTTACTATAAAAAATACTTGATATAATCAACTTATAAAAAGAGAAAGTTTACTTTTGCTGTTTTAGAGGTTTCAGTTCATGATCGGTTTTCCCGATGGCTCTCAGCCCGTGGCAGCACATCATGGTAGGGAGACCATGGCAGAGCAAAACCTTTCAACTTGTGCAAAAGATTATGAGGAGGGAGCCAGGCTCCAAGAGCCCCTCCAAGGGCATGCTCCCAATGACCCCAAAATCCTCCTCCCACACCATGCCCCATCTCTAGAAGGTTCCACCACCTCTCAATTGTACCACTCTGGGGATCAAAACTTTTAACATATGGGGCCTTTGGGGGACACTTGAGATCAAACCATTGCATTTAGTGATGGAATTTGACCCAAGAAACTTGCTGTTATTCGTTGGGATCTGGAATTAGAAACATGGAAATATCTTTAAGTTTCATATAAGAATACCTGAATTCATCATGAAGAGTGCTGGGATATCATTAAAGTCTGCCACATGTCAGGCTCTTTGACATCTGCAAGATAGGTGTTATTGTTGCTGCTTTATCAATAATGAAACAAAGGCTCATAAGCCTTGCCTACGATCTTCCAGAACAGACAGTGTGGTAGAGAATGGGAAGTGGGAGGCAGTGTTGGGTCGCAAGGGCCACCGAAGCACAAGCGAAGCCTCTCCCGCAGTGGGTGCTGACATGAGGAACAGTCCTAAGGATCAAGATGAAGCCTATTGTGAGGGTGTGTTGAAGATGCTTTTGAACAGCTCACAGCTGACTCTTTATGAGGGTGTCTGAAAGAAACTCCAGTTTGATCTGAATTCCAAGGACAATATTACTCCTGAGCAATGTGTTCGCTATCTTATGGCTCCTAACTGGAGAGGCTTCCCTTTTGGCATTGGATCAAAAAAAAAAAAAAAACAAAAACAAAAACAAAAACCAAACCCTCAGAGCCAAGTTTAAGGTCCTTATGCAGGAAGAACATGGATCTTAAAGATACGTGTTTTGCCTTATTCCTGATTGTACTTTTTACCTCCAATTTTGTCTTTCACTTCCACTTTCATATTATCTTCTTGAATCTTCTGTATTCCTATTCCTGTTTCCTCACCTATGAAAAGGGGATAATGTGTCCCTGAACGCTGTCTGTAAAGGACTTGGCACAGTGCCTGACCTATAGTGGATGCTCAATAAATGGTATCTCTTTCTCATGATCTTAGAATGAATCTTTGTCCTTTCATTAAAAGGACATTTGCATTCTAAAAGATTCTCTGGTTTGCAAAAGGGCTCACTACAAGATGCCTTTAATAATAAACCAATGTATTTAAAATGGGATTCCATTTCACATTTCTTTAAAGTATTCCTTACTGAGGCTCTAACACACCCTTGGCATGGTGCTGATCCCCACCAAAACTTTCCACCTCCTCTTGCTATTCCTTCGGCAATGCAGCAACTCTCCTGTGCCATTTGGAAAGCCCTGGAGATGAAATGAACTGAATTTTAAAAATGCAAACCCTTGGGGCTGGAGCAGTGGCTCAGTGGTTATGGCGCTTGCCTGGCATGTGCAAGGACGCTGGTACAAATTCCAGCACCACATACACAACGAAGTGTTGGAGCAACAAAAGCCACGTGAAAAATTAATTAAAATTGATTCTCTCTCACTATCCCAATCTCTCTTAAAAAAAAAAAAAATGCAAACCCTTCCTCCCTTCCTTTAACCTCCCAGGGGAATTTTAAGATAGAAATGATCTGCTGCAGAAATACAGAATCGGAGGACCAGATTTTCTTTTATTTTACCTTTTAAAAATTGCTTCCCTTGGGGCTGGAGCGGTGGCTCGGTAGTTACAGCACTTGCTTGGCATGAGCAAGTACAGGACTTCAAAACTCAGCACCACGCACACAACGAAGTCTCAGAGTAACAAAGGCCACAGGAAAAGCTAAACAAAATTGATTCTTTTTCTCTCTCTTACTGTCCCTCTCTTTATTATAAAAACAAAAAAATGGCTTCTCTCAGTACCTGATCATCTGACCTTGGGAAAGCCACTTAACTCTCCTAGGCTCAGTTTCTCAATCTGTAAAATGGAAGGAAATAAGTTGTACTTTGCATACCTCATTGAAATTGTGTTAAAATCTAACACAAGTCTCACTTCACATTTCAAATCACTCATTATAATGTGTGGCATTTATCCTAAAGAAATAATTTTTTAAAACACTTTGTACTGAACACTAGGAAATTACTGAAAAAAAAAATGGCTTCCTTTATCCTATTCTCCATGTATCTGAAAGGGGATGTTGAATCCTATTCCTTCTACCTTCTAAAATATATTTACTTTAAAAAAAAAGAAAAGAAAAAATAAGACAAAAAAATGTTTACTTTCACTATGTTAATGTACTTTAAAACCTATCAGAAATTAGGTTGTCTGATGAGTTTATAATAAACTCTATCAATTTCATAAACTCTTTTTTTATTCTAACCATCTTACAAAATAATTCTAAGCATCTTGAGGGCTTTTAATTTTGTCAGGCTCCCCCACCCCATCCCAGTCCTTAACACTTTCGAGGTAGCCAATTAAGAAGAAATAAATGGAATTAATGATATGTATGGAATCGGTCACAGTCCAGGTCACTGTCTAATAATCTTCACAAAGACCAGGGCAAGCAGAGCCCAATAATCTACTTAAGTTTGCTTAAAGCAATCTGTTGGATCCTTAACACCTGTTGAGTGCTGAAAAGTTAATTTGCAGTGCCTGCTTGGGCTCCATTGCCTGGAGCTTTCTTGTGTGCTTTCCTTTCTTCTTTTCTTCCTTTTAAACTTTTTATTAAGGGTCTTTTGGTCACCTGGTTCTGTGTAAAACAGACATGGCCTCTATCCTCATGGAGCTTACAGTCTGGTGGCGGAAGGTCGGGGGGAGTCAAGCCAGTTTCTCTAATGGGTATGGAATTACAGATTGCAGTAGGAGTCACAAAGGCCCACGGGGTAGTGAGGGAGCTGACCTAGTCTGGGGTCAGGAGACAACTTCTCTGGATTGAGATATGAAGGATGAGCAGGAATTAAGAGAGAAGTAAGGACTCCAGGCAGAAGAACAGCGTATGCAAAGGTCCTGTGATTCTAGAAATTGTGGTACTCCAGAGAAAATGGAGGATTCGGTGGCTGGGCCAGATAGACAAAGCCCAGGGTCCTGAGGAATACTTCTGGTAAGGTCTACCGAGCCAGAGACATGATGTGCCTTGTAAAGGTGTTGGCCTTCAACTCCAGAGCAATGGGAAGTCACTAAAATGTTCTAAAAAAAAAAACTGTGGTAGTGACCAACGCTTCTCTATTTGTTTCCACAGGAGCAATGCAGTCATATACCTGGTCTCTAACGTACACAGTGACTACGGCTGCTGGGTCCCCAGCTGAAAACTCCCAACAGTTGCCCTGTATGAGGAGCACTCATGTGCCTTCCTCCTCCGTCACACACAGGATACCAGTTTACCCCCACAGAGAGGAGCATGGGTAGGTTGCTTTCTGGGATGTCGCAGGGCTTTAAATTTGGTTGAAGGAGGGGTTCACTTAGCAGCTGTTTCCCCAAAGGGCGGGAAGGCTGTGCCACTCTTTGTTGGCTTTCATAGTGTGCTCAGCACTGTGTATGACCGTCTTGCATAGTCCCCACAGCAACCAGGTGACGTAGGCAGGGTAGACCCCATTTTACAGATGAGGAAACTGAGACTTGGTTGATGCACTTTGGTCCCCTAAGGTCACGCAGCTGGTCAACAGTGGGGCTCAGACCAAGCAAGTCTGTTCCAAAGTCTGCACTGCTCCCTTTTCCCCTTCCGGCAGCTCACCATCTGGCTTCCTGTGCACTCTGTAGACTCCATAGCTTCACAGTGGGCCCGAATCCACTCCATTTACAGGTGTCCCTACCTGTGGGCTGGAGGTCCCTGGAGAGTGGTCATTATTCCGGGGGTTCGGGGAATCTCTGTAGGCTCCAGCAGTGCTCTGTACCCTGGATAGAGAAATCATTTTTTTGCCTATATTATTTTTTCAATTCTGGGCAGTGAGTGATATTGGTGTAACGAATAAACTGCAAATCAGTTCATCACAGGAGTTCCCTGATGCACAGTAGCTTTTTACCTTTCATTAAAAGATGCTGACCTTATCATGACTAATGAACAGTGATGTGAAAAACACTCTTGTTAAAAAGAGATGCTGCCGTGTGGTGCAGGCAGCCTCCCAGGCAGCCACTCACAGGCCAGGTTCTAAGAGACCAGCTGTGGGACACCAGAGGAGCCGGGGAGGACCTTTCCATGGGTCCCTTCCCACAGGTGGTCCAGCCTACAGCAGCAAGGCAGAGACCCTAAAGGCGGTGCAGGCCTGGAGGCTGGTGTAGCATTTCCATAGGCCTGGGTGCCCCTGAGGGTCAATAGGAGCCATCATTTCCTCAAGGGGTCTTTTAGAGTATTTTCCATACGCATAGAACAAACTGAAATTTTAATTTCAGAGAGAGTTTTGAATCTGCAGGAATGGCAGAACAGACTCTCCGTGGCCACAGGCCAGCAACTTTGCTGTGGTGATGTTACAAGGAAGACTTGGTAACGATGGCCTATGTGCACAGAGGGCTCTGTGGCATCCAGTGTCCCCACACATGATCCCCAGAATAACCCCACACAGCATTTGCACAAATCTGAAAAACAGGGCTATAAGTAGCCGAATGTCACACAGCTAAAAAGTAGTAGAGCCTGGCTTAGCCCTGGGGTCTCTGACGCCTGGTGGGCCCTCCATGACGCTTCCTGCAGGAGGGGCTTACAGAAACACACATTCTTCCCCACAATGGCAAAGCAGAGGCCCGGGTAATTACACAAGTATAAATCCCAAAGCCATTGCTTTTCTTTTTTCCCATTTGATTTCAGGATGTAACGTGGGGCTGCTTGACGCAGGAGGAGCAGAGGTTTCCATCGCAAATTGTGTTTTGCTCAGAGCTAGGTCCCATTCCCTGAGCGCTCGCCGAGTGTGCTGAGGGAGAAGGGAAATCAACCTGGGGTTTTAAACTTACAAAACAAGGCTGCAGAGTAGAAATAGCAGAAATCAAAAAGAAGAAGAAAAAATAGAAAAAGAGAACAAAAAAGGGAAAAACATAAGAGGAGGCTGATTTTTAAAGCCGTCAAACTGATGTGTTCTCCCTGCTCTGACTCAACACTGTTCAATGTGCTGGCTGTGTTTCAGGTACACGGGAAGCTATAACTATGGGAGCTATGGCAACCAGCATCCTCACCCGATGCAGAGCCAGTATCCGGCCCTCCCTCATGACACGGCCATCTCTGGGCCACTCCACTACTCCCCTTATCACAGGAGCTCTGCACAGGTGAGTGGGCAGTCCTGCTTGGTGCCAAGTCCAGTCAACTTAACACAGTTGGTAAGCTCCTTCTGTAGACTGTGTGTGTGGCCCGCGGGTCCCCAAGGAGACCACAGCCTTTCATCAGCATCGTTTCTGACCTTCAGTGGCTGGCCCACAGTGGGTGCTTCTTCCCCCCACCCAATCTGGACTGCTTTCCAGGTCTCTTTGGTTTCCTCCTCTCTGAATTCTCTAATAACAGAATCCCATGGGCCACTTGTCTGCTGTCCTTTTCTAGGCAGCCACCCTCACTGTGCACCTCTGGTCTCCCTTTAACTTCACTGTCATGGAGTTGGTCAGGACCAGAGTCTTGGCAGCATTTGAACTGGTCTTTCAGTCCTGAGTCTTTCTTTTCAGTCCAGTTCACACATAATTGGAAACAGAAGAATCCTTCCAGTTTTGATCACACTCAGACCCACATCTCCTTGGGCTCCTCACTAACAAACTGACTCAGCCCTCTGTGGCCTGAGGCAGGTGTAAATTGGGGTTGCACATGGGATACCAGTGTCGGGCACTCTGCCTGCCTTTCCTCTGTTGGCCCCAAACACATCTGGTCACCAGTCCTATTTAATTCTGCGTTGTAAATGTCTCCACATCCATGCTGCCCTTGCCTCAGCTCCAGCCTTTATCGTTTCTAACTTAGATGGTGACACAAGACTTTCTGTAGTCTCTCGAAAGCTTGCCTCATCTCTGGTCTGTCCCCTACCCTGCAGTTGGTAGAGTATTTTTGGAAGAAACCCAGTGACCTCAACACTCCTTCTTTGGCACATCATTGCTTTCAGGGTCAAGTTCAATTCTTTAACTTGTTTCTCAAGACTTGTTACCTTTCTGGCCTACCCACCAACCTCTACCCTTTGTCCTGACCAGGCATTATTCCTTCTGGCTTGGCATCTCTTCTGCTTATCATTCAAGACTAACATCTCACAGTCTTTGTGGCATTTCCTGACACTACTGGCTTCCTTCCTCCAGGACCTTATTCAGTGCCCCTCTCTGAGATTCCTCTCTCAGTCATACTTCTCACAACTTTCCTGCCTAACTGTACAGGAAACCCCAAGCTCCTTGAAGGCAAAGAGCAAGTCTATAGCCCCAGGTTGTAGGACACGGCACTGTCCTGAACTCTAACCACGTGCCAGATTCTATCATCCTCTAGATAACCCTTGCAATGGGGTTTGGGGTAACTCGCCTGAGCATTTGAACCCAGGCAGTGTGACTTCCATCCAGGCTCTTAGGCTGGACTACCCTGTGCTGCCTCTCTGATGTGGGCTGTCCCTAAATGTTCACAAGGTGGTGTAGTGAGCTGTGCACACGCACTCCATTCCACAGGTATGGGAAGCCATGGCTGATTAAGGGCTTGACAAAATCAGAGCTATGTGTGAGAGACCTCTCAGGGACCCCATAGGGGTCCAAATGCTCCAAAGCACCTGTGGGCACCTAGGAGAGGGAAAGCAGGGTGGAGGCTGAAATTGCATCAACTGCCCCACATACGCTTGCCTCCGAGGGAGGGCACCACGGAGAATGCATCCATAATACACAGGCGCTGGGGCAAACAGGCGTTTGTTTTGACTTCCATCGGCAATACCAAGGGGAACTCTGGTTTAATCCCCAGACGAGCCAAGAAGTTGATTCCACTAAATCATCACCTGGGGCATTCATTATAGGTCTCCAACGACGTCACGCAGAGATGCTGGCTCCTTAGGCACTGACTCTCCTGGGAGCAGAGGAGCAGAGTCCATGCTCCCCTCTG
Organism: Aplodontia rufa; assembly: GCA_004027875.1. Taxonomy (NCBI): domain Eukaryota; kingdom Metazoa; phylum Chordata; class Mammalia; order Rodentia; family Aplodontiidae; genus Aplodontia; species Aplodontia rufa. The sequence continues at coordinate 125,584 of PVKS010000095.1, forward strand.
TGACCTGCCACAGCCTGAGTCACACTCCAGCAGCCCATTTGTTCATTCATTCATTTTTTTCTTCAAGTGGCTTCTGGGGGCAAGCCCTGCTCCAGCCTCTGGGAACACAGTGGGGAGGGTGGGCAGCAGCCCTCCTGCCATGCAAGAGCTGTGCTCCAGCTGGAGACAGCATCCCTGAACAACAGCTCCCCACATTATCTTCTCTCCCTCCTCACTCCCTTACCCCCGCCCTCCATCTAAAAATTTTAGGATCTGGTTTTCTGGGGTGATATTTTTAAAACCTTGCCAGAAAAAGAAGCCAAGGTCTCCTCATGGGCCTTGCAGACCCTGGTGATCAAAGATAGGTGTGCAGCATCTGCTCTGGAAGCCACCATAGTCCCCAAGTGGAACACTATCATTGAATTGACGGTCTTATAGAAGGACCCAAGGACTAAACTAAAGCCCACAGGGGAGGGGCATCTGTATCCAGCCTAGGTGTGAGAGGCCCCAGGGTCCTTGGTCCGCTTCCTCATCGCTATGATTGTGGCCTTGGTATAGGACACTGGCCCCTCGTCTCCCCAAGACACACACACACACACGCACACACACACATGCACACACACGCCTACCTCTCTACCTGTTTCCCCCTCTGTCTCTGCGCTGTTTGGTTCCTGCCTTAGTTTCCATCTGTAAAGTCAAGTGGGAAGACATCTATGTCACATTTCTACCCAAGTTGATGGGTGAGGTCAGTGTTGAAAATGTCCTTTCCGGGACACAGTCCTGCTCAGGTGTCCTTTGTTTTGTTTTTCATTAATATTTGTGCAATAAGCATGGCTCGAGGCACTTTGAAATACGTGGACTCATTTTATTCCCCGAACATCCGGGAAGATGGCATTTTTCTCCAGATTTTAAAGATGGGGGCAACAGCTTCAGAAGGCACTGTGCCCTTTGTCTGCATCCAGTAAGTGGCTAATCAGACTCAAATGCAGATTCCCAACTCTCATCCGCCGACCCCAAGTTGGTGGCACTGAGATGTCTGTGCTTTGAAGGGTAGAAAGTCAATTCAGGAGGCAGTAGTCTAGAATACTAGCACTCTCAGTAAGTTTCAAACAGGAGGAGCACACACCCAAGACACCTTATTTCCTTCCTTTTACTGGTTCTTTAGTTTAAGGTTGAGTGTGCGGGGAAGTCACTGCAGGGCTGATTAGCTTTAGCTGTCCAGGGCAGAGGCCAAGCTCTCCAATCCTGAGTAAGTGACCTTATATCACACTTCTTTAAATCAGACTCACTGGGAAAATGACCAGTCTGAATTGCAGGGAAATCGTAATTATACAATATGGTTTAAGCACCAGAGTTACTACAGTTAATTTCTGCCCAACAAATGCCTGCAGGGAATTTTTTAAAGAAGTGAAATGCATGTCTGAGGAAGGCAGTAATCATGTGCATACCAGCTTTTTATGCTCAAAATAATTTTAACGTATTGAGTAGAATACATATATGCCCTCCATTTACAGGACTCGTTTGCACAACACTTGCTTTCTTCCCAGCCCTGCTTGGATTCTCATCACCTGTGAATCCGTGCACCCAGATGCATGAGATTTCACACTGGAAGATTAGAATCCTTCCAAACTCTTTTTGCTACTTCTACTCAGCACTTGTTCTTATCAAAGTAAGTGAAAAAGGCAGAGTATCAGCTATCACTTTTCAGGCTCCCCATTCCCACGTCTGACCAAAAAGAGAAAACACACCAGACCAGATGCACAGCTCTAAAATATTTCTGAGCCTCATTCATTACATGCTTATGGAATCTTTTCCCTGTCTGCAGCCATGAATGTGAACTGGGACCCTAAAGTTCAAATACCATTTACTCAGTCAGAAGCTGTATGATTGGGAGTACACTTAGAATGAACTGGAAAGTTGTTCCTTATTCCTCGTCTGAATTGCTCAGACCCAGCCTTACCAGCCAGTCACTACCTTGCACAGAATCCCCAGCCACCCAGCTCAGACCAGGCCAGGGCCAGTAAGTAATGCAAAGTTTGCATCTTAGGATAGCATCTTGGGCCAAAGAGGAAAAAAAAAAAAAAGTCAGCCATAATGTTGTAAGTAAGATCGCTGAGTGTAGAGCCAGGCTCGTGGGCTTAAAGTCCAACTCTGCCTCTCATTAGCTCTTTGCCTCAATTTCCTCATCTGAAACATGGGGATAATTACACTACCATTTCACAGGGTCATTGTCAGGGTCAAGTGAGTTAATAAAGGTTAGAACAGAACCTGGCTCACAGTTAACACAATTTGTACATATTATTATCCTCTGGAAAACCAGATATAATGTTATTACATTTTGTATAATTATATAATTAACCTCTGTCTCCTTCACTAAACAAGCTCCATGAAGGCAAGGGCTTTTTTCCCTCACTATATTCCCAGGGCCCCACATAGAGCTTGGCCCTTAGCAGGAACTCAGTAAGTTACTCATCAATGAAATGAATGAATGAACGGATCCTAATTCTGCGACTATGTTGCTGTATGACCTCAAGCATGTCATTCCCCTTCTCTTGATCTCAATTCCCCCACCTGTAAAATGAGAAGTGGGACAAGGTGGTTAGTCACTATCATTTGTGGACCATGACCCTATGCGTTAGAAAGGAAAAACATTAATAACTAACACATTTTAAAAACTCACTGCATGTGAGTTCTGAGTGTTTCACATATATTAATTCAATTAATGCTGACCCTGAAAGCTCGGTAGATGAGGGCTGAGAAAGGTTTTGGGGGAGCTCCATCCTCTTCCAGAAAGAGGCCAAGAGGAAGCCTGGCTGGGAGCAGCCCCCTGGCAGTACCCAGGCACAGTGAGAGCCGCCTTTCATAGGAAAACAGTTTGTGCTCCAGACCCGGCCACCTTTCACCCTTCACTCAAGGAGCAGCCCATTTGGTAAGGGGCAAGGATAAAGGGCTCATTCTTCCCTCTCCAAGTGTAGGAAAGTCAGGCCCTGGTGTGGGGAGTCATTTCTCAAAATAGACTTCCTACCACAGTTCCAAAGAGGCCAAGAGTCGATCACAGCTGAGATGCACTTATGCAATGGCCATCTAATAGAACCTTCGACCACACACACTCATGTACACGCACACACATATGTGCCCACAAGTGCCCCTCATAGACCCTTCTCAAGGGCCAGTAACAGGTGATCTATCTCCATTTTAAAAGTTGACAGCAACAGTTTATGATTTGACCCAAAGAATGGTAACTTCCTATTATGGGCCCTCAACAAAAAGTGCCTTTATTCCAGGCAGAGCTCTCTGGAGCTCTCTCAGGGTTTGTGCCCAAAATGCCTAAGGACCTTGCAGATATAAAGTGTGAAAGGTGAGGGGGTGCCACAGCCCCTGTCACTCCCAGCAGACTACATAGTGGTTTCATTGGTCCTCTTAATCACCAGGCCAAGGCAGCAGCACTTCAGCCCTCTCGCCTTTCAATGGTCTCTTCACCATGGGGAAAACGAGTCACTGACTCATTTGCAATTAGCTGACCTAACAGGACAGAATTTTCCATGCCGGATTCAGTGGTAACAGAATTGTATTGTCACACTGGAGATATTTTGAGCCGGTCTCATTTCCAGGCAATTGCTCTTTTGAGTCTATGACACAACCTCTGGGCACAGCTGCGTCGAGGGTCCTTGACGAGGCACAAAAAACATACTCTCTTGAGCTCCGTGGGAAGGCGCTCCAGTCCATACTGTGACATTTTACCTACACAGGCCAGGGAGGACTCTCAGAATCAGCAGCTGGGGCCAGGCCAGAGTTCCAAACCCTGGGCTCTGTGGGGAAGGTGACAGATTAAAGTTTCTCAGGCTAGCTTCCAAAAGAGTGTTATCCAGCTCCTGTGTGACTGGGCAGTGGCAGGTCAGCCTGGTTTAGGTTAGTCCGATTAATGTGGGGAAAACGTGCTACCCCAGGCAGGACTGGTTTTGCATACCAGCTCCTCCACCAGCTGCATGACTCTGGGTGTGGGTCTCAGTTTGTTCACATCTACAATACAGCATTGGATCATATGATCCCTGTGGTTCTTTCTAGTGGTAATGTCCCAGGCCCCATTCACCAAATGCGGTCTGGCACCTGTTAGGTGCCAGACGCTGTGCCAGATGAGGGGGATACAGTAAGAACACAATAAAGCCCCACTGGAACACAGGAGTACAAGCCAGAGAGAGGAGACAGCTGCCAAGCAGGATGGTGAGGTCCTGACCTCCGAGAGGGAGGGTGGAGCGTTTGATTCCTGGAGATAAAGTATCCAGAACAGTCTCTGTGAGCTGAGATCTGAAAAGTGACAAAAAGCAGGTGTGCAGGAGCTGGGGACAGGGTGATGGGGAAGGGTTGCAGGCGGAGGGGACAGGCAGGAGGAGCAGCTCAGTGTGCCACAGGGACCAGAAGGGTGGCCTCTGTACCAACAGGAGACCAAGAGGTAAGGGGAGCGAGCACCAGACATGAGCCTGTGCCCAGGGGCTCACTTGGGAAGAAAGACTTGGAAAATGAAAGGCTGCTCTACTGATTACACCTGGCACTCTGTCCCCTTGGTCAGTCTCTGGGATTTCATGAAGCCTGCCTCACAGGCCTGATGGCCTGCCATGGCTGCCACACCAGTAGCATCCCGCACAGTACGTGGTAGGCGCCAGCATTTGTGATCTGACTTGGGAGTTTGAAAGCCTTGGCGTGCTGTCCTCAGTCTCCTTGGCAACAGCCCTTGTGCCTTCTCTCTTCCCAGACACCACCTATGCCCTTCTCCCTCTTTCCTGTTCGCTTGAGTGAGGAGGCTGTGCCCTGCTATGTAAAGCATGCTGTCCTGCCTAGGGGAAAACGCACTACTAGAATTTGGATCCCTCTTTCTCCATCTCTGAGCAGGTGGATGCGAAGACTTCAGGCCTAAGAGTCTTCTCCTGCTTCCCTCGGCGCCTTTGCACATAGGCAGAGAGGTTCCCTTGTCCACCTAGACTACAGTGAGCAGCCATTGTTGTCACAACCCCGCTGTCTAGATTTCAGCCTGTCTGCCTCCCTCACTGGAAGCAGCCTCCCACCTAATCCCTTGGGGCTCCACTCTCCAACTGTCAGGGAAGACAGATGGGGAGCAGAAGAATTTACACATCCACATATACACACTCCTCCTCGCTGTCCTTGCCATCCTTTTGATTGGCTCCTGTCCTTGTTGGGGTGGCCTTCAGCATAGCAAGGAAATCTTTGTGTTGACTAGCCTGCAAATGGGGAGCTTTCAAAGGGAACCCTTAGCTCCTCCCTTTCCTCCCCTCTGATCATACTAAAAGGGGCTTATTTGCATAGCTGTCTTGGAAACAGAAAAGAATGTAAAAGAAGCAGCACTTCATAGGCACTTCTCTTCCTAATCCTTTCCAGAGCTGCTTCCCCTCTTCTTGTAGCCACTAACACCTGTTCTTCGGACCTGCACAAAAGCCCTCCCCTACTCCTTCCTCCACATTCACACCAAGCCAAAGAATTTACCATTTCCTACTTGCAGATCTTTCAGGACTTCAGTGAACGTGAACCAAAAAGAAAGATGTTCTCTAAATAATAGGCACTAATAATAACCTTGGAAGCTGTTGACTTGCTTTCTCTTCAAAAGTCTGCTTTTAGGGTGCAGTTCATAATTGAATTCAACTGTAAAATGCTATTTTTAATAATGTCATTGTGTTTTACTTGGCAGTATTGTTCTCTTGGTTGATGGAGTGGGAGCTGTCACATCTCTATAACTAACTAATAAAACTCACATCCATCCAGCCATACATCCGTGTTTATCCGGACACATGCTTGCGAACACACACACACACACACACACACACACACACACACACACAGAGGTATTCCTAGTGGGGCTATTCCTCCTTTTGGGTTTGACTTCACCAAATCTTCTAGACTAGGAGCCCAAAGCCACTAGTTCACGGCCAGAGTCTGGCCATAAATCTCTTGTGGTTCTCCTACTGATTACTTCCTCTGTCCAAGACTCAGTCTTACAGAAAGTTCACGGATTTCTTTCCATCATCTCTCATGAATAGCAGCGCAAGCAATTTAACTTAAACTGTGAACATGACTGATATTGTGTGTATGTGACTTCAAGCTAATTTTAACTTTGTGGACTTTCTTTCCCCTCAACAAGTACCCTTTTAATAGCCCCACTTCCCGGATGGAACCTTGTTTGATGAGCAGTACTCCCAGGCTGCATCCTACCCCTGTCACTCCCCGATGGCCAGAGGTGCCCACAGCCAACACGTGCTACACAAGCCCGTCTGTGCATTCCACGAGGTATGGAAACTCTAGTGACATGTACACACCCCTGACCACGCGCAGGAATTCTGAGTACGAGCACATGCAACACTTTCCTGGCTTTGCTTACATCAACGGAGAGGCGTCCACAGGATGGGCTAAATGACTGCTACCATAGGAATTCATATTTAATATTAATAATTAATAATAATAATAATAAACCCAATACCCACCCTCCAGAAGACTTTATCTCTATACATCATAACTCGCGGGCTGTTCCTAAGTATCTGTTATCTTAATGAATGGGAGGATGTTCAATATAGGATGAAGAAACCTTAGTTCAGAAACAGGACTTACTAAATGTCAGTGGGATTGGGTTCCTGTAGCGAAGCCAGACTTGACTGTTTCTCTAGAGCACTATCTTGGGCAGGCCGAGCTGTGCCTTTTCCCTCTGTTCCATGACTCTGCTTTGTGCTGGCAACCATTCCCTGTAGGCTACTTATTTTCTTGTTGACAGAAGCTCTTTAGTCTTGAAGGATGGATACTAGAGACGGAATCTGGTCTGTGTTCTTGGATGGGCACATAATGAGCCAAGAGCATTCACCTTGCCACCTATCTGTCATCTTTCTGTATAGCCCTCAGAAATGTTCTGCACCTCCATTCTTCCTGGTGGTGCCACCACTGCTTCCTGGAGCACCAGGCTAAGCGGAGGTGTCTGGAAACTCTAGGTTCCCTGTTACACCTACATTGTCCTGGAATGTAAGCACTGTTTTGAGGGAAGGAAGAGGCCTGTTCTATATTGCCTTAAGCTGATTGAGGTCTGTAGGGGACCGGTTCTTCTACACACAAGAATTTGTCCTAAGTTTGCACAATGGCTAGTGTCAGCAAGATGCAAAATGCAGGAGAGGTTTTTTTTTTTGAAGTTCTGTGAGAATGTGCATTTATGGCATCAAGAATCACATTCCGCTTTGCTGTGTTAACTTTGTGAAGCTGGTTGGACCAAACTTTAACTTACCAAGCACCAAGTGTAAAAATGACTTTCATGGTTCCTTCATAAGACTATAATAACTTCCGACACTTTGATAGAAAAAAATTCAAAGCTGTGCCTTTGAGCTTATACTATACTGTGTATGTGTGGAAATAAAAACGTATTGTACTTTTGGAAAATTTTTTTTCGTAGGCATTTTTCTGTCAGAATTGTAGCAATTTGTGAGGTTTGTTAGAGATTAACATAGGTTTTCTTTCTGTATTATAAAATGCACCAAGCAATTATGGTGGACCTATTACCCTATGGGTAAGAAATAAATGGAAATATGACATCGGATGTTTTAGCAATTGTTCTGTAAATAAAATCTTTGATCACACCACTCAGTGTGATAATCATGTCTACAGCTAAACTGGAAAGTTTTATCTGTACATTTGTGCAAGATATGAATGGTTTCACACTCAAATAAACAGTATTGAAATGACCTGCTTCCTTTTCATTTTGCATTTGATATGACTTCTCTGGGTGTTAATGTTAACAGCATTCCTTTTCTTTTTAAAATGTATTCTTCAGTACTTAGGGTGTAAGTAGGCACAACAAAACTAAGTGGTCTTACATGGTTGTGCTTACCCCATTCCCTATCATCTTGTCATGCAATAACCATTAAAATTTGGATAGGTAACACACCTGCCCTTGACTCATGATCAAGGAAGCATAGTATCTACAGTCTGATTAAGGCATATAGGGGAGCTGTTCTTCATACAGAAATTTGTGCTAAGTTTGTGTGATGGCTAATGTCAGCAAAAGACAGCAGCCTTGAACTCTTACAGGGAATGTTCTTCAGTACCAGTGTCATTAGAATTGCCCTGGTACTTAGTTCATTATGCTGCAGTGATCACTGGTCATATAGATATTCCAAGTGCAGTGCTTTAAATGCTAATAAACTTCTGCAACAGAACAGTAACATTACAGAACACTTCATAAGTATTAAATTCTTCTCCAGCACTGTATTTTGAGTCCATGGCTTAGAGAGGAGTAGAATATAGAAATCAAAACACTGTTTTGCCCAAACACTAAGAATCTATGAGAAATTCAGAGCCACAGATTCCCAGAAATGGCAGTAATGACTGTATTAGCTAAAAGGCATGAGAATTTGACAGCTCAATTTGCATTTTGAAAGATGTATTTTTAAAGCTGAGCTCTTACTTGCTATTATATAACATATTTATACCTGAAAATGATTTTAAGATGAAAATTATTTATGTATTATACATAGCATTCTTTTAAATATATTTAACTATGTTGTTCTATGAAAATAAAGTAGATGTTGGATTTCCTTCTCTGATGGTAAGTTGGTTTGATCTTTCATCCACAATCCATAGCAAAGAAGAGGAAGAATGGAATTTCAGATTGAGGAACTGTAAAATAAATCTGAGGATGGTTGGCCGCATTGCTCTCTTACAATTCAAAGCTAGTGGTATATAAATGCAAGAGTATAGTTAAGTGCAACTTATTATGAAGTACAAAAAATTAAGTAATCACCAAATTCTCTACCCCCAGGTAGCAGCAGCATATAATAAAACCCATTTACAAGTAACAGCTGCAAGGTCATTAGCTGTTCAACTCTTTAGACAAATATGATCATAATAAGAGTCTGAAGCTCAAAGGAGAGAGGGAACTTTTCAAGGGAGAGAATGTGTGCCTCCTCCTATAGCACTGAGGAAAAGAGGGCAGCTTGAGATGAGGGCAAAGGGTTGCTGAGCATCTTCTCCAGAGTACAGGGTGCCCATCTCCTGGGACCTGAGAACACTAAGTTCCCAATCGTTCTACAACCTTCACCTTCAGAACTGGGAAGGATCTGATTAGGGAAAGGGGTGAGTTGCATGAGCACATGACTCGAAGGCACCTTCTCTCCCTCTGATGGTTCCTAGCCAGTCACCAGAATGGTAATGGGCAAGGTTGGCAGCTGGGAGTGGGGCCAGTCACTTGTCAGAGAAAGAACAGAGGAGTTTTGGCAATAAAGGAACACCCCCCTCTTAGGATGTTTTCTGAAAAGAATTCTGCCAGCTTGAAACTGGCTGAAGTCTGAACAGCAGCCAGGATGGCTCACCCACGTTGCAGGCCTGTGGTGTCCTCAGCATCCATCCTGCTGTGTCCTTTGTCAGATCCCTGATATACTCCTGGTCTGGACAGAAAGGGAATTTGTGGCTCCTTAGAGACTGCAATCCAGGCACAGACCAATCCAAAATATTTGCTATTGATTAAGCCCAGCTTCAAAAGGGTGAGAGGATGAAATCATGTGAAGAGTCATGGCTTTGTTTTCATGTGACAGAAGATGCTAGGTCTCCTCCTTGCCCTGGACCTCCATAGGCGTATGTCTCTGACATTCCAAATTACAGTCTGTGTGCTGATGGACAAGGGTTGGCAGGTCTGGGTAAGGACGGTGGAGAGCTGGAGAAAAGGAATGGGTTGGACTGGCAGTTGGGCAGCAATTCAGGGAGGCAGCCACAGGGAGAAGGTGCAGGCTCCGGGAGCTGATGCCAAGACAGACTGAGGTCCATGACCTCAGATATATACCTGCGCCATCACCACGAAAGCCCCACCCCGTCTCCTGTCTCACCCCCCACCTTCTGCCACTCCAGAGAGTACTCTTTAAAAGTTTCTCCTCCTCTCAGAATTGACATCAATCTGTGTGTGGTAGTGCACTGCTGTAATCCCAGTGCTTTGGGAGGCTGAGGCAGGAAGATCACAAGTTCAAAATAAATCTCAGCAACCAAGGTCCTGTGTCAAAATAAAAAAAATAAGGATTGGGGATGTAGCTCAATTTTGTTAAGTGCCCCTGGGTTCAATCCCTGGTACAAAAATAGAAGGAAAAAAACTCCCAAATCATCAAAAGCAGAATTGACATTAGTATTTGCCTTAAAGTGAAGTCCTTCAAAATGGTAGAGGTAAATATGTTGAGTTTTAGCTCTCTATGGGACAATATTTTTCCCAACTTCTTGCATCTCTTAAAGGTGGACTTTTAAAATATGAAACCCTGAGGAGGAAGGTAGTAAGAATATACTCTTTATTTAGGGCACAGAAGATATAGGGGAAAAGGTTGCTCTAGGCCTTCTGGAGCTGAGGAGGAAAGCTCTCAGAAATTTAGAGTGCAGGCTTAGAATTCAGATGTAGGCAGGCACCTCAAGTATGGAAATTATCACTGGAAGCTATAAAAAAATGGAGTCAGGCACAGTAGCATATGCCTGCTATCCCAGCAATTTGGGAGGCTGAGGCAGGAGGATCTCAAGTTCAAGACCAACCTTATGAGTAAGATTGTAAGTAAGCAACTTAGTGAAGCCTTAAGGGTTGGGGATGCAGCTCAGTGGTTAAGCAACGTTGGGTTCAATCCCTGGTACCAAAATATATATATATAAATAAATAAAATAAATTAGACATACTTACTGACCTTAAAGTGATGTAGAAGTGAGGTCAAATCCTAGTTCTACCAAACATAGGTTGTAGAGGATGCATTTGGGCTCTAAGTAGGATCTTAGAGTCAGATAACTGACCCAGAATGTGACCCATCATAGGTAATTTTTTTTTTTTTTTGAGAGGAGAGAGAGAGAGACAGAATCATTTTTTATTGAGTTTTTCACATGGCTTTCGTTTCTCTGACAGTTATGTACGTGGGTGCTGGGGAACCCATGTGCATGCTGGGCAAGACCCGTAACCACTGAGCCACCACTCCAGCCCCCACTCATCAGTATTTAAGCTCCCCAGGTGATTCTAAGATGTAGTCAAGGTTGAAAAAAAAAAAAAAAACCTTCCACCCTGAAGCTCTGAGATTGGGGGACCACTATTGCCACAACATGTGCACAGGTTTCTTTTTTACTGGGTTCCATTCTGTTCTCCACAGTGCCCTGCATAAGCACGGGTGCTCCACAGTAGCCTGCACTGGGCAGTTTTTCTTTAGTGCAAACCTTGCCCTGACCATGCCATTCTATAGGCCCTCCTGCCACACTAGCTGCTGCCACTTTGCTGCCTGTCCGTCTAACCTACAACTCTGCTTCAGTCCCTGGCTACCTCCCAAGCTCAGTCAGCGTGGACACAGCCCTTGGGGTTTCCTCCTCTTCCAAGGAGGTCAGAAGCTCCATCAGTCTCCCGGCTGAAGATCTTCCCCCATTCCTCCTCCTGTACCTCAGCGCCCCCCTTCTCACCCCCATATTTTGCTGCTGCTGATGTAGGTGGGGCGGAAGACGTGGGCCAGAGTTGAAGAAAGAGCTGTTGCTAGGAAAGGAGTGTGGGTGACAAGAGCTAGTGGGTGGGAGAAATAGGACTCCCCAGTTTTACGCCTCCTTTTCTCATCATAAATGCCTCAAGAGCTAAAACCGGTCTATTATGAAAAAGAATGAGGTCTGACCGTGACAGCAGGGGTGAGAGAATCAGCCTCAGAAACAGCTGCAGTGAGGCAATTTGGTATTTATAATAGTCTCCTAATATTAAAAAGGAGCCTGAGAAAAGTTTAAGAGTGAACTCTCAAGGAATTGCCAAACTGTGCCCTAATGAGGGAGGGATGATATCCAAAAATGTCCTGGACTGGGCTACACCCCTCAGAAACAATAAACTGCAAAATATCTCCAGGACTGAAATGTAGTCAAGGCAGAAGGACAAGCATCAAAGGAGGAGTGCTCACCTCATACCGAGTGGTTTGTAGCATACGGCTGCAACCAACCTAGCCTAATCCAAGCAGGCCCCCATTGTGGGGGTCCGCTGTGCACTAGGTACGCTAGATGCATCATCTCTACTTCTTATAACCTCTCTGCCACGTCAGTGGTATAATCACGTCCAGTTCAGGGCCTTGCCCCAGGCCACACAGTTTAAGGGGCAGAACTGTGATTTGAAAACCACTCCGCAGTGTCTCTCTGCTCTTTCTACTAAACACACGGTCTTTTTCCTCCTTGCTACTTTTGTTCCCACAGCACCTCACCCCCCACTCCCCTCTCCTAAGCGGCTTTGCAGTTTTTAAATCAACCTTGACCGTGGTAAAAGAACCCAATGGGATCCAAGAGAGATTCAGAGGTTCTGGGAAATTGTTGTGCTCACTAAATGAAGGCAGTTTCTAGGCTGGGCATCAGATCTTCTTCTACACCCAAGGTGGCATTCTACCCACTTTATTGAACGACAGACTAGACTACCTTCCCCTCTTTCGTTTCCCAAGGTACATACAATCCAATATATTATCAAGGTCTAAGATTTGGTAATTCTATAGAGAAACAGGAACAAAGAAAATCAATAACGTTAAAAAAAAATACTGGGTCACAGGAGGATTTTTATTACCAGGTTGAAAAAAGCTCTGCAGGGGAGGAGCAATGAGCCAAGCACTCGCTGGAATGAAGTCATTGGGGCGGGGTGGGGGAGTAGGAGGGGGCCTGGCTACCTCTTGCTGTTAAGGTCACTACCCTTTGACAGAGGTGGCCTCTGACCTCAACAACCTTACAATTCTGTTTTGACTGACCCTGAAATCCATGAAATTCAGATGTAGGCCCGGCCCAAAAGTTGAGATAAAGCTGACTAATATGGGAAAAGCTCCCGGTATGTGCCCCCAGCTGAAAGGAGCTGGCAGTTCTTTGGCCTTAGATGCAATTTATTCTGTCCTCCTCCTTTCAGGGAAATGCTAATCCTTCATAGGCAACTGGAGGGGAAGACTAAAATGTGTTGATGATGAATGACAATAATCCTTTGTCCACTGCCACCTCCTCCTAGGGTTGAACCTTAAGAGTTTAATCAAATGTTGGTAAGTAAATTAATGCTTTACTGCAAAAAGGAGGTAGTGGGAAGAAGGGTTGTGAGAATATATTTCCTCTGACATATGAATCTCAATAAAGCTAACTGCAAAGGCACTGACATGGGGCAGGGGCTGAAGGAGTGTTACAGACTCCTTATTTATATACACACACCAGTCACTATCTCAAAATTTTATTATGCCACACCAGGGTTAAAGAAGTTACTTCAAAGACTCAAAATACCAAAGCAGTAAGTTGCAATTTACTTTTGTTGTTGTTGTTAAAAACAACTGCAGCCACAGCAACAACAGCCGTAGGAATGGCAGGGCCTTTAGCCCTGAATCTTCAGGGAATCCTTGTGAGGGAATTTGAATTTTTCATTCCAGTTCAGTTAACTCCTTGCCAGGCCTCCTGGGCCGGTCACTTTGACAGCCATCTCTTTTAACTCTTACAACATCCTGTGAAGTACATGTAATTATGCTTATTACAGTTGAGAAAAATCCATGCTCAAAGAGGGCAGTGACTTATCCCCAAACACAGAGTTAAAGTTCAAACAAGAGTCTTTTGGCTTTCAGATTATATATACATATAGGTTGCCAGAAGGGTTTCAAGGAATTTGACAAACGATCAATTTCTGAGACGCACAGTGGTTGGGAGTAAAGACCAGGTTTTCCAATTTCCAGTCCAGGTTCTTTCAACACATTACACTGCCACCCAAAGCGCTGGGTTTTCCCAAGAGATGTCTGGATGGGATTCCAAGTGAGTGAGATGCAAATAGGTCTGACCCACATTCCAGCCCTTGGACAAATAAAAAACTACTAAGGGCAGGGCCCATTTCATGTGCTTAATGCAAGAGCCCCACTGTGCACAGCTACTATGAAACAACTATAGGTAAATCTGCCAAGGACTAATGGGATAGGCTCAACTAGAATACTGAAAATATTACTGAGGAACCTCATAAAGGTGCTGAAAGGCTGGGATCAGGTAATCATAAATTTTTAAGTTTAAAAAAAATTTTGTTTAAGCCATCTAGTCTTACTTTAATTTTGAAAATGGGATCCAGAGACAAAATGTGCAGAAGGAACTGAAGCCAGCCAGCAATGGACCCACCCCTCCTCTCTCCCCATTATACATCATATGGCATTGTACAGTAATGTTTTCAGGAATGTAACACATTGCAAACTGAAGCTGGATTGGCTAGTTAGAAAGCCATCATTGATTATGAAACATTTCTCAGGTTTAACTTTTCCTTAGCCCACTAACCAAACTGATCTCTAAGAAATTTATGGTTGGCTTTCAAGTTTAATGAAGTTAGTATCATCTGTTAATAAACATCTTGTTAACTTTGGTTTCTTGACCTGTTGTCACAGCATTCTCTATGTCTGGGAGCTCTCTTAAACTCTCTGCACCATTCTTTATAGCTTAACTCCTCTAAGAATACTTCTTTGATTACTCCCCTTCCCATTAATGTTTATCTTGCTTTGATTTGTGCAGTAACTATGTACAATTTCCTTCCTATCAGTAAAATCAATTTGCTTATTTTCTGGTTGTTTCTTATATCCCTCCCCTCAAAGAGGATCAGTTATTTCTAGTTTTTAATTTTCATCATGTCTAAGACAATGTTGTGCTCTAAAGAGCACTAAGCATTTGTTAAAGGAACAAACTATATGAATCAACTTTACTGAAAGGTTGAGTTTATTTTTTATGGTAGTGGCGATTGAACCCAGGGCCTTGTACATGCTAGGCAAGCATACTAGAACTGAGCTACATGCCCAGCCTGAGGCTTTATTCTTGGTGAAAAATACATTTTCCAGGTTATTATAATTTCTCAAAGACTAAGTTATAAGCATATGAGTGTGCAGTACACCAAAAAACTAGTCCAGCAGTTGATCCTCTACCAAAGTGCTGGTTCTCTGGTTTTCGATCCTGGCAGCTTGTTAAAATCAACCAGGAATCTTCAACTGTACTAGGATTTTTATGAGTATGCCCAAGCAATGATTTGCACATAATATAATATTGATAGTGGATTTAGATAATCCCTCCCTTTTTTTTTTTTTTTTTTTTTTTTTTTGGTACTGGGGATTGAACCTAGGACACTCTTAGTTGAGAGGCTGAATGAGTGGCCTCACATAGGCGGCGTTTGCTGAGTAACAGGTCAAATCTTTGTCTCCATAATGGTGCTTGAGGAGCCAGAAGAGACCTCTACTTGGACCTTCCAGGATCCTGACATGTTGCAGAAAAGAATTTAGGGATGCATCAGGTTTCAGCAAAGGAGGAAGAGCTTCATTAGAAAGTGAAAGGTGAAGATACATATGCTCAGAGCAGAATGAGAGGGAGAAGCAGTGCTTTGGAGTGTCAGACTTCTAAAAGAAGCTTTATGAGGGGTGGGCAGGGGAAGGTATGTGGGGACAGCATCAGCCAGGTGTTCATAAGACAGTTTATGGTGGTCCGGCTGTTGTCAGGGTCTTTAGGTTGATGTGGACTCCACTATCTGATCAATACATAACCTTGGGAATGTGTCCTATATTACAGATTCCTAAAAATATGCTATCTCCTTTTGTTTAATCTATTCTAAAAATATGCATGTTAGTACATTGCGTAGGCTAATTCACAGTGCACAGGGCAATTTTCATAAGAGTGAATGTTCAGTAACTTTAAGATTGTGAGGGAATTTACAGTAACTTTAAGATTTACAGATTCCTCAAGAATTTGGGAGTGACAGGACTGGTAGAAAAAAACTGGCCTGGGGAGAAAAGGTATGAGGAATTATAGCACAAAATTTTTGGATTAAAGTTAGTTTCTCTTTTCTTCATTTTGTCTTCTTTCTACCAATCTCTTATTTTTTTAAATACTATCTCATCTTGAATTAATGGAATTCTCTGAACTCCAATTCTGTAGCTGCAGTCATTAGACTGAGTTGTTTAATTTCTAAATTTCTTCTTTCTTCTAAAGAACATGTACAGGAAGTATTGCATGTGGAAGTGCTGGATTTTAAAAGCTATTAGCACCAGGTACTCCTTAAAGACCTTGAATTTGGCACATTCCAACTAGTCCATTGTCATGGCAAGAGGAAATGCCACAGCAGGATATATCAAAGTCCAAAATAAATGACTGGTATCTATCTGCAGTCTTTTTCATTGGCACTAACCTGAAAGTCCATAACATTTTGTTATCAGAGCCCAGAGCACTTCTACCCCTTAATTATACCACTTATTAGCAGACTTATTTGCTCATGAGAAAGCTAATCAATACCCTGAACTTCCCTTTTCTCTGGAAAAAAGAAGATAGTGCCTGTCCTACTGACCTTCCATTTGTCAGTTATTAAAAGGGTTAAATCAGATATCTGTGTGGACACATACTTTGAGCATAGTGAGACACTATCCATTTACATGTGTATAGTTATTACAATCTCTCAGAACACTGATTTGTGAAAAAACAACTTGCTTTGATTACCCAAGCTCTAAATCCTAATTCCTTGGTACAATGCCACCTATAACTCAACAGGAACTAGGGCGAGTGCCAGACTAGAGTCTCTAGTCACTGAAAGTATCACATAACTAATACTTAGGGAAGTAAAGTGATGGAGTGGCTAGTCTAGGCTCTAGTCCCAGAGTCTGCTTTTAACTATTGATTTTGGACAAGCCTTTTAATTTTTCTGGGACCAGAGTCTCGTCAGTGGTCAAAGGATGACTTGAATTAGAGTCAAAGATCCTTTCATTTATAGAATCAGAATATTAATGCTTAATTAAAATTACCAAAGTACAATTTCCCAAGCCATTAGTTCATGTGGTTTGACATTTTTTCAGTCTCTTTTTAGAAGTATAGGATTGGGGCCTAAAACAGCCTTTCTAGCAGACAGACTATTTCCAAGACATGTGTAAGACCCTTTCTAAAAGAAACATCTTTACTGGGAAACTTTATGTTTGTCAATATCCTCCCCAGGAGAATCTTGCTCAAAAAAAAAAAAAAATGTTACCCCGAAAAGCAGTTAATACATTACTGGCCACAGAATAGGCATCCAAATACTTTAATAGCTCAAAATTTGAGTCCCGTTTGTGTTAATTCATATGACCCTGTTTTCTTATCTATGAGGTGAGAACAATACCTTACTCAATGATCGAGCTATTAAAATGTTTTGTAAACTGTTAAAAACGATCGCAAGATATGATCATCGCATTAGTGTAGCTTAATATTTCACGACCTAAGAAGTGTGCTTTTTCAAGAGATGGATTAAGGTTTTTTGACAACTTATTACAGATGCAGCACCCGCCCTGCTATAGTCTGGATCTGAAATGTCCCTCAAAGTGCCATGTAGTAAGGACTTGGTCTCCAGCCTGTGGCACTCTTGAGAAATGGTGGAACCTTTATCAGGTGAGACCTAGATGAAGGAAGTGAAGCCATTCTGGGCATACCCTACAGAGGACACCGGGACTCCCTTCCTGTTCAGTTGCTTCCTAGCTGCCTCCAGTGAGCAGCTTCCACCACCTCACACTCCTCACTGCGATGCACAGCTTTGCCATAGGCCCAAAGGCAATGGGACCCAATCAACTATGGACTGAAACATGGGACAAAATGAATCTTTTCCCTTATTATCTCAGGTATTTTGTAATAGTGACCCAAAGCTAACTAATACATACCTGATGCCTGACTCAACAATATGTTCAGCAAATACTGCATGAGAAGTATAATCCACAGAAAAGCCAAAAACACCCCATGGGCTTAGTTTGTATTTTTTACCTCCAAATTTTCAAAGACTAATACAATACTTAGTACAATACAGGGGAAAAAATCAATTATTAGATGAACAAACTTCTGCTCCCTCTAGTTCCTCTTCAGTGAAGCTGAAGGAGAAGCTGACAGGGGAAGCATCAAAGCAAATTGCTTAAAGTAGAGAACTTAGATGTTGCTTGGATAATTTATCCACTCTCTACCAAACAGCCAGAGAGAACAGAGAGAGCATGGGTTTGAAGTTCACACTTAGCTTCCAAAATATGTAATTTTGATAAATTGACTAACCTAAGACTGTTTCTTCATCTTAAAACGAGAATAACTTTATTTTTTCATCTAGCCTTTGATTCTCCGACACTTCCTTACGTATGTGGTGCTGGGGTTCAAACCCAGGACCTCACGCTGGCCAGCAAGAGCTCAAACCGTTGAGCCACCTCTCCAGCACCAATGAGAACCCCAAATGCATCCAGGAAGGCATACAAATCTAGTTGCTTCTATGTTTAAATTACATGTAGATGGTCATTTACATCTGTAGCTTGGGGGAACTTGAGAGGAGTCACCAGATCCGGTAGTGGGGAACAGGGGGGAACCTGACAAGATTTGGGTTTAAGCAACTCTGTCAATACATATGTTTTGATTGTGAACCAGGAATCCCTTCATCATGTAAGACGATGCTGAACCAATTAAAAAAAAAAAAGAATAACAAGGTTGTTCATAAGGTTGCTCACTAGAATGGAAGCTCCATGAAGGCAGGGGACATTCTTCCGGACCCACTGCATCCACACTGCACTGAACTGTGCCCGGAACAGCACAGATTCTCAAATCGTTGTGAACGCATTTGCGAGAAGCGGGGAACACAGGTGAAGTCTGTGAAGGAGGGCTTGGCACCCGGTCGACTGTTCGCCCATGCGAGCCTCTGCCATCTCCTACTGTATTGGAACGACAGTCACCTTCGTGGAAAGACCTGGATTCGAATCTCGACTCCTCTTTTACTGCCCTCGGGGCTTAGACCAAATTGCTCAACCTTCTGAGCGGTGGGATCAGAGCTCCGTGGAAGCCACCTAACACTGCGTGGAGCACGGGACGCAGGGCGGCATTTACCAGGACGGCGCAAAACTCGCCCAATTCCCTTTCGTCCAGATAACTGCCTTCAGTTTCCCACAGAACTGAGCGCCCTCCACGACCGCAAACAAGCGAGAAAGGCAACAATTTCCAAGAGCGCAACCGCTAAACCAGAACGCAGGGACTGAAACCGGCGCTTGACAGCTCCCACCAAGGAGCGGCAGTTTCCGCGACAGTCGGTCAGTCCAACCGGCCAAGTCTGGAGCCGGACGGTGGGCGGCGCAGGGAACAAAAACCCTGGCAGGGCAGAGACTTAGACCCTCCCCCTAACGGTCTCTCGGCCGCTGGCCTCGGGCGGTCTCCCGACTCCCGTTTCCGGCCCTCGCAGGACCACAGTTCCCAGCATGCCCTCGGCGGAAGTCTTTCCCCGCAGGGTGACTACGAATCCCGGCATGCACTGGGCACGCCAGTAAGCCAGATGGAAGCGCGGGATGGCCCCAGTGCACGCAGGGAACTGTAGTCCACTCAAGTCCCTGGCTCACGGATGGGCGGGGAAAAGCCAGGCTTGTTCCCGTCCGCAGAGAACGATTCCTAGAGGAGGGTCAGGAGACCGCAGTTCTGCCCGTAAAAGCTCACTCAAAAGACTGCACTCTTCTCCAAGGCTGGGAGACCGAGGAGAGCAAGCAGGGGCCCGAGCCCGCCTCAGGCCGCCCGCCGGGCCTCGACCGTGTGCTGGGCCTTGGGGACGGCGGCGAGGCTCCCGTTGCTTGGGGAGCGGTGACGTCGCGGGGTGAAAGTTGAGGGGCGGTGACGTCGGGCCTGCCCGGGCGGAGGCTGGCGGGTTGGAGACTGGAGGGAGGGAGGGAAGGAGGGAAGGAAGGAAGCTGGGAAGGAGCGAGCGAGCGGGGGCGCGAGGCGTTTACCTGGAGGCAGCGGCTTGGGAGCGCAGAGCGGCCGCTGCTCCCCCGCACCTGCGGCCATGGATGAGGAGCGCGCCCTCTACATCGTCCGGGCCGGCGAGGCGGGGGCTATCGAGCGGGTCCTGAGAGATTACAGCGACAAGGTAAAGCGCTCCGGCCCCGGGCGTGCGCTCTCGCACCCCCGGGCCGCCCTCGGGGCTTGCACATAGCATCCCTCCCCGCCCCCCTCATTCCGGGGATGCGCATTGCTCTCCCCCGAAAACGTTTCCGGCTTGGGCATGCGTGTTTGTGCCCCCAGACTTTCCTGTCCGTGCATCCTGCATCTCCCCCTGCCCCCACTCTAGCGCCCACTCCTCAGATTCCTGGCCCAGCAGCCTGTCCATCGGACCTCTTCCCAAGCGTGCCAGTTACACCCCCAGAATCCATAGATGTTCATTTTTTTGCCCTGTGCTGCACTCCTGGATGCATAAATGCATGCGAAGCTTCCTCACCTGTATAGCAAAAAATAGGTGCTTTTCTGCATAAACACAGCCCTTGATATGCATAAAAGATGTCAGCAACGATGGCAGTTCGTTATATACCTACACCACTGTATAGTTTTCACGGTGTTGATGTCTCATATGATCTCATTTGATCCTCAAAGTGTTTATAGGATAGATGTTATCATCCTTCCCATTTTATAGATGAGGAAACCGAGGTGCAAAGAACTGAAATCCTGCCCAAGGTCATGGACATATTATGTTGTAAGTGGGTGGAGAATCTAACTCCTAATAATACCTATTATTTGTATCGCATTAACAGCTTTCCTATTCATTATCTCCTTTAATCTTGACAGCAATCCTGTGAGGTATTATCAGTGTTTTGCAGTTGAGACTCCAGATGGGTTAAGTAACTTGCCCAAGGTCATATTTTGGAGCCAAGATTTCAGCCTAGGTCTTCAAACCATCCATTTATTGTTCTTTCCACTTTACAACTCTGCAGTGAAATGGTGTCTTATAAATCCTGGTCACCTCTCTGAATCTGAAAACCGTTAGCTCTCCATTACTTTCCCTTCCAGGAATTTTACATGTTCATTTCCAAAGGTAGCATACCACACTGTAGAAGACAACTTTATAGGGAATGACTGACTACTCCCTTCTGTGAAAACACACCCAACACCAAGTCACACCCAGGAGGTAACATCTTTCTTCCTTCTCTTTGCCTCAGTTTATAATTTCCCCCTTTCTGTTTGCTCTGTGCCCACCACTGCACTTGGACATGGTCTGTATTACTAAACTTACAGAATGCCATTTCTGCCCTGTATGAAAAACATCCAAAAATAAAGCAGAGTCTATTTTCATAAAAGACTTTCATTTTAACCTTTCTGACAACCTTGGGAGTAGAGTGATGGTATTCCTCCTTTCACAGGTGATAAGATTTAGGATGATAATGTAGTCCTGAATCCACACAACTAATGAAAGATGTTAAGTCCAAACCCAGCTCTCTCTGCTATGCAGCCGTCTTCAGACGACACATGGGCCATATTCTATATGTAATTAGCCCCTTCACTTTCTTTTTTATTACTGGAGATTCAACCCAGGGCCTTTGACCACCAGAGCTACATCCCAACCCTTTTTTTTTTTTTTTATTTCTAATTTTGAGACAGGGTCTTGTTAAGTTCCCAGGCTGACCTTGATTTTGGGATCTTCCAGCCTCAGTCTTCCAGATTGTTGGGATTATAGGCATCAGCCGTCATGCCCAGTAGCCCCTTTACTTTCTGATATGCTTTCCTGTTGAACATATCTGCTTAATTTAGGAGAAATTCATTTAACATGATTTGTTAATTACATTCTTTTAATTTGATCTGTTACTGCTTTACAGAAAAGAAAGAAGTATGTTAGAGAACTTGGGTATTGTGTTAAAGGAACTGATGTTTATTTAGCACTTACCATATGCCAGATACCCAGAAATAAATAGGAACTTTCTTCCATAGGGGAGGAAAGAGGAACAACCTCCGAGTGGAGCATTTTAAGAGAGAGAGGGACAGTGAGAGAAAGAGAATCAGTTTTATTTAGTTTTTGATGTGGCCTTTGTTGCTTCTACTCTTCATTGTGTACGTGGTGCTACGGTTCAAACCCACATCCTTGCACATTACAGGCAAGCGCTGTAACCACTGAGCCAACACTTCAGCCCTCCAACTGGATCTTATCACTTCATTCAGTATTTCTTTTCCCCTTCATGACTGAACTAATTGAATCTCCAGTTTATCTCTTTCTCTCCTTGATCTCTCTCCAGGTTGGTTTCCACTTACTGCTCCTGGCAGAGCATTGCCAGAGTTTACGTCCTGGACATCTCCAGCTCCTCCTGTTCACATTGGAAATGTTTTAAAAATTGTTATTCCTATTGTGTGTTGTTTAAGGTGGTACTCTGAAGTACTTCAGAAGATTTCCACATACTTATCCCTTTGTTTTGACTTGATGTAAATGGGATCAGTTAGCTCTTTTGGAAGAAAACTGTTATGTTTAATGCTGATTATAGTAGGACCAGTAGTATAGGGCTGTTTATGTTACAAAGAAAATAGCTATGCTTCATATTGCAGTGAGGCTTTGCCCCTCTAAGGAAGAGACTTTGGGTGCAGATGAAATGATAACAGTGGTCCGGAGTGGAATTAAACTGACAAGCATTATGGTATATGGAGACTGAAACCCTGAAATAGAACCTAGATACCATGTGTTTCAGTTTCCTTATCTGGAAAATGGATTTGAGAAAGGTTTGGAATAAGAGGTAATAACGGAGCTTTGAGGAATTTAAGCAAAAGAATGAATGATGCAGAGAAAGAATGGTTATTTCATTGATTGAAAGAGGAGGGGGAAATTCTTTGTTACCTTATTTCTCTAATACACCAGATCTTTCAACTATAGAAGATGGGATTTGGCATCAGATAAACCTTCTAATTCCAACTCTGCCATTAATTAACTTCAATGCTATGGAAGAAGTTATTTATTTATTTATTTATCGGTTCTGGGGATTGAACCTAGGAGTGCTTTATCACTGAGCTACATACCCCCAAACCTTTGTATTTTTAATTTTGATACAGGGTCTGGCTAAATTGCTGAGGCTGGCCATGAACTTGGAATCTTTCTGCCTCTGCCTCCCAAATCACTGGAATTACAGGCGTGCACCTGTGTACCTGGCTGGGAAAAGTTATTTTAAGCCTCCAAGTCTCAGTTTCTTTATCTATAAAACAGGGATAATAACATCATTTTCTTTATTATGAGGATTAAATTAAATGAAATATAATGCCAAACACTGAGCACAGTACATATAGGAGGTGCTCACTCAGAATTCTAATGATCAAGGTACTCAAAAGAAGTTTTGGAAAAAAAAAGTTTTTGGGCCAAAGCCTAGGTTCTTGAACCAGACTGCCTGGATGCTGATCATCAATTTATAATCTGTGTAGCCTAAGACAAGTTGTTTAGCTTTGATATGCCTTAGTTTCCTCATGTCAAATGAGGATAATAATAGTATTTGTATCATAAGGTTATTGTTTTGATTAAGGTAGCTATACGTGTGAAGCATTTTAGAACAGTTTCTGCCATTGAGGAGGTAACCCTTAACTGTTAGCTTTGAACAGCAAAGGCAGAAACCAATTTGTGGCTCCGAGTTGACAACAAAATTAAGAAATTTCAGGGTATGCTCCATTCTTGCCCTTTTGCTATAACTCTTGCACTTTCTAGTAGGTGTCATTAGCATGGTGTATCTTGCACCATGTTCAGAGCAGCAGTTACCTGGTACACTCCAGGAAACTCTTAATTTCTGCTGTATTACAGAGACACTGATTTCTAAATGTTTTTGTTTTATTCACTGACTCTTGTTATCTTGGGAAGAGGGAAAATATTTCTCTCTCAGAAAGAACAAAACTTATTTATTCATCAAGGGCATAATGCAAGTTGATTCAGAATAGGAAAGTTTTTGTTTGTTTTAATTAGAAGTGATTGTTTTTTACAATCACAAACAGGTTCACCTGTTAATGTTTATTGAATGCCTGCAACGTACCATGTATCATCCTAAGAGCATTTGTATGTCATCATATATAATCACTTACATTAAAAGTTATATAAAGGAGATGGAAGTATTCTCTTTTAGTAGAAAATTGAGGTTCAGAGGGACAAAGTGACCCTATACAGGATCAAGAGTACATAACTAGGAAGTGACAGACTTGGTCTTCACCTTGCATATCCACGACTCTTTGTGCAGGGCCATGTTACCTTCTCCTTGTCTGCTGTGTTTCTGAACATAGAAGAAAAAGTGGTTTTTTTCAGTATGCCACTTCCTTTGGCTACTTTTGAGCCCTAAATCACTTCTACTTCACGTATAGAATGAGCTGTATTTGGGGATGTATTGCTCTAGTCTTAACTATCCAAACTCCTGCTCCTGCTTTAGGGCATGTTCTGCTAACAGGTTTAGTAGAGAAATTTGGTTGTCATCATTATCAACAAAACAGTGATCAAGTGCCCTGAGGTGCCCAATAATATCAGGATTCCTTGAATCACAGGGTTTGTATTTATTTATTTGTTTATTTGTACTGGGTATTAAACCCAGGGTCTCATAGATGCTAAGACTGTGCTCTACCACTGAGCTACACACCCAGCTAGAATCAGGATATTTTGAGTGAAAGGAACCTCAAAGATGTTTAGGTCTAAACTCATTTAATGGGTGAATGAAGAAACTGACCTAGAGTCTTAAAGTATGATGGAAGCTGGAAGGCTATCTGGGTATATGACTGTCCTGTAGCATGCTTCCAGTAGGATTCCACTTTGGACATATGACAAGTTTATGGACAAATGAAAGTCAAAGTTGATGAAGATATTGCTAGGTAGGTAGATCTCCAAGAGTAGTCCTCTTTGGAGAGAAAAACTGCACTGATAGTAGTGAGGTCTTCATTTATGTGCTCAAAGAATCAGATTCCTGGAGACCTAATATTGGAATAGTTCTAGAATTACAGCTTCTATATTTGATTGGGATATGTAAATATCCCGGACCATGTAGGGACTTTTTGCTTTCCATTTTTGAGGTTGAGCTCTTGATTCTTTGAGTTCACCTTAGGTCTTTGCAGAGGAGCATGTTTAATGGGTTGTGTTCCTTGTTATACCTTGTTCTTATTTCCAGATTGGGTTACTTGTTTTTAGTTCAATAACTAATCTCCATTCATGAAGCATAGCACAACACCCACCACCCCAATTAGGGTTATTCCCTAATGGTATTTGTGCTGTTTGAGTATATCTTTAGAACTTTCTGAAATAACTCCTAGTTCTCTAATAGGTCAGTATATGGCCTGACACCATATCAGAGGCCATGCAGTAACAACAATGGTGGCCATTTAATGAACACTAACCATGTGCAAGGTGTCATACATAAAGATAAGGAAAATCTGGTGGTGGTAAAGTTGAATAAATTGACCAACGTTGTTCTTAGTAAGCAGCAGGTCTGGACTCAAACTTAAGATTGTCTGATGCTTGAGCTTCGTGGACCGTACTCATAAGGTATAAAACCTTGAAGACAGGTGTCCACATAACAAGTGTTTTGGGTCACAGAGCTGGCTGTTCTAGTAAGCTTGGTCTCTAAATTAAACAGTAGTTTTACTCTTTATATTTGACTTGTTGCTCCTGTTCCTCTGGAAGTTAAATGTATAGAGAAGATGAGGTGGTTGACTCTTGGCTACAGTTCTAGAAAGGCATTTACAGCTAGGAATGCTAGCTCCTTTTCTCCCTCAATTGAGCTTCAGAAGGGGGAGAAAATAGGGTTAGAGGTACTGAATATATGAGGCATGATCTAAATTGGTTAAAAGAAGCTAGCCTTGTAAAAGCCAACATCTGTTGGATCCAGATAATCTGAGGATTGAGCTTCTGAATAGATTTGTATGTTCAGAGTTCAATTTGTGGTATCGCACGTACCAAGATATTTTCTGATCAAATCAAGCCCTCATGCTGGTTACACGAGCTTTTGAAAGCTTTTCTTCTTTTTTTAATGTTGTGGTTTTATGATAGGTTAGGCTTGCATTTAAAACACAACAGAAGAAGTAGTGCTTTTTAGTAGCTCTCCTAAATTCTCACCTAAAAAGACTGATTCTACATAGGAACCATTTAAAAGATATTTGTATAATATTCTGGATATCTTTCCAAAAATCAATTTTTCCTGTCCCCTCCCTATAAATGCCAAAAAAGTTTATGAGAACTATAATATATTAACTAGGTACATTTATTCCATATAATTTACAGAATTAATATTTTATGTAGAATGATAAAAAATGTTTACTTGATTTCTAAGTAGAATTATTTATTTTCATTTTTTATTGAAGCTTTACTGAGCATCTGTTTACAACTGAATCCTGATGTTTGGTACTTCCTTATCTTTAATTTTAGTTTTTACTAAACCTCAGGTCTATAAATTCCTAAGTATGATCCTCAGATTTACAACCTGTTCTTTTTTTTTTTCCTCCTTCCTTGTTCATTCATTCTTTCTTTATCCTTTATTTATTTATTTATTTACTTACTTTGTGGTGCTGGGGATTGAATCAAGGGTGCTCTACCACTGAGCCATATCCCTGGCCCTTTTTATTTTTTTATTTTGATACAGAGTCTTGCCAAGCTGTCCTCAGACTTATGGTCCTCTGGCCTCAGCCTCTCAAGTAGCTGGGATTGCAGGCATATACCACCATGTCTGACATTTTTCCTTTATTTTTTAAATTTCCCTTTCTATATAAAAGGAATATACCAGGAACAAGTTTTTTTAAAAGTTGCTGTATAATATTTTACCAGGTAGATACGCTATGTTCAACAGAACGTTGTTACATGCACATTTTATCAGTCTCTTGTGGATATTCAGCTTGTCTCTTTTCTTTCACAATTAAAAACGTTACAGGGTTCAAAATTTTTCTCTCCTTCTGGATTGTTTCATTACATTGATTTCCTAGAAGTAGGAATTCTGGATCAAGGTGGATAAATATTTTTATGGTTTCTAGATTATATTGCTAAATAACTTTCCTTTTCAAGGTTTGTGTCAGTTGTGCCATCAGCAGTATCATGCCTGGATTATAGAGGCCTATTCTTCACATGGCTTTAATGTCCTCAGTCTTCAATCTAGCCTGTGAGCTACTGCCCAAAATATTTTTCCAGAATACTATTCATACCTCCCTCAGTCTTCCCCTGGCTCTCTGTTGCGTATCTGCCGTTTCAGGTATAAATCGTTAAATCTATATCCTTACCACCTGACTTCATCTGTTTTGCATCTATATTTGAGGCAGCTTCCTTGAGTTTTCCTCAAATGGTCCTTATCTATTACCTCTTGTTGTCCCTCTAACCGTTCCTTATCTTCAGAACTGCTTCTGTGCCAGCATTTCTCCATCTCATTTAATTTCAAAAATTGCTGCTTCTGTAAAACTGTCAACACAGAACCACCTGTAGAGATGCTGTCTTTATTACTTAATATGCTTTAACTCCTGGTGGATTGCCACTATGTCATGTGGCCAAGGGGAGAAATACAAAGGTAAAGTAGAGTGACGTTCAGTGTAATTTTTATTGTTGTGATTATTGTTATTTTATTTAAAGGAGGGCTCAGGACTCATAAAACCACTTGGTTCTCTTGACTGAAACTTTGTTTTTTTTAAAGAATAAGGGATAGTGAGAGAGAGGAAAAAAATAAATGAATTTTATTTTTTCATGTACTTTCATTGCTCTGACAGTTCATTGTGTATGTGGTGCGGGGGTTCAAACCTACGTCCTCACGCATGCCAGGCAAGCGCCATAACCACCGAGCCACCACTTCAGCCCCAACTGAAACCTTTTTTGATACCCACCACTCTGTGGGCAAATCAGCTTCTTCTATCTTCTATTCTCTTCTACTTCAGTTACAAAGTGAAAAATATAGTGCTGCCCATTATTTCAGAGAATCTTAACATGGTCTTCCGTTTGTTTCTTACTCAGTATCGTTAGCATCATTATCATTACACTTCTAATATTCACTGGAAGTTTGCTGTGTGCCAGGCACTGAAA
This sequence comes from Aplodontia rufa, assembly GCA_004027875.1. Lineage (NCBI taxonomy): Eukaryota > Metazoa > Chordata > Mammalia > Rodentia > Aplodontiidae > Aplodontia > Aplodontia rufa. The sequence continues at coordinate 153,308 of PVKS010000095.1, forward strand.
TGGTATTTTATGTGTCTTGCTCTTTGGACGCCCACTCTTACCCTGTGTTACCTGCTGGTTTCATATGAGAAGCCTAGTCACAGTTTACCTGTCCCAGGTCATAGCTTACAAGTGGTGGAGCTATGACTTAAACTCTCATTCTTACAGAATTACTTTTCTAAAATATTGTCTTTATTTATAATTCTCAATGATTTATTGCATATGACAAAGAAAACACAAATTCCTCCACAGCATTGTTAATCTCTGTTCAACCTACTTCTTCATTCTCATCTTTCTCCATGCCCCATCCCCTCACATGTGTCCTGTGTTGCAGTCTCTGCTTGTTTCATGAATATGTCATAATGATTCCCACAGCTGAGTTTTGTGTTTGTAGGATGCTTCCCATTTGTCCCCTGGCAAATTCCTGTTTATCCTTTGAGGGACAGCTCAAGTGCTGTATACTTTATATGAGTATTCCGGAATTTTCCTGGGCAATTAGTAGCTTGGTTCTTGTACTACTGTATCTATTTCTGCTGTAATCTTTCACACTGCTTTATAGTTACTTGCTTACATGCTTATCTCTTCCTTTAATAGGAATATTAATATGGGGAAAGCAACATTTTTAGAGGGGCATTATTTTGTGTATTTTTAAACATAGCCAGAGTTTAAAATCTGTGTATTTAAAATAACGTTGTTTCCCTTTTTTCCCTTCTCAGCATAGGGCTACTTTCAAATTTGAATCAACAGATGAAGATAAGAGAAAGGTAAGCCTTGATGTTACTTTTGTGCGTGCATGTTTGTGTATGTGTGTTTCATTCCTGGACTTTTTAACAGTGGGCTTATTTTCAGTTGATGATTAGTACTTAGTTTCTTTGGTTTGTTTTTTAGGAGCCCTGTGAAGAAAGATAGGTGCCTGCTTTAGTATGGGTGACATACAACTCCTCCTGCTCCATCCCCACAGGACCCTTAGATTTGCAAAATCAGGGGCATAGGAATGTTGTGGTGGGGAGGTTTCCCAGGGGAGCTATCTTGCCAGATTTCCTCACTGCCACAGGATGCTTTCGTTTAGTGGCAGGCCTTCAGGCTGCCCCTGTGCCTTGCTAATGTAAAGCGTGGCTGGGATGGGTTAGGCTTTTAGAAAGCAACATGCTGCTTTCCCTCAACCACATATCCCTTGCTGGCAGTTACAGATGTTGTCATCAGTTGTCTAGGCCACTGGCTTCACGGGCATAGAGGAAAATGGTATCAAGAAACGCAATCGTAGGAGAGTTATTACAAGAGTGTGCATCAGAAATATGACCATGTACTGTGTGCTTGCTTCTTGGGGTTGTCTGTTGTTGCTTTACTTTGTTGGTTAAAGCATGATACTGATGAGGATAAGCTCACCAATTCTGTTTTTGTGTTTTGCTCAGCTCTGTACATCTGTCTTGGTCTCAAATGCCAGAATCAGATAAGAGACTATGACTAAATCATCTAGCACTGCTGCTTAAAAAAATAGCTTAAATCTAGTGCGTCGTTGGTACTGGATTGATAATCCCTTGAAATCATTCTTTCATTCACTTCTATCCCATCTAACATGCATGTCTGCCTCATTTTACCTCCTAAGATTTCTTCAGTCCATTCTCCGTTAACCCCTACTGTAATTCAGGCCTTCATCTATCTTACTGCATCAGTTTTCTAGTTATTTGCCCTTCCAGTTGATTGTCCATAAATCTAAAACAGCAATTTCACCTTCTCATTCTTTTTTTTTTTTTTAAAGAGAGAGGGAGTGTGTGAGAGAGAGAAACAATTTTTATTTTTTTAGTTTTTCTTGTGGCTTTCATTGCTCCGAGAATTTGTTATGTACGTGGTGCTGGGATTTGAACTCACTTGCCAGGCAAGCACTGTAACCGCTAAGCTACCGCTCCAGCCCTGTTGCTCTCTTTTAAAACTCTTTTTAATTACTTTCCTTGCCTACAGAATAAAGTTCAAGCTTCTTAATTGTGACGTACTAGGTGCTCGGTGACTGAGTCTTTATTACTGCAGCCTGTGTCTTCCCTTTTCCTTGTATTGTATGTTCTGTCCATAGAAGATGTTTGCAGTGAGGTAGACTTGCAAATCCCTTTTGTTTTTTCCTGTCTACTTACGGTATTTAATTTTCAACCAAGAATGTCCCCTTCTTCCTGTTTACCTCTTTTCCTTTTTACCTGGTTAATTCCTCCTCACCTCGGAGGCACCTTCTTCTGTAGTTCCCCTCTTCAGTGGTCCCGTAACAGTCTATGTAAATCTCCTGTTGCTTAATTCTTGGACCATATCATTGTATTTCTGTGTCTCTCATTGTTAGATCTTAAGAATCCTTAATGACAGGCACTGTTATTTATCTTTATATCCTTGACATCTGGAATGCCCAGCATATTGTAAACACTCAAAAAGTATTGAATGAGTGACCATGGAGTGTAAACTCTAGAGATTAAAGATGTGCTTTTGAATTTGAACAATGTAAAATAGACAAGTAATACCTTTTTAAAAAGGTATTCTCAATCAGGAATGTACTTTTGGAGTAGTTTTAGGCCCATCCCTTTTGTTTACTGAGTCAGAGTTTGGGGAGTAAGCTCCAGGCATATGTTTTTATAGTTGGTCTTCAGAAAATAAATACTCATACATTTAATATGAGTGCAAAGTGGCATGGTCCCTGTGGAAGATAAACTGGCAATGTCTATTAAAATTATAGATGCCTTTTTACCCTCTAACCAAACAGTGTCACGTTTTAAATCTATTCTATGTGCAGTTATTCATTGAAACGGTATACATAAAAGCAAAAGATTGGAAACAATTGTTTCCATTAATTAGAGAATATTTAAAGAAACTGTGGTACATTTACATAATGAAATACCGTGATGTAGTAAGAAGAGAGAAATGCTGTTATGTACTAATGGAAGAAAGAGTTGATGGGGGTAAAGAGAAGCATGGTATTGTATTAGAACATATTATTTGACAAACTCATGATAGGGATTCAGCCTAGGAAGGCAGCTGTGGCATGTTTACTTTAGTTGGGAGAGTCTGTACTACATATATAGATTCATAATGCTTTAGGAATCTGACTTTAGAATATTCAGAGTACTTTCACCAGTCAGAATAAGTACATTAAGACAGAGATTCCTTCACCAAATATATAAATTTTAGTTGAGAAAGAGAAATTTCCCACAGTTAATAATAAAGCAGGTTGTTTATTTGTTGAAGGGTAGTAGAAAAACCTTACATTTTCCAAGCTTTATTGTTACTCAGTATCTATGTGAGATTGGTTCCTGAATAACCTCCCTCTGTCCCACCCAGGATACCAAAATCCCCAGGTGCTCAAGTCCCTTGTATTAAATGGTGTAACATTTGCATATAATGTATGTAATCCTTCCATATACTTTTCCTAGTACAATGTAAATACATGTAAATACCTGTTATACAGTATTGTTTAGGGAATAATGAAAAAAAAAGAGTCTGTTCTGTACAAATGCAGTTTTTATCCTAATATATTTGATGTGGAGGTTGGTTGAATTAGCAGGTACAGAGATTGTCCTTTACTAACTTTCAGATCTCTGGAGAGAGTAACTTTAATAGTGCTAACTTCAGTTATAGTGTATATACAGATTTCTGCTTCCTTCGAGGTCTGTTATAAACAAAGGGACTTAACTAGGTAATCTTCATTAATGGAAAAACTTGGCAAACAAATCTGTTTCAGTCTCCAAGGGTTAAAACCATTATTGACTCCTTCATGCCTAAGGGCCTTTTCAGACTTTGACATCGAAACTATTGAGCCGTTGGACAGGATCTACACCCAACAGCATTTTGAGTTATCAGTGCAGAGACACAGAATAGTTGGCACTGAACTTGCGTTAAACCTGATTGAAAATAAAATTCAGATTATGGCACACTTTATTTTGTTTTCCTGGTTCTCTTTTTCTCTTTCCTAAATGTATTTCTGGAGCCTTTTGCCAAAAACTATTTGGTAACAGCAGTACCCCTCTCAATAAAGTATGGTGCTGTCTCTAAAAAGCACAGTAAAACCCTTCTCATATTTAAAAAAAAAAAAAAAGTAGTGTAAGGGAACAGTGCCTTTCAGAATATGGTTATAGATGAATAATCCGCAGACAAAGTTCCTGACACTTAGATAGTATTCTGCATTTTAACAAAGATTTGCGTCTGACCACTAGTGTTTAAGTAATGAGAATATCACCATTCCTATTTTATGGATAAGAAAACTGAGGTTTATATGAATGATAACTTGCTAATACTCACACCACTAGGAAGTGTTAGACCCTCAAATAGAAGATAAATTTTCTTATTGATATGTGCTTTGTTTTCACTACTCACTGCTCCATAGCCCCCTCTTATTACTATTTAAGGTATATTTCAGAAGATTTGAAATTTCAGAAGATCCATTACCCTATTTTACCTCTTATTTGATAACTTTTTTTTTTTTTTTTAAAAGAGAGACAGGGATAGTGAGAGAGAATCAATTTTTATTTTAGTTTTGCGTCTTGCCTTTGTTGCTTTGACACTTAATTGTGTACGTGGTGCTGGGGTTTGAACCCATGTACTCTTGCTTGCCAGGCAAGCGCTGTAACCACTGAGCCACCACTCTGGCCCCTCATAACCTTTTTTTTTAAAGACAGAAAGAGGGACGGTGAGAGAGAGAGAAAGAATCAATTTTATTTAGTTTTTCATGTTGCTTTCATTGCTCCGACACTTCATTGTGTATATAGTAGTGGGGTTCAAATCCAAATCCTCATGCATGCTAGGCAAGCACCGTAACCTCCGAGCCACCACTCCAGCCCTTATTTCATAACTTGAGACACTAATTAGGCAGCCAGACAGATAGAAAATTAGCAAAGGAAATTAGCAACTGAGAGTGAAGTGAAGTCAGATACAACTTCTAATGTTTGCATATTATGAAAATAGTTTCCAGTGCATGTGGGTCATTGTATATTTAGTTATAAGCACCTGTGTTTATTGAAACATTTGCTTTACATCTTCTACCTAAAGTGGTAGGCTGTGATTGCCTGCTAGCACATAAACAAATTCGTCATGCAAATGTGTACATTAGGGGTTGAGAAATAATGAATAATCTGAAAATGCCCCTCTTGAGGAAATGAAAGCTCAAGATCTCAAAACCAGTAAAAAGTACTAATTGCAATAAGGCATCCTAAAATGAGTAAAACCTTGCAACTCTTAAACCTGTAACATAGGAATAAAGCCTTATCAAATGTGGAGGTGTTTGTTGTCTGAGATAAATCTTTGTGACTATAGTAAGTTTCCTCAAGAGTGAAGTGTAAAGTTGCCAGGTTTCTAGCATATTTCATTACTTCAGACTCACACAGGTAAGCCCATAATTCTGCTAAGGTATAAAGGTCTTGCTAAATTGAGATTGGGAGCTCCTTAAGGACAAGATTTCAGGATTACTTACCTTTATATCTTTGCCTCCACCACTGCATGGAACAGAGTAGTCACATACAGTAGATGCCCACTGAATGAATGGAGGGAACATAGATATTGAATGGAGGCCACAGATCTTGTGATTGTTACATATTGTTTGATTTTCTGTTTTTTTATTCTCTTAACTATATACCAGAATCTCAAAGCACATCTTTACCATGTTGCTTACAGAGAAAGCAGGATATAAAAGTATGCATATGGCGTATGAAGTATGATTACAACCAGATAAAACTAATAAAAACTGTACAAAGAAAAATGACAAGAAAATTCACTAAATGTTCCTACCTGAATATTATTACTATCGATTAGATTTTTTGTTTCCTCATCTATATTTAAAATTTTTCTATTATAATAGATTATAATGATTCAAGAATAATTTTATAATAACCTAGTATCTTGTAATCGATATTATTTTACAAAAGTGTGATTAGAAGTGTAAGCCTAGAACAATACTTACTTTTTTATTTTTTTTATTTTTTTTTTTTTAGAAAGAGGGACAGTGAGAGAGAGAGAGAGAGAAAAAAAAAACTTTATTTAGTTTTTCATGTGGCCTTTATTGCTACAACACTCAGTTGCGTACGTTTTGCTGGGGTTTGAACTTGGGTCATTATGCATGCTAGGCAAGCACCGTAACCACTGAGCCACCGCTCCAGCCCCAATACTTACTTTTTTAAAAATTATATTTTCTCTAAAACTGAGCCTTCTTGATTACCTTATATATATATTTTGGGGTACATAAAAATGCTGTTAGGTTTTGTATTACAGAACCAGTCGATGGAGTGAAATGAATGTATATGAATGCAAATGTCCATTTTGCCATTTCAGATATATTTTCTTTTCATTCACTGCCCCCAGACTTGGACATATTAGAGATTTTCTGTAGTTCATAAATTTTTTTTTTATTTAAAGAGAGAGAGGGGGACAGTGAGAGAGAGAGAAAGATACAGTCAGTTTTTTCTTTAGCTTTTCATGTGGCCTCCGATACTCTTGACACCTCATTGTACACATGGTGCTGATGTTCAAACCCAAATCCTCGAACTTGCTGGACAAGCACCGTAACTGCTGAGCCACTGCTCCAGCCCCCTATAGTCCATAAATACTTTTATAGTAATTCCTGTACATCAGGGCCTGTTAGGTCTAGGTTCCTAAGTTGACTATTTGCATATGGTACTTTCCATTACAGATACATGAGGGTTGGCATTGTGGAGTATAAAAAATGGGCAAATATCTGTATTAGATTCCTCCAAGAAAAATGTGCCAGTATAGAACCATCTATACTGTGAATCTGCACTTGGGTATAGCTTAAGCATAGATGTGTTTTCTGAATGCCTACTATACTTACTTCTGTTATCTAAAAATTTCAAACTCTAGTGTTTATTAGAACAAAATAAGCTTTCTGTCTTGTAGATTTGACTCAAAATTTATTTGATGTCTTTACCTAAGGGAACATTTTATTTTATTTTTAAAGAGAGACAGGGACAGTGAGAGAGAAAGAGAGAATCAGTTTTATTTAGTTTTTCATGTGGCTTTTGTTGCTCCACCACTTTATTGTGTACATGGTCCTGGGGTTTGAAACCGCTTCCTTGCACATGCCAGGCAAGCAATGTAACCGATGAGCTACTGTTCCAGCCCCCTAAGGGAATATTTTGATACATGGTACAAGTATAGTTCTCACTTTGAAACCAAAGCTTTAAAGATAATTTTTGATATCTTAATTTCTTTAAAACATACACTATACCAAAATAATATCTAAACTTTTTACTTTTTAAAAGTTCCTCTCCAGCTAGAATTTGCCACAGAACTTGACTTTGAAAGGCTGAGTTATATCTTAGGGTAGAATGAATGCCTCACAGTAGTTCAAGTAAAAGAATTTTAAATTTCATTTCAAGCTCCACTTCTTATTTTAGATGTTATGTCAAGGCATTGAAGGACTGAATTTAAGGGGAAATGACAAAGTAGCTTTTCTGACTTCTTAAGCCGTACATGTGGCAGTCTATACGTGATCCGTAGATCACTTTTTGGGATTACTGTCCGGGATGCTAAGAATAGTATCTCATTGTACTTTAGAGTCTTAGATGCATTTTCTCATATAAAAATTTCATGAATAAGTTCATGTTCCAGCCATAACAGTATATGGACCTCTACGCACCTACTTTCCAATGACACTGTTAAAAATACTTTCAAAAACAATAATTTCAGCCTTTAGAAATAATCCCAAGGGCATATAGTCAGTGAAGCAAACATTCAAGAAAACTCAGTAAGAAAAGTGAAAGACTGGTATTTGAAATGAGACTTGCCCGCTCATTTTCCTCTCTCAACTAAGATGGAAACTCTTCTCCAGACCACTACAGTGAAGAACACAAGGATCCCTCTTCCCCCAGCTCTCAGCTGGAGAGCTGTCTTCCTGGAAGGGATATTTCTCATCCTGCTTCCACCTGCTGGTTGCTGAGACCTCTTACCTTCCATCCAACCCCTACCTGTGGAATGGAGACTGTACCTTAAGTGTGACACTGCTGAGAAATGTAGGGCCACAGTGGTCATTGCCCTGACTGGTGGGAAATGGTTCCACCCCAAGAAAAGCAAACCAAGGAGACCTGGGTCTACTTTACCCCTTCCTCGACCAAACTCTTAGCTTTTAAAGTAGGTGTGTCACTCAGGAGCATGTCATTGTCCTGCCTTCATCATCAAAGCCAGAGCTCGGAAATTTTTCCCAGTGGGAGAAGCAGGTTTTACAGCAGAAAGACATGAATGTCACCTTAAAAGAACTGACTTGAGCGGGCAGAGTGTGCAGAAGTTTATGCCTAAGGGTGGAGAAAGGCAGTTGGGGGTAGATTGACAGATTCACTAAAGATAAAATAGTTTAACTTGAAAGGCATCTGGTTTGCTGGAGAGAAAGGAAGGAGCAAAAGATAGCTGAAAGAACTCTCTTGTGGACAGAACAATTTTCAAGTACTGACTTAGGAATTGTGTTTTCAAAAGAGCTTTAACAGATTAGATCAGTTTGTGGAGTAGTTTTTTGCCACAGGACATTGTTGAAAACAATAGATGAATCAACCAGCAATTAGTACATCCCTGGGTGTGATTCAAGAAAAGAGAAAGTCAAAGAGGTACTTGTCAAAGGCACTGTCTTACGGAGCCTCTGGGCATATCCAAGGATACATCCCCTGTGGTGTACCATCAAGGCTTCACTTTGGCAGGGGAGATGGGAGAGAATAAACTTCATTAAAATTATTCAGCCAGTTATTAAACAAACTAACAAGCAAATAATAGCAAGTCATGGAACAGAGGAAAAGGAGGATTGACCAGAACTTAGAGTAATATATAAAATGCCAAATTATGAGACATGAAAAGGAACGGAAAAGAATGACCCATAGACAGGGAAAAAAAAGAAAGCGAACAAACAAAAGAAACTAACTGCCTGTGAGAGTGACCAGGTGTTGGATTTAACAAAGACTTCAGAGTAGCCATTATAAATATATTCAAAGACCTAAAAGCAGCCATGATATAAAAAGTAATAGAAGGGCCAGGCACAGTGGTGCAGGCCTATAATCCCAGTGGCTTGGGAGGCTGAGGCAGGAGGATCACAAGTTCAAAGCCAGCCTCAGCAACTTAGTGAGGCCCTAAGCAACCTGTCTCAAAATAATAAAGGGCTAGGGATGTGGCTCAGTGGTAAAGTGCGCCTAGGTTCAATTCCTGGTACCAAAAAAAGGTAGTAATAGTAATAGAGGATGTGATAACAATGCCAGATCAAGTGAAATAGAAGGTTGTTTTGTTTTTCAAGCCAAATGGGAATTCTATAGTTGAAAAGAAGAGTTAAGTACAGTAACAGAATTTCCCTAAAGGAATGGAATGGTAGATCAGTAGGTAGAGCTGGAAAAAGAAAGAATAAACAGACTTTTGAACATAACTCCATAGAGAGTAATCAAGATGGAAAACAGAAAAAAAAACCCAAAAAGAATAAAGTAAAAGCCTCAGAGAAATGTGAGACAATATTTTTCACAGCATCATATGCATAATGTGAGTTCTGGAAGGAGAGAGGGAAGGGAAAAGAAAGCACTTGAAGAAATAATGGCTGAAAACTCCCTAAATTTATTGGAAATCTAAACATTTAGGAAGTTTATTGAACTCATAGAGATTCACAGGTGCATCGGTAAAAATGCTGGAAGTTGAAGACATTTCTCATCAGAAATATGGACCAGAGGCAGTGGAATAGCATACTTAAGAGTGCTCTAAGTAAAAAACCTCAGAGTCCTGTATTCAACAGTGCAAGGAAGATAAAGACATTTTCAGATTTGAAAAAGACAAAACAGAATGAAGATGGAATTCGTTGTTAGCTGATCCACCTTACCAGAAATACTAAACAAGTTCTTCAGATGGAAAGCAAGTGACTTCAAATGGCAATTTGAATTCATAAGGGAAAAAATGAAGAGCACCAGTAAAGGTAATTAAAGAAAGTGACTCTGTATGATAACTTGAATCTGCAAGAACAAATCAGGAGAACTAGAAATGATGAGAAGGCAAACAAAAGCACTTAAGTATATACTTTCTCCTTTCTTCTCTCAGCTTCTTTAAGAAAGAAAATTACATAAAGTAATAATTATTGTAATGTATTACCAGGTTTGTGACATATATAGATAAAATGTGAGTAACAGTAATACCACCAAAATAGAAAGGGAAGGTGGTGTACAAGAATAATATTTCTATATCCCAAAGGAGTTGTTAGTATAAATCTGGAGCAGATTATGAAAGGATGTATATATTAAGCCCTAGAGTAACAACTAAGGACATAACTCATACTTACACTTTGAAAACTAAATTATTGTTTTAAGAAATTTAAGAAGATCTAAATAAACAGAAAAGTATCCCATGTTCATGGATTGGAAGACTTACTATTGCTAAACTGTCAGTGTTCTCTGTGTTGGTCTACAGATACAGTACAGTCCCTTTTAGAATTCTAAGTGGCTTTCTTTGTGAGAAATCAGTAAGTCATTTCTACAATTCATATGAAATTATAACAGAAACAAAAAACAAAGCAAAACTTATGAGACTTGGTGCTGGAATGGTAGCTCAGATGCTTATAGTGATTGCCTGGCATGCATGAGGATGCAGGTTTGAACCCACACACAGCAAAAGCATTGGAGAAATGAAAGCTACTTGAAAAACTAAATAAAATTGATTCTTTCTCTCTCACTGACCTTCTCTGTATTAAAAAAATAAAAACAAAAACAAAAAACCTTAGCGGACTCAACAGTTTCCACTTGAAAAACATTTCAGAGCAGTCCTAATCAAGAAAGCTAGAGCTGATGTGAGGATGAATGTATAGCTATTTACACCTAGATAGCCATACGTAAAAATGTAGTTGGATTCTTACCTCATACTATATTTTAAAAATTAACTTAAAATGGATCAAATATCCAAATGTAAGAAGTAAAACCATAAAACTTGTGGGAGAAAAACAAGTAGATCTTCATGTTTCCAGATTTTGCCACGGACTCTTAGAAATAACAATAAAAGCATGACCAGAAGGAAAAATAGATAAATTGGACTTTATCAAAGTTAAAGACATCTGTGCCTCAAAGGATATTTTCAAGAAAAAAAAGATAACGTACAGAATGGGAGAAAATATTTGCAAATCATATCTGAAAAGAAACATATCTAGAGTATATAAAGAACTCAACTCAATAGAAGACAACTGAACTTTAAAAATGGGCAAAAAATCTGTGTAGACATGTTTCCAAAGAAGATATTCAGATTACCAAAAGGTACTTCATATCATCAGTTATCAGGGAAAGGGAAATCAAAACCACTATTAAATACTAGTCATGAGGACAGCTAGATAAGAGGACAAAGATAGCAACAAAACCTGATAACATGCGTTGACATGAATGGGAAAAATGAGAAGGTAAAATGGTGTAGCCATTTACTTGAAAAATATTCTGGCTGTTACTCAAAGTTAAATAGTTAACTTGTAATTCAGCAGTTGCACGCTAGGTGTTGATTTCTACACTGGATATTGTGAAAGGAAATGGAGCATATGACTGTTCAAAAACTTGCATATAAATGTTCACCACAGCATTATTCATAAGGTAGAAGCAACTAAATGTCCATCAGGTGCTGAACAGATAAACAAAATGTGATATTATTTCCATACAGTGGATTGTTATTTGATTATTTAAAAAAGTAACTGATAAGAGGTGAATGGACCTTGAAAACATTATACTAAGTAAAAGAAGCCAGACATAAAGGCCATATGTTTTATGTTTCCATTAATGTGAGATGTCTAGGATAGCAGATCTGTGGTAATAGAAAGTAGACTGGTGGTTGCCAGGAGGTAAAGGCAAGAGGAAAGTCAGGATTTACTGATGATGGGTATTGGGTTTCTTTTGGGAGTGATGAGACTCTTCTAAAATTAAATGGTGATGATGTTTGCATAAATGTGAATATGTATTCTATTCTAAAAACAGGTGGATTATACACTTTAGTAGGGTGAACATTTTGGTGTGTGAATTATTTCTCAATGAAGCTGTTTTTAAAATAAATACTAGTAGGTAACATACACTATATGCCAATCACTATTTCAGGCACTGAATGCATATGAACACATTTAATCCTCACAACAAAACTGTAAAGTACATACTGTTATTTTGCTTATTGTACTGGCGAGGAAACAGGCACACACAGAAATTATTTGCCTAAATTAATGAAGTGGGAGGCCATGATTCAAGCCGAGGCAGTCTGGCTTCACAGCCCATGTGTTTTACCTCACTGCCACTCATTAATAATTGGATTGACCCATTGTGTAGCTTATGAATCGATTCTATTCATTTTCTGATTTTAGACATCCAAAAATTTGAGATTTAATGCAGAGCATAGACAAAAGCTTTGACAATGAACTAATTATCAGCATTGACAGGAAACAGAAGCATGCTTTCCAGTGTAAGTGATTGAGAACAGGATAACTAGTGAAGATTCATCTCTTCCTATAGGCAGGGTAATACTTGACTTAGAACTTAGATGTGTTGCAGATGTTTTTTATGCCTTAGTTTCTTGTTTTCTTTTTTTCTTCTCCTCCTCCTCCTCCTCCTCCTTCTTCTCCTTCTTCTTTCTTCTTTTTTTTTTTTCCAAAAATGTAAGGTTTCTTTTTCTTAACAATCAGCTTTTAATAATAATTTCTACTCTGCCTTAGAAATGTTGATCACATGCTAAGGAAAGTGGAAAATTTATACATCTTCACTTAATGGAAAATTCAGAAAAATGATTGACCAGCCATTACCAGTGCTTCTAACTTTTTCATTTTGTAAGTGAAAAATTGAGAATTGACTTACCCAGGTTAACAGTGAATGGAAGAGACACCTGGTCTTAGGTCTCCTTTCTTCCCTTCAGTGATCATTTTTGCAGGGCTGATCCTCAGGGAGCTCACAGCATGGCAAAAGAACCCAGAATATCTTGCAGTGCAGTGATTCCTTCCCAGACATGCTAACATTAAGGATCATCACACTCTGAATACTTTCAGTAATGTAAAACTCACAGGAGCCACTCCTCTTTGGATAGCTTCATTTGGAAATATGTACTTAACATGAACTCTAAATCTGCTTTGGTTGATTCTCCTAGTTTACCCATATTTCTCTCTGCCTCTGTTCATGTTGTTCACCGTTTGACTTAGCTTTGTACCTACTTCCTGCCAACCACTTTCTCATTTTTTTCTCACTTATTGTCCAACACATTTATCAAGAAGCATTTTCTGGATAAATTCCTTTAGAGTTTATTCCTTTAGTCTTTTAACATACAACTTAAATTGCTCTACATTGAAAGATAGTTGCATTTTTATTCATTTTACATATGTTCACTCTAGTTTTACGAATTAGTTCAGTCATGTTTTTATAGCTCATTAACCCAAAACAGAGTTCTTGTCACTTACGTAGAATATATTTCTCTTAAATAATTTTCAAGCACTGAAATTTATAAATTGGGAGCATTTTTAGTTGTATGCTTGCATGAGGCTATATATACAAGTGCTTAGTAATGGATACTATCAAATTTAAATAGACACTATGGAATTTGTAGAATTAATACAAAATGGTAGTGTGTTATGTTTATAGCCTTGCCATTTGACTTTCTCAAGAGGCTTTGCTCTTAAAAGGTAAATACAGGTTAAAAACTTTCCAATAATTTTTTTGCTAGCATAGAATGTTCCTGTTAGTGTTTCTTGATTTATTTGTTCATCTGCCATTATGACATAATATGCCTGCTAGTCTACCCCAAGCACTGTACTAGTAGTTTTAAAATAAGTAATCTCATTTGATATTTATAAGCCATAGTTCTTAATCCCTAATTTTAGAAATAGGGAAATGATGCCCAAGTGACTTTTAAGAAATTTGCCCAATATCCCATAGCCACAAGGTGCAGAGCTAGTGTTTGAATTCAGGTGCTGCTTTTATTTCAATTGTACTGTGTCTCATTAAGTAATTGGAGGATACCTTATACCTTACATGTTCTCTCAGAAGCTGTTTATATTAAATAATTCCATTAACCCTGTGAGAAAGATCTAGTCATTCTTATGATGAAAAAGTTCACCTTCAAAATAATTGAGTAAATTGCTATAAATCCAAGTTTAGAAAATAGAGCTGTGAACTAGAAAGAACCCAAATATTCTTGCTTTCTTTTCTTTTTTTTTTTTTTTTAAGAGAGGGGAACAGTGAGAGAGAGAAAGAGAGAATCAATTTTATTTAGTTTTTATGTGGCTTTTGTTGCTCACATTTTGTTGTGTATGTGGTGCTGGGGTTTGAATCCACATCCTCATGCATGCAGGGCAAGCGCTGCAACCACTGAACCACCCACCGCTCCAGCCCCAGAACCCAAATATCCTGACTCTGCTTTTTCTGCTATATAGTTGACTCTACATATCTGTGGATTTTGCATCTCAGTCCAGTCATCTGCAGATAAAAATGTTAGAAGAAAAAATTAAACATATGCAGACTTTTTTCCTTATCATCATCTCTAAACCATATAGTATAACAACTATTTAAGCATTTACATTGTATCAGTTATTATAAGTAATCTAGAGGTGATTTTAAGTATAGAAAGATATGAATAGGTTGTATGCAAATGCTAAAGCATTTATGTAAGGAACTTGCATATCCCCAGATTTGGATATCTGTGGGTGATTCTAGAATCAATCCCCTACAGATACCAAGGAGTGACTGTCCTACTAGTGTTTCCTGTACCTTTGAGACTTCTGATATCGTAATACTATCTCCTTGACATAACTTAGCTTCCCTCTTATCCCTGTTCTTAGCTGTCTTAATCTTCTTGGACTGTCACAATAAAATATTATAGACTGGGTGACTTAAACAGCAGAACCTTATTTCTCGCAGTTCTGGAGACTGGGAAGTTTTAGATCAAGGAGCCAGCAAGGTATCATCCTGGGGTGGCTTCTCTTGACTTGTAGGGAGCTGCCCTCTCCCATGTACTCGTTTGACCTCTTTTCCATGTATAAGTACATGCAGAGAAAGAAAGAAAACTCCCTAGTATCTTTTCCTTATAAGGGCACTAATCCCACCAGACTAGGACCCTTCCCTTCTGTTCTTATGTAATCATAATCACCTCCCCAAAGCCCTATCTCCAGATACCATCACATTGGGTATTAGAGCTTCAACAGATGAAGGGTGGGGAGATGGACAGGACACAAACATTCAGTCCATGGACCAGTTTACCTTCCGAGTCCCTATCATCTATACCTGTCTGGATTACTAGGGCTGACAATCAGGGAATCAAAGAAAAAGGAACTAGTTCAGAGTGAGTTGTTGAGTATTGTAGGGATGATGGCATTGGAAACAAAATAAGGAAACTCCAAAGAGATGAAGATAGGAAAGCCTTGATACAGTGAAAAAGGCAAGGAGGCTATAGAGAACCATGAGACCAAGATC
The DNA here is from genome assembly GCA_004027875.1 of Aplodontia rufa. NCBI lineage: Eukaryota > Metazoa > Chordata > Mammalia > Rodentia > Aplodontiidae > Aplodontia > Aplodontia rufa. The sequence continues at coordinate 168,679 of PVKS010000095.1, forward strand.
TAGATAAGCCACCAACATACGAGGTAAATGTTGTGGCAGTGCCCTCCAACCTTGTTAGTATACTACATAATCAAACTATAGCTTATGCTAAGAATTCACTGATGATCAAGTGGGGCCATGCTTTCTCGTGTGGTGAATTCTTTTACGCAAAAAATGAACATACTTCTGTATCTGCCAATATATTAAAAGTCTAAAATGTCTCGTAGGTAGCATGGAGAAAAGAACTTACTGGAAAATAAAGATATTTAAGTAGTAGGAGATGCAGAAATAAAGAGAAATAAAAAGTTTTGATATACCTATTTCTGCCCTCAGTCAAGAAAGGAAGGGCAACTGATTGGTTTTGTAAGCTTTCATTTACACCTAAGTTGTCTTTCCCATCTGTTAATGAATTCTTGATGATGCAACATGTCTTTCTCAGGATTGCTAATTAGCTAAGAAACTTGAGCCAAACTCATTTAATTATCGTTACTCAGAACTCTGTCTTTTTGGCAGGATCACCATGATACAGAACATAACCAGAAGGATTGTATTACTGAAAAATGTACATGTACAAGAAACAAAGCTAGAGAGGAAATTTAAGAAGTGAGATAAAGCCTCATTCACAGAGACAGTATCCATTAAATAAAAAATGGAAATACCATTTCCTTCCATACTGCAAGTAGGAAAAATCCCCAAAGTAAATATAATGCCTAAGCTAAATATATGTGAACCTAATTGCATGAGTGTTCATTTAAAATTTTTTATCCTTTAACTTTTTACAAAGAAATCCCAAATTTGACTTCCAAAATCCTTTCTCTAACCTTTATTAAAAGCACATTTAATTATTATGGCAAAAAGTCACTAATTGTTTAGTATTTTTGTTAAATACAGTTTTGGAATAGGTCTGTCTTGTGGAACTGACATTGTTCTAATGATTAAGTGTAGTAAGCTCATTTCCAGCTATTAATTATGGTAAGATCCTTCCTCTCTTCTTTCTTCTTTCCTCTTCCCACCCCTTGCTCACTCATTTACTCACTTGCTGCATACAGAGCACAAAAGTTTAGAACTGTCAGATTTAGGTAGCCAACCTTCAGCTCTAGTTAGAAACTAAAATTAGATCCCTGTGGAATACATATCCATTGACGTCCATCAGAGGACAGTGTAAGCATAACCTTGAGAGGCCAGGAAGACATCTTCCAAGGTAGTCTGCTTTAACTACAAAACTTCCTTTGCCATCTCATTTTTTAATCTTAAAAATCCATGTGGCTTTTATATTGTGATTTGTAATGCAGTTGTTTTTTCTTTCTTTTTTTAAATAGAGGTACAGTAAGAGAGAGAGAAAGAGAGAATCAATTTTTATTTAGTTTTTCATGTGACTTCTGTTGCTCTGACTTTTGTTGTGTATGTGGTGCTGGGGTTTGAACTTGTGTCTTCACGCATGCCAGGCAAGCACTGTAGCCAGTTAACCACCAGTCTAGCCCCAAAGTTGTTTATTTTCATGTAGAAATCCCCACCCCTCAACAAATCTTTTAGTAAAATATTGGTTCGAGAAGATGTCCTAGGATTATCCTGTGGCTTTAAGTATCTGGCACTGGTCCACATCTCCCAGATGAACGTGCATAGACTATTTTAAGAGCAGGATCCCATCCCGTTACTACAAGAGGCCTGGTTGATTCAAGGAGGAGTACAAATCAAGCATGTGGCTAACACTGTAGTAACAAGGGGGGATTGGGGAGCAGGGGAAAAGTCCATGTTTGTTAAAGAGAAAATAGTAGACTGTAAGGATAGGCATTTTACTACAACTACAGTAGAACAGAAACATTAAACAAATGAAAAAAGTAGAACCTTGTTTAAGAACTTGGGTCTGTTTAAGGAGGAAAAAAGAAGTGCATCCTCAGTGTTTCCCTTCAAAGGTCTAGATGAACCCAGAATTGCTTTTAATGTTAAAAAACACTTATTTTTGCTTGCTTGCTTATATTCACTAGATAAAAAAGAAAGTAGAATTGAGTCAAATAGGAATTTGAGTCCCCTTTGCAGTGTAGCTTTCTGTGCTGCTTTCAATCAGCTAGCCTCTGTAAGAGTGAGTTTTTATATCTGTAAAATGAGAAAAAGTCCCCTTTTTCTCAGGTATTATTTTTTAAAGGGGGTTCTATAGACAATACATTAAGGAAATAGCAGTTTAAAAAAATTAAACGAGTTTCTTTTCCATATTTCATAAGTTTTCCAAACCTACTTACCCATAAGACTTACTTACTTACTTATTTATTTATTTATGGTACCGGGGATGAGCCCAGGGTTGCTCAACCACTAGGCACATCTCCAGCCCTTTTTTATTGTTTATTTTGAGACAGGCATTCCTTAAGTTGCTTAAGGCCTGGCTAGGTTGCTGAGGCTGGCTTTGAACTTGTGAGCCTCCTGCCTCAGCCTCCCAAGCCGCTGGGGTTACAGGTGTGTCCCACCATGCCCAGCCATGAAACCTATTTTTTATAGGATCATTTGCTTTGCTAGTGTTCGTTGATATTAGGTAGCCACCATAGCCCCTTCTGATTTGGGAATTGTACTCATTTCTTTTGACTCTTGGCTCTTTTCTGGCCTATACTTATCTTAGGGCTATTGCCAGGTTGAACTCAGTGCCTGTACTGTCCTTTCCAGTTTGAACTGGAAAACTATTGCATTTTCCTGTTTCTTGTAAATAAAACAAACATTAGTACTTTCATAGCGTTCACTTTTTTTTTTTTTTTTTTTTAAGAGAGAGGGACAGTGAGAGAGACAGAGAAAGAAAGAAACAACTTTATTTAGTTTTTCACATGGCCTTAGTTGCTCCACCACTTTGTTGTGTATGTGGTGCTGGGGTTTGAACCCGGGTCCTTGTGATTGCCAGGCAAGCGCCGAAACCGCTGAGCCACCGCTCCAGCCCCAGCGTTCACTTTCTTTTTTCACTATTTCAGCTTTTAGTCATTGGCCCATTTTTATTTTATTTAATTTTTTAGAATCAATTTTGTTTACTTTTTTCATCTGGCTTTTAGTTTTTCAGATACTTAGCTGTGTATACGGTGCTGGGGTTTGAACCCGGGTCTTGCACATGCCAGGCAAGTGCTCTGCTGATGAGCCACCACTCCAGCCCCTCTTATTTATTTCAAATTAATTAATCATTACCTGAATGTCTAAAAGAAAACTGTCAAATCCACCTGTAGGCTTATTGTTTCAATCAGAAGAATATGCCTCCTTAAAGATACTGATATTGGCTCTTGTTCTTGGAAACAAAATTTTAGCTCTTACTGTATACTGTCATCTCATTTAGTAAACAACATTGTAATGCAGAGAGTAGTATCCCCCTTTTATAGGTAACAAAACTAAAGGTCAGAGATACCAAATAACTTGTCCAGATTTAAATACAAAATTACATCTGTGTGACACCTATTCATATTCTGCACTATACCCAGTTGCTTCTAAGTGCAGAATTACCAGTGATATGTGTTTTGTAGTTACAATGATAAGTAACATTTATTGACTTTAGTTTGGGGGAAACACATACATATACATACCATCTTTTTAAATTCTTCCACAACCCTATGAAATGGGTACTATTATGTCCATTTTACAAATAAGGAAATGAAAGAAAATGATCAGTTTATTTGAAATCATACATCTAAAGTAAATGGCAACTAGGAATTAAATGCAGAACTTTAATGACTAATGAATATTGGGATATAATGTTCTATAGTACACAGTGCTTTGAAGATATCACACTTGATATTTACATGTATGAGTTTTCAGCATATTTGACTGAATGTTTGTACCAAATATATAAGACAAATCCTGTCCCCACAAAGTTGGTAAGAGAGATAAGTCTCCATAAATATAATTCAAGGTCAGAAGTGTTGAGTTCTATAACAGTCCTAGAGATTAAGTACTCTAGATTTAGAACTGGAAGAGATTACTTCCTGCTGGGGGATGGTGAAAAAGATGGCATTTGTTTTGAAGATAGGAATAATTTTGGAAGGTCAGAGGTTGGGAAGATTTCTAAGTAAAAGAAGTAAAATGAGAAAAGGCATAGAAGTTCACACAAGTATTAAATAGTAAGTTATTGTGCCTGGGTCAAGGATATTGTGACAATAAGTAGTTAAATATGAATTTTAGAAAGGTGGGTTATAGAGAATCTGACCTCTTTCTGGTTAATGAGTTGGGAGGTGTTTTATTTGAGGTGTCCACTGGGGGACTTATAGAGAAATGTCTACCCGGTAACTTTTTTTTTTTTTCTGCCAGATTTTGGAAATGAATCCCCTTTATCAGGAGTGAATGATACCACCATTAACCAAGTTATTCAAGTTAGGAATCTGGGAGATTCCTTGTCTCCTCCTCCTTTGCCCTTCAGTCATTTCTGCTCCCTTAATGTCTTTTTTCCCCCTCCGCATCCCCCAATTCTACTACCACTACCTTAGTTTAAACCTTCATTATTTCTCACTGGGGCTACTACAACTGGTCTCCCTGCTTCTGTACCTTCTTTGCTTATCCATTTTCTACGTTAACATCAGAGTGCTAATTCTCAGAGTATAAATCTAATGTCATTCCCCTGCTTACTACACTGTAAGAAGTTCCTCACTTTCCTCAGGATTAAATGAAAATTCTTCATTCCTCCTCTTATACAGACATAGACTAACAAATCCTCTCTTTAAAAAAGGGGGAAAAAAGAGCTTCTCTTGACAATATAGTCCTTTTTTTCTTTTCTTTCTTTCTTTCTTTTTTTTTTTGGTAGTAGGGTCATGCTAAGTTGCCCAGGCTGCCGTTAAACTTGAGATCCTTCTGCCTCAGCTTCCTGAGTAGCTGTGAGTAACTATTCATGTACTGCTGCACCCAGCATTTATATTCCCTCTTTTTACTATTCTTTTTCTGTTTCCTTTATGTCTTGAAAGAGATCTCCTTTTCTCTTCACTTTCTTACCTCCCAAGTACTCTTTAGAAACTTTTATCAAGGTCATTGTGATCTAGTATTGCCAAATACTTATGCTATTTGATCTTTCATCTACATTTGAAACAGTTAACCACTGTCTTCATAAAATACTTTGTCCTGTCTGGTCTTCCAGAACCCCACACTCCTAAATTTCCTCTTGCTATTACCTCTTTCTTTTGTCAGTGTTGGCATTTTTCAGGGCTCTCAAGTCTTCTTCCTCTGTCTGTATTTTTCTCAGCAATGTAACCTATTCTTAAATGAAATGCCCTTACTTATATAGAAAGCATAGCCCCAGTGGTTGTTTATGGCTCCAGCCACATACATTCAATATCCTACTTGACATTTCCATAAACGTTTCAAACTTAATGTCACTTTACAGAATTTTCCCAAAGCCTGTTCTTTCCCTAGTCATACCCTTCTTAATAAATGGCCTTACATTGCATAAGCCAGAAATCTCCTCACTCATAAACAGCAGTTCCTGTTCATCTTTCTTGTGAAATCAGAGCAAATGCACCCACTTTTTTCCTTCTTCACCAATACCATAGTTGAAACTGTGTTTGCTCCCTTCCAATCCATTTTTCACACAGCTGGGGTGATTTTTTTTTGGCATTTTATTATAATTGAGTTATATTTCTTCTTTGCATAAACTCCTTTGTTGACTTTTCATAGAAGTTGAAGTAAAGTTTTATCTTATCATAGCCTGTGAGTCTTCCAAGTAATCTGGTTCCTATTTACCTCTTAATTTCATCTCACAGTAGTGTACCTCTAAACATCACTCACCTGGCTTTCAGGACATTAAACATTTCAAGCTCAGCCCATTTTTCTCTTTCTTTTCTTTGCAGTGTCTTGTTCATTTCACTTATGATTTTAGAAGCAGTTTAAATATATTCATGTATTTGTTGTCTATTTTTCTAATTAGACTGTGATCCCCAGAAAACCAGAATTATGTCTTTGTTTACCACTATACACCCATCACCTCGCCCAATACCTTGAATATAGTAGGCTCTGAAAATACTTGTTGGATGGCTGAATGAAATTGAAACCTGTGTGTTTCAGGTTTCATCTTAGATATTGCTTCCTTGGGCAATTTCTCCCTGAATTTGTCTGTTCCCTCACATAAGATTTAATTAAAGTGCCTTAGATTTGTATTATAGTATTTTATGTTTACATCAGTGTTTCTCAACAAGGGGTATTGATTTTGCTTCTCAGTAGACATTTGACAATTTCTGTAGACATTTTTGATTGTCATGACTTGATGGTGGTGGTGGAGTATTACTGGCATCTAATGAGCAGGGGCTAAAGGTAGCTACTAAAGACTCATAAATACACAGAGCATGCTCCCCAAAGGTTTTCCAATTCAAAGTGTCAGTAATGTCAGGGTTGAGAAATTTCCAGCCTAGAGTAATCTGTAGCTTGAATTTCTTTGTAATTCTCCACTTGATTTTAAATTCCTTAGAAGTTTACCATTGTCTTCCCACATTGCCTTGGATTTACAGAATAGACACTTTGATAATTCTTGATGGATAGAAGATGAACAAATGAATATAGAAACCAGTCATGGCACAACCAGCCTAACTTGTCCTACCTCCTGGTATTAATCGAGTAGTTGCTTAGTCTTTGAGTAAAGCATAGCTTTTGTTATTTATGGAATGATAGCACAGGAACTTTTCTGTATGATGTCTTGATAAGCCACCATCTTTGAGACTTGCATTCTATTTAGGTGAAAGCTAAGGTCTTTTTTGACAAGGGACCAGCAACTTTAAAATTAAAAAGGAGCAAAATAGAGGTGTTTTAAGGACCACAGGTATTTATTGCCCTTCCAGGTAACAGTTCCAAGGTGGTCCTCCAGATGAGTAGGTGCCTTTGCTCCATTAATTTATTTAGGAGAGACTAGTATCCTTCCAAGTTGTGAAGCTGTGCTTCACCATCTGAGCACTGTCCTTGACTGGACTGCCATTTCTAGGTTCTTCGCTGTAAAAGGGGACAAGAAAGTAGAAAAGGCATACCCGTTGTTTTGGAGACCCAGACTTGGAAATGACATCAAACAAGGGCATACATGTTCCATATGACTGGCAAGAGCTCAGTCATATACGTCTATGAAGAACAACTGGGGAATGTGTTGTAGCTTGGCAGCCACAGACCTTGCCATAATTCATAAGAAGGGGAGAGTAGGTTTTATTGGTAAACGACTACAGTTTCTACAGTGATACGTAACAAACTCTTAAATAAGCATATTTTTGAAGCTTTATATCACTTATTCATTACTCTGAGAGCTGAATTTTACTACCTTTGTCATATAGTTGAAGAAAAAAGGATTAAATACATAGTCTATATCAGTGCTTCTCGAATGATTTGTGGTAAAAGACCAAGATTTTTTGTTTATTTCCCCCTAATTTGTAGTAGGGCAGTACTTTCATAAAATATAATAAGTTAATCATTTAAAAAATCACATTCTTATATTCACAGCAAAGTCAAATTACTATAAAGGTTTCACAATGCATACTCTCAATTTTTTATACCTATCCAAACTTATTCAAACTGGCACTAATCTCACTTGTCTCAAAAGTATCATCTGAAACCTCTTTTGGGTTACCAGAGTATGGTGAGTAGACTATGATATCCGTCTTTTAAGAAGAGGCATTTTTTATGTATAAACTTTGACTTTTAACTTTTTATCATTTTTACATTTCACCTCTTAAGACAGCCTATAAACTATGGTAGAGCATTTGAGTGCTCACACATGTCCTTCAGAGCCTGTTTTACTGTTTTGTAGCTAAAGTCAAAGCTGCTCCTAGTATTACAGATTCATAGTGAAAATCTGCCATTCTGAAATTGAAAGGTTATCTTAGAAGGCATTTTTCTTTAATGCATGATACGAGGGGAAAAGATGTAATAAAGTGGCATGCTTATGATCATAATAAGTGAGGGACAGCTATGGTACAACCATTGATTTACATTAGAAATGACTTTGGAATCAGATGATCTGAATTGAATGCTGACCTCCTTCTTAGCTAAGTGTCTTTAGACCCTCACTTAATCTTTGTAAGAATTATGTAGTGTTCAATAAGCATTTCTTTTTTTTTTTTCAATAAGCATTTCTTAGAATTGAGTAGCATATAAAAAGTTATTTGTAAAATTGGGCGTGGTGGTACACACCTGTAGTCCCAGCGACTCAGGAGGCTAAAGCAGGAGGATCGCAAGTTCAAAGCCAGCCTAAGCAACTTGGCAAGATCCTGTCTCAAAATAAAACATAAAAAGAACTGGGGATGAGGCCCAGTGATTTAAGTGCCCCTAAGTTCAATCCCTGGTAACAAAATAAAACAAATAAACAAACCAAAAAACCCAAAGTTATTTATAGACTGAGCATATAAGCAAAAAAGAAAATAGAGAAGCCATGCCTTTTAATGCCAAAACCATTGTTTTTTTCTGGACTATCCTGTATTTCATGCTAAAGACTCACTGAAAGCAGGAATCATATTTAATATTGCATCTAGTTAAAATAGGGTTTATGAGGACCCTGTAGTAATGTGGAAAAAATTCTTATGTTGAGTTAAAAAGACAGGAAACAAAATTATATGCACAGTGATGATGATAATTCTATTTATTATGTGTTAGTGAAAAAAAGTAGATTGATGAATAAGGCCTTTTGTCACTGCATATAAAATATAACAGTGAGTATAATTGTGAATATTATTTCTATTTTCTATAAGGGTTTTATTAATTTTATTTATAACATTTAAAAAGAACATAGGTGGGCTCTGTCCCCCTCCCCCACTCTGGGGGAAGTCTGCTCTTTTCCCTATGCTTTACTTTCTGTGCTTTCTATAATAAAACTTATCTACTACGCTTAAAAAAAAAAAGAACATAGATATTTAAGTAGTTTGAATTCTTCAGGAAAAGGAACTTTATATGAAAGTACATAACTTCTATTGCCTGTGAAAAGACTTTTTTCCCCCAGTGGGGCAAATCATCTACCAATAAATACAATCATAAGAATTATCTCTGCTACTACTTTCTTTCCCTTGTAAAGAAGCATCGATAATATTAATAGACCTCTACTGATGCTTGAGATTTGGAGAGCTTCTTAATTTAATTGATCTGTTTTTGGCAGTGCTGTTTACTCTGCTTAGGACTACAAAGATTATGAAGAAATAAATCTTAATAAAAGTTACCATTAAAGATTATTTATGATGTCCCAAAGTCTATTTCATAAACAGTCCTGTGAGATGTGGATGATATTACTTCCATTTTACAAAGAGGAAACTGAGGCTCAGAGAAGTTAAGTAACATGTCTAAATCATATAACTGGCCAAAAACACACAGAACTAGGTATTAAACTCAAGTCTTTTTGATTCAAAAGCCACTGCAGTACATTTTAAACTTCTTTCACACACACACAAAGAGATGTACTTTCTACTTTCAGAAATCTTGTAGTAGTTGAAGCAAATTCAGAAAACCAACAGGACAGATGTGCTAAGCAGAAAATGATTGCTACGTATTGTGGCTTGGGTATTGCTTGGAAAAGAAGAATGTTGGGGGTGAAGTGGTAGAGAAAACGATTGCAAGTGGATATTTTTAAAATTTTTTATTAAAGAGTTGAGTTATTATACAATCATAAATGCATATAAAGAAACAGAATGATAGGCATATGTTCTTAAACCAGAATTACCCCCACCCCAGTCTCTTGAGTCTTCTGTATTTCACCCCTACAAGAGATATAAATGTTTAGACTGAATTTTCCAAAATTAAATGATTGCATAAATATTATTGGATTCTCAGGGGATAAAGAGCATGCTACAATACTACATTGTTGATTGTCTCCCTAGACCCCACCCTATTCTTGCTCTTCTCCCCTCCCCCACTTGTCTCCCTCCCACATATCTATGATTTGTCCTAGATTATGTGTTGCTATGCCTTTGCTGGGTCTAATACATGAATTTGGATGCCTTTCACCCAAGCCTGTGTTTAGCTCCAGTCTCCACAAATGAGGGAAAACATTCAACCCTTGACTCTGTGGGTTTGGCTAACTTTGCTCAGCATGATTTCTTCCATAGCCATACTTTTACCTTCAAAGGTTGCAATATCGTTGTTTCTAATTGCTGAGTAGAATTCCACTGTGTGGAACTATTCATCCAGTGAGGTGCATCTGGGTTGGTTCCATAATTTAGCTATTGTAAATTGAGCTGCTATGAACATATGTTTTCCTGTGTCACTGTAATGTGCTGATTCTAACTCCTCTAGGAAAATACCCAAAAGAGGGAGAGCTAGATTGTATGGTGGGTCCATCCCTAATTTTTCGAGGATGCTCTACACTGTTTTCCAGAGCGGTTGTACCAGTCTGCAGTTCCGCCAACAGTGAGCTAGTGTTCCTATCTCCCTGTAACCCCATCCAGCATCTGTTATTGTTTATATTCTTCATCTTGTGAGTGGATTTGAAGCTTAGCTTCAGAGATGTTTAAAACATACATGAGCATGGGGCTGGAGTGGTGGCTCAGTGGTTGCTGTGCTTGCCTAGCATGCGCAAGTACATGAGTTCAAACCCCAGCACCCACGTATACAGCTAAGTGTTGGAGCAACGAAGGTCATGTGAAAAACTCAATAAAATTTGATTCTGTCTCCCTCTCTTTCTCCCTCAGTCTCTTTCTCTTAAAAAAAAAAAACTTACATGAGCAGAGAAGGAAAGGACTGATGCATGTAGAACGGAAGTAATAAGGAAGCAGAAGAGTTCGATGGGAGATAGTTTGGAAAGGTGAATAGCTAGAGGATGGTTTTTATAGGAATGGTGTGAATGAGTGAAGACTGGAAAAAGAGATTGCTAGGGGATATTAAATGCCAAGTTGAGGATTTGAGGTTTTATCTTATATATAATAGATAACCTGTACTGAACATCCATCATGTGCTGGGCCCTGTTCTAAAGGTTATATATGTATGATCTCATTTGATTCTTATAGTTAATGAGGCCCTGAGAAACTATATAACTTGCCAAGGTCGTACCATTAATAAGTAGAAGAGCCAAGATTGAATGTAAAACAATTGAAATCCAGAATTCCTGCTCATAATTACCACACTGTTCTGGTTCTAGGGCCCATGGTAGGATGAACAAGTTTTAAGCCCAGGACCAGCCTTTAAAAATAATGTTTGTCGTATCTCTGGTAGTTTTTAACATTTGAAAAAGGCATTGTTACCAGATGATGACATCCCATTCCCATCCCTGCCGCTCTTAAATCTTCAGCACAGGGCAGTGAAGAAGTTAAGGTGTTTGTGCTTATAGCCTTCAGCTTTGCCTACTTTTCTGGGCCCATATTTTTGATGTACATCTGGTCATTTACTTTCAGCTAACCATTAGCCCCTAACATCCAGGTTAGAGTGTTACTAACCATAATACAATATTTCTTGATGTGGTGTCTGGATCACTACGAGCAGTATCATCAACTGAAAACTTGTTAAAAGTTCCAGTCTGAAGCCTCATCCCATACCTACTGAATCAGAAACTCAGTATGATGAGTCTTTTAGGTGAGCATGGTGCATGTTGAAGAATTGCTATAGTTTACTCAAGGGTTTCAGTTCAGGTACAAACTGCTAAAAATGTTTTTGGCAACCCCTGGCATTGGCACTGGGAAACTGCTTGGGATCGTTTATTCATAAGTTTTTGCCATTGGGTCTTGAAGTCTGATTTTATAGAAATAATCATAGCTTACTAAGCTAATAGGCATTTAAAAATGAACTTTTTCTTCTTCTATTTTATTAATTTTTTAGTGATACATTATACATAATAGTGGGATTTTGACATTCGTGCTTGCAAATCATATAATTTGGTCAATCTCATTACCTACTACCTTCCATTTTCCTCCTCTCCTCTCTCCCTCTGGTCCCTACCTCTACTCTAATGTTCTTCCTTCTGTTTTCATGAAATCCTACCTCTAGCTTCCTGATATGAGAGAAAACATAGAACCTTTGACTTATGTCACAATGCTCTCAAATTCCATCTATTTTCCTGTAAATGACATAATTTCATTTTTCTTTAATGGTGGCATAAAACTCCATTGTACATTTTTTGTATTCATTCAATTGATCATGGTTACTTAGGCTGGTTCCATAACTTGACTATTGTAAATTTCGCTGATATAAGCATGGGTATGCATGTATTGCTGTAGTAGGCTGACTTTAGTTTTTTTAGATAAATACTGAGAAGTGGTGTAGCTGGATCATATAACCTCCTTACTGATTTCCATAGTGGTTGTACTAATTTACAGTCCCACCAACAGCGTATAAGTGTTCCTTTTCCCTTACATCCTCACCAACATGTATTATATTTATGTGTTTTTTTTGTTGTTGTTGTACTGGGAATTAAATGCAGGGACAGTTAACCACTGAGACACATCCCTAGGGCTTTTTTTTTTTTTTTTGGAGACAGGGTCTTGCAGAGTTATTTAGGGCCTTGCTAAGTTGCTGAGACTGACTCAAACTTGGGATGTTCTTGCCTCAGTCTCCCAGCTTCCTGAGCTGCTGGGATTATAAGCTTGTGCCACTATGCCCAGCCTGCTATTTTTTTTTTTTTTTTGATGATTTTCATTCTAAAGGGTGAGATGAAATCATAGTGTCTTTTTTTTTAATTAAATCTTTATCGTTACACATAGTAGTTGGGTTCATTCAGACAAAATCATACATGCATGGAACTTGATTTCAGTTCATAATTCTCCCCTTTGTCCTCCTATCATCCCTCCCTTCTCCACCCCTGTTTTTCTTTCCTAGCCTTTAATATAGTTTGGGGTTTTTTTGTTTTTTTATGAGAGAGGGACAGTGAGAGAGAAAGAATTTTATTACTCTGACACTTTGTTGGATTTGTGGTGCTGGGGTTTGAACCCACATCCTTTCACATGCCGGACAAGCACCATAACTGCTGAACCACCACTCCAGCGCCCTTACAGTGTAGTTTTGATTTTTATTTCCCTGATTGCTAAAGATGTTGAACATCTTTTTAAAATTTTTTTTGTTGAATATTTTTTAAAATGTATTTGTTGGTAATTTGTATTTCTTCTTCTGAGAAATGTCTGTGTTGTTCATTTGCCTCTTTATTGATTGGGTTATTTGTTTGTTTGTTTTTGGGTGGTAAGGTTTTTTGAGTCTTTACATATTCTGGATATTAATTTTATGTTAGAAGAGTAACTGTCAAAAGATTTTCTCCCATTCTGGAAGTTCTCTGTTCATGCTTTTGTTTCCTTTGCTGTGCAGAAGCTTTTTAATTTGATGCCATCCTGTTTATTAGTTCTTGGTAATTATTTTCTGAGCTTTAGGAGTCTTATTAGGAAAGTAATAGCCTGTACTTTTATGTTTGAGTATTTATCCTATGTTTTCTTCTAGCACTTGTTAAGTTTCTGGCCTAATTCCTAGGTCTTTGATCCATTCTGAGTTGACTTTTCTGCAGGGTAAGAGATAGGGATCTAGTTTAATTATTCTACATATGGATATGCAGTTTTTCCAGCACCATTTATTAAAAAGGCTGCATTTTCTCCAGTGTATCTTTTTGGCATCATTGTAAAGGGTCACATGGCTATATCTTTGTGGGTTTGTTTCTATGTGTTCTGTTTTATTCCATTGGTCTGTGTGTCTGTTTATATGCCAGTTTCATGTTACTGTAGCTCTGTAGTATAATTTAAAATTTGTCATTGTATTGCCTCCAGCATTGCTACTTTTGCTTAGAATTGCTTTGACTGTTCCGGGTCTTTTATTTTTCCATATGAATTTTAGGACTTTTTTTCTAGTTCTATAAAGAACCTCATTGGTATTTTAATGGGGGATTGCGTTGACTCTTTAGATCACTTTTGGTAATATGGCCATTGTAACAATATTAAGTACGCCTGTCCATGAACATGTGAGGTCTTTCCATCTTCTAGAATCTTCTTCAGTTTCTTTCTTCAGTGTTCTATAATTTTCATTGTAGAGGTCTTTCACTTCCTTTATTAGATTTATTCTTAGGTGGTTCTTTTTGTTTTTGAGGCTATTGTAAATATTGAATTGTTTTCCTCATTTCTTTTTTAGCAGATTCCTTATTGATGTCATTTTTCATACGTTCATTTGGTATCTTGCTACTTCACTCAGTTAACTCCAGAATCTTCTTTTGGAACTTTTTGGATCTTCTTAATATCATCATATAATCTGAAAACAGTTATTAATTGACTTCTTCTTTCTATTTGTATCCCTAAAAGTACTTTCTTTCTTTCTTTTCCCCCTGGTTCTGCAAATTCATCCCAGTCATGCTTTGCTACTGAGCTATATCCCTAGCCCATTTTAGTTTTTTATTTTGAGACAAGGTTGTGCTAAATTGTCTAGGCTGGCCTTGAACTCGTGATCCTCCTGCCCTAGCTTCTTGAGTAGTTGGGGCATGTGTCCCATAGCATCCAGCCAAGATGCTTTCTTATCATATATTTTTATAAGCATTCCTAACCCTTACCTTATGACTTTAGTTCATACCTGAAAACCTGATCACTAAAGTGAAAAGTTATTAAGCCAGAAAATATTTCCATTAATTTTAATGGAAAAAGTTGTATTCCTGTCATTATTTAAGATCCCCAAACAATTTTCAGATGGTAAAAAATCAGTTGAGCAATAAGAACAAGTTTACATAAATAGCAACACTTTGAAAGCAAATAAAAAGTTTATATCTAAAATGTAAAAATGGTTTATTGTACTTACAAAACAAGGAAGAGAAGGTTTAATGGTGAATGGTGGCTGTTGGAGGAAAAAAGCAAAAGAGTCATTCTTTGGAAGGTGGTAGACTTCGGTGCAGGTTATCTTTAGGAGTTCATGTTGTCTTGTACTTAAACTGCACACATAGGTCAGCCATTGGGATACAGGTAAAACATGGCTTTTGTTTTCAAGGATCCTGAAGGAGTGAGACATCTTACAGCTTATTCTATTTATAAGCAAAAACAAGTGGTTGTAGGAGGTACAGAGACAGCAAAGAAGGGAATGGGTTGAGAGCCCTTAAACCAAGCCTTAGAAAATGAGTCGGGTCCTAATAGGTGAATATAGTGGCAGGTCATGCTCTGCTGAAGGAACAGTGGAAGAAAGTCTCAAGACATTTTGTGGTCAGTTCAGAACACCTAAAGAAGAAAAGGGAGTTGCATGTGACAAGACACAGCAACATGAAAGGAGATGATAGGCTCACTTTACCTGTATTCTGTGAGGAGCAGGGAGCTATGGAAGGAATTTGAGGAGAGCAGGGCATGTTTCAGGAAGAAAAAAGCCAACTAAAAAAATACTTTAATTGATTGGGGATGTATCTTAGTGGTATAGCATACTTGGCTGGCATATACAAGACCCTGAGTTTACCCCCAGCCCTGAAAAAACAAAAATCAAAACAAAACAAAAACCCCAGACAACAACAGCAACAGCAACAAAACATACATACACACAAATACTGGTAGGGCAAAATAAAAAGGAAATAATAAGAACACTGTTGAAACATGGAAGCAGTACCTGTACTCAGATAAAGGAGTCATGAAGAATGCTGCTTCTTCAACCCTTTTATCCAGTATATCCTTTTGTACAAACATAAAGCCCAACTTTTTTGATTCATCCAAATGTGGCACACTCTTGTTTATTACACTCTTCTTGGAATAAAAGATTCTATCAAGTAAAGCAGGAAGTGTTATTAAATATTTCATTTATTATACTCAGTGTGCTTGCTTTTTTTTTTTTTTAAAGAAAGTGGGACAGCAAGAAAGAGAGAGAATCAATCTTTATTTAGTTTTTCATGTGACTTTCATTCCTCCAACACTTTGTTGTGTACATGGTGCTGGGGTTCGAACTCACGTACTTGCACATGCCAGGCAAGTGCCATAACCGCCGAGCCACTGCTCCAGCCCCCTCAATGTCATTTTGATTTTTTTTTAAATTGTAATACAGTGAAAAAGAAGTCATTGTTTAAAAAGTGGTACTATTTTTCACGAGATATTGTAGCAGAAAAAGTATCTAGCAGTCATTATTTCTATCATGAAAAATGGTATGTCCAAGAACAACCAGGATTGAAAGCTGTGTTTTATAACAAAAACTCTCACCAGGCATAGTTGCACATGTTTATAACCTCAGCAACTCAGGAGGATGAGGCAGGAAGTTCACAAGTTTGAGGCCAGCCTGGGGAATTTAGAGAAACCATCTTTCAAAATAAACATAAAGGGCTGGGCTCTGGAAAGCAGTGCGGAGACAACTTAAAAAATCAGAGTTGGATCTACTGTATGACCCTACTATCCCTCTTCTGGGTATTTTCCCAGAGGGGTTATAATCAGCACATTACAACGACACAGCAAAATCTATGTTCATAGCAGCTCAATTTACAATAACTAAATTATGGAACCAACCCAGATGCCCCTCACTGGATGAATGGATCCAAAAGCTCTGGTATGTGTGTGTGTATATGCGCGCGCGCGCACACACAATGGAGTTTTACTCAGCTGTTAGAAACAATGATATTGCATCCATTGAAGGTAAATGGATGGCCATGAAAGAAATCCTGCTGAGCAAAGTTAGCCAAACCCAGAGAGTCAAGGACCGAATGTTTTCCCTCATTTGTGGAGGTTGGAGCTAAACCCAGGCTTGGGGGAAAAGTAGATAGACTCATGGATTAGAACTATAGAACAAAATGAAATATATTAATATTTATGAGATACAGTTGCAAGATACTGCATAAGATATTTGAACAAGCTATACTGCATGCCTTTACAAAAATGTAAATGTTTAATCCTATTGTCAAATATATCGAAGAATAACAAGGAATGATAGGAAGGGAGGAGAAGGAGAAATGTTGGAACTGAGATAAAGCATTCCAAGCATTTATAAGTATGTCACTGTATATACTGTAGTCACGTATACAAAAAATGTTCTTCATAGGTATGAGAATTATGACACTGTACTTGGGTTTTTTAGGAAAAATATAGGACCCTGAAGAGAGGCAAGGGATCGTGAGACAAGAGGAGGGAGGTAGAGGGGTGAGGGAGTGGGAAATATTGACCAAATTGAATTGCTGTATTGTGTGCATCTATGAATATGTGACAGCAAATCCCATCATTATGTACAACTATAATGCATTAATAAAAAATAAATTAAAAAATAAAAATAAAGGGCTGGGATATAGCTTTAATGGTAGAATGCTTGCCTAGCATCTGCAGGACCCTGGTTTCATTCCCCAATACAGGAAAGAAGAAAAGAAGGGAGGGAGGAAGGAAGGAAAGATCCCTAAACCCTTGTCTTTGTGAGATTTTTTTTTGTTTGGTTGGTTTTTACAGTGGAAGGATCAAACCTAGTGCCTCACACATGCTGGGCAAGCTCCCTGGGTGATCCTTACAAAGTTTTATATGAAGTGGTTTTTAACTATGGAAGTTTATATACACCTATAATCATTTCACATCCTTCATAGGTATGAAAGTTCCCCAGTCCATTTGGTTTATGTATATCCTTGGTTTTTCCAGTCTGTCTTCATGATTTGCTCTTTTATTTCTTCATTTTGAAGGTAAAGGAAGAAAGGGACCATATTGTCCATAGATTTTTTTTTTTTGGGATTTTGTTGTTGCTGTTGTTATTTCTGGTTTAGAACAGAAGTAGAGATATCTGTATACCATTAGAAATGTAGAATTCTACATTCATGTATATAGTGTTTTATAGTAAATTTATTTTGTATTTTCTAACTTAAATAGGAAGATAAATGTTTCCTTCTTGAATAAAATTGTATGGGAGAAAAGGTGAGCTGACTCCACCTCTAGGAATATTCCACATATGAAATATGTAGATTACATATTGTTTTAAATATGAAAGATCTGATACTGAAGAAAAAACTCCCTGCCCAATATAATTTTAATATTGGCCATAATATACTTTCATCCCTAAACTACACTGATTTTTTTAAAAAAAACTGCTTTAAGAGAACTAGGTGTGCAGGGTATAGTGGCACACTAATCCTAGCGACTCCAGAGGCTGAAGCAGGAGGTTCACAAGTTCAAAAACCAGCCTCCGCAACTTGGCGAGGCCTTAAGCAACTTCATGAGACCTTGTCTCAAAATGGAAAAATAAAAAGGGATAAGGATGTAGCTTAGTGGTTAAGCCTCTGGATTCAATTTCTGGTTAAAAAAATAAAAGAGGGAGAGCCTGGTGTGGTGGCACATGCATATAAACCCAGCAACTTGGGAGGCTGAGAAAAGGATTATCACAAGTTTGATGCCAGCAGCAGCAGCTTGGCAAGATACTGTCTTGAAATTAAAGTAAACAGAACTAAGGATGTAGTTCAGGGCAGAGTACCCCAGGTTCAACCCCCAGTTCAAAAGCAAAAGAGCCTGCTTATCAATGACATTAAAGCACTAAACGAAAGTCCCTTCTAGTTACAAGTATGGCAGGGATAAAGTTGACATTGTCATGAAAATTTTTTAGCTTATCAGGTAAGGATCCTATCTACCTCTGTTTAGAGAACATATTTGCATTTAAAATTTAATAATCAAATGACCACAGAGAAGAGCTTTTGCTAACTAATTTATAAAAGTTATTCCAAGTGTCAGGTTCCAAATAGAGTTCAGTTAGCATTTAGTATGTCTTGAATTGCAAAAAAGGTTACTTCCTCCAGGTAGACTAACTGCAAAAAGATTCCCACTAGCTAAAGAAGAGGGACACATAAGATGACTGGCGCAGAGCCATAAATTTAGAAGTAGCACAACTAAAACCTGGTAGAAATGCATATTTTTTAAAGTTCTTTTACAAGAAATAGCATGGGGTGGGGGATTTAGCTCAGTGGCAGAGCGCTTACCTAGCATACGCAAGGCCCCAAGTTCGATCCTCAGCCCTGGGGAAAAAAAAAGAAAGAAAGAGTGAGCATGTACCGTGGACAATTGTGAACCATTTTCTTTTCGGTACCAGAGATTGAACCCAGTGATTCCACTGGGCCATGTCTCCAAACCCTTTTTATTTTTTATTTTGAGACTTTGAGACGGAGTCTTGCTTAGTTGCTCAGGGCTTCGCTAAGTTGCTGAGGTTGGGCTTTGAACTTGTGATCCTCCTGCCTCAGCCTTCTGAGCCACTGGGATTATAGTCATATGCCACTGCACCTGGCATGAGCCAATTCTTGAACATTATCTTTACTTCTGAGAAGGGAACAGCTATGATTCAGATGATTCCCTTCAACCCTGATACTGTTTAGTCTGAAGCTGAAAATCCATTAAGAGCAAAGCTGTCCTAAGACATTGAAACTCATCAGTTTAAAATAGAACAAGTGATTTTATAGAAAAAATAATGGACCTAGAAGGTAGGAAATATATACACTAGCTTTTACTATGCCACTAACCCACTCCACTCCATTGCAAATAACTTACCCTCTCTGGAGCTCAACATCTGTATCTGTAAAGTAAAAGAAGTACACCAAATACAAGCTGTCTTTGAGTTCTAACATTTCATGTTTATAAAAAATAAAAGCTTTTTCTAGCCAAATCCTTAGTAGCTTTTGAATACATTTAAAATTAGTGTTTCCATAGTTGTATGATCAGAAGTTGCTCATTCTGTTTGAGTCAAATAATGATTTTTGCATACTTTCTCTTGTTTTTCAGAAACTCTGTGAAGGCATATTTAAAGTTCTTGTAAAGGACGTCCCAACAACATGTCAAGTGTCCTGCCTGGAAGTACTCCGCATTCTCTCTAGAGACAAAAAGATTTTAGTTCCTGTAACAACTAAGGAAAACATGCAGATACTGCTGAGGCTAGCCAAGCTAAATGAATCAGACGATTCTTTGGAGAAGGTGTCAGAGTTCCCAGTTATCGTGGAGTCATTAAAGTGTCTATGTAACATAGTATTCAACAGTCAGATGGCACAGCAGCTCAGCCTGGAACTTAATCTTGCTGCAAAGCTCTGTAACCTCCTGAGAAAGTGCAAGGACCGAAAATTTATCAATGACATTAAGTGCTTTGACTTGCGCTTGCTCTTTCTCCTGTCACTTTTGCACACTGACATCAGGTCACAATTGCGCTATGAGCTCCAGGGACTACCGCTGCTAACCCAGATCTTGGAAAGTGCCTTTAGTATCAAGTGGACCGATGAGTATGAATCGGCCATAGATCATAATGGACCTCCTCTCTCACCTCAGGAGACAGACTGTGCCATTGAGGCCCTCAAAGCTCTCTTCAATGTGACGTTAGACAGTTGGAAGGTGCATAAAGAGGTAAGGTTGAGAAGGGTATTCTTATCTACCTGGAATTTAATTGGGGTGTTCTTACAGCTTCCTGAAAGGGAAGAGTGCTAAGTTGGAAAATGGAACAAGTTCCCAATTCCTCCATCAATCAGTTGTATGTACTGTGGTATGTTTCCTAACTATTGCTAAGTCTTCTTCTTTCTATTTGTGTAATACTTAACAGAAGAATAGGGTGAAGATGGCTGCTGTTTTGTAAGATGCTAAATATAGTTTTCTGACTTGTGTTATCACTGTCTTTTTTTCAGAGTGTCTTTTTCAGGAATAAGTTTTAAATGATAAGATTTGATGGGAAACAAAACAAGGTGGTTAATGAAGGTATAGGTATTTTTGATGGCTGCCATCTTAAAAGATAAGATAATGCCAGCCAATTAACATTGATCAGTCCTTGATATGTGCTCAGAAAAATCAGTAGTGCTGTAAGTAAGTATGTGTACCTATCAGCCTAGCCTCTGAGATGCTACTACATAGTATTAGGAAACAGAAGTATAGAACTATGAACTAGAGATCCATGCTTATACACAATCCTAGAAAACAAGTTTATAATTACACCAGAGTATAATTAAAGCACTTGAATTATTTCTAGGCTGAGAATCTTCTGTGGCTTGGACCTTCCAGCAGCCCAAAGTAATGCAGATTTGATAGTTTATATTTGAATACCCACAAGAATAATATGCTAACAATGAAACTTAGTTTGAGGAAGTCAACAATTTCAAGTGAAGTGGACATAAACTCTTTCTTTTCTTTTAAAATCCAAACATTTCACATTTTCTTTCTCGTTAACCTTAAATGAGCAGTGAAATTTAGCCTCTGCCTTAAAAAAAAAAAAAAAGACAATTGACTAGAATTTAGGTTAACATTTTGCTGTGTCCATTTGAAATAGTTCTCACCCATGAATAAAGACGTATGCTTGCCAGCAAACTACTTTAAAAGGATTATCTCAGTGCAGTGCTATAGTGAGAATATGCAGGCATCTGAGTTTTAAAGTGCAAATAGCCCTGTATTTTGAAACCAAATATTTGAAGATCAGTCCTAACAGCTGTTTTAGATGACCGTAGTATGGTCAGTTTTTCCTGAGAGTTGGCAGGAAAAGATGTGGAAGGCCCACATGCTCCATTTATGCTTTGAAACCAAATATTTGGAAGTATTTGAAATGTTATGTCTTTATGCTTATTTGGTACCTTCTATGGTTATTTTTCTTACACTGTTTGTTTTGGTGTTTTTAAGTTCTCTATTTAGTTGCAAGAGCTACTCTGAGACTATTGGTTTGCCATTATTGGAGCCCCTGTTATTTAACTTAAACCCAAAATAGTAGCTCACACTGTTCAGATTCCTGACAAAGAACAGTTTATAATTCAGTGGCTGCACATCAGTATATGTGTGGGATGACTTGTTATAAAAATCAGTAAATCAAGATTAGCCCTCATTAGTGGGCTTTAATTATAAATAATGGACTACAAGAAGCTTTGGAAAATGTTGAAGTAGCAGATACTCATTCTATGTTATAGAATGTTGATTTCCAAAACAAAAGGATCTACAGATAAAGGGTTAGTATTCCTGGATAGGTATCTAAGACTTCCTACCTATTGTGAGTCATACATCACTTGATGAAACCATTTCAAAATGTGCCTAGTCAGTGTGACTCTGGGCTATTATTGACATTTTCAGAAATATAAACGGTATTGAAAATAGGATCCTTGCCAACCCATTTGGAAAAGAATGTCTTCATGAGTCTCCAAATTCAACTCTTAGCAAACATTTTATCATTTAGTCACTCAATATTTATGAACAATTACTAGATATTATGCTTGGCATTATATAATGTATTGGCAAATAATAGGCATTTTTATTAAACCTCAATTTCATGGGTGAAACAGGTAATAAATCAGTAAAAAAATACATAATCTAAATTGTGTTAAATGCTAGGAGAGAAACAGTACAATAATTGAAAATATATAGTCAGAGAAGACTGAAGATTCTGAGATCTGAAGATTCAGAATGATTTTGTCATTTGAAGAACAGAGTGATGAACAGTTCCTGGGAATTGAGTAGAATATAAAAAGACCCTAAAAACCAAAACAGAGGTATTTACAATTTAGTTCAAAGAAACTTCTAATCAGGGTGCAGCGAGACCTGTTACTAAGTCCACATACCTAGGTTTCAGTATTTCCTTAATTTGTCAGATGAATGATGTTTTACTTCAATTAAGCAAGCACCTAAGTACTTGTTAATACTTTAAAATACCAAGTGAAATAAAGGAATATGGAAAACTTATTAATCAAAAGAATCCATCTTTAAAAATAACTAATGGCCAGGCGCAATAGTGCACAGCTGTAATCCCCGAGACTCAGGAGGTTGAGAGGCAGTAGGATCATAAATTGATAACCAACCTCACCAACTTAGTCAGGCTCTGTCTCAAAATAAAAAGTGGAAAAAAAAGGGGTGGGGATATGGCTCAGGGTTGAAGCATCTCTGAGTTCAATTCCCAGTACCTTAAAAAAAAAAAGTTATTTTCCCTTCTTATGAAAATAATTCAGGCTCATTGTACACAATCTAGGGAAAAGACATAGGAGCAGTAAGAAAATACAAACTATCTGTAAACTCTCACCTCAGAAGATAAGCACTGTTTGCCTTTTGTTGTGTGTATCTCTTTTCTTCTTTTTTTTTTTTTTAAGAGATAATGACAGAAAAGGAGAGTCAATTTTATTTAGTTTCTCATTTGGCTTTCGTTGCTTGGACACTTCAAATGTGTATGTGATGCTGGGGTTCAAATCCTCAACCTTGCACATGCAATGCAAGCACTAAAACTATAGAGCCACCCCTTGATGTATATTTTTCTAACCATTGTTCATTGTGTGTGTGTGTGTGTGTGTGTGTGTGTGTGTATTTCTATGTATATTCACACACACACACAAAATGCAATCTTTTTATTTTCATTTTCACCTTTCTTTCACAACAAATGTAGTAGTTTTCAAGGCTGGGGGTGTAACTCCATCACAGAGTGCTTGCCTGGCATGGGTGAGGACTTGGGTTTGATCCTTCTTAAAACACACACACACACATACACACAGAGTATTGGTTTTCAAAATGTGTCTCTTGAAGTTGGAAGGTTCCTAAGAGTCTGTCATCTGGGGGTGCATGTGCTGTGTCACAGGTTCCCCACCTCCATTTTAAAAATGGCACCTTTCATTTTGTTGCTATTGTGGTTGTTTCTCTTTAAATTTAGGTTGTAATTAAGATTTCTCTTGGAGGATAAAAACGTGTTCTGCAATAGAAAAACAAAACTTTCTTTAATTAGATGAATGTAGAGTTACAATTGAGGGGGGGAAATTGTCAAACAATTAAGAACAAATGTATATATACTTAGTTATACAAGGCTAATGCCATGTCATGGATGCCCCCCTTGGTTTCCCCATGTTTCTGTTTCCCCCAGAAGACCCCGAGTTAAATGGATATCTCGTGGAGGTCAGAGATCTCCTTCTGAGATGATTCTCCCATATTCCCACCATCCAGTCTCCTAGATATCCTTCCTAATCCCTCCCCACACCATCCCCCACCCTACGCCTCCAGGTATCCTAGGCAATCATCCCCTTGTTGCGTTAAGAATCATACAATTTGAGGTTATTATTAGCTTAGCCATCTAACATACTGCTTCCCGATGTATTCTAGCTTCCACAGATGACAGAAACCATTCAGCCCTTGAGTCTCTGAGATTGAGATACTTCACTTAGCATAATTCTGTCCATCTCTATCCATTTGATTTCAAAAACCATAATATCGTCTTCTCTAATGGCCAAGTAGTATTCCATTGTATATATGTACCAAAGTTTTTTTATCCATTTGTCAAGTGAGGGGCATCTGGGTTAGTTCCATAGTCTAGCAATAGTAAATTGAGCTGCTATAAACATTGATGAAGCCACATCACTATAATATGCTGAGTCTAACTCTTTTGGGAAAATACCCAGGAGTGGGATAGCTGGGTCATAAGGTTGGTTCCAGCCCTAATTTTTTGAGGATTCTCCACACTGCTTTCCATAGTGGCTGAACCAGTTTTCAGTCCCACCAGCAGTGTAACAGTGTTTCTCTTTTCCCACAGCCCCTCCAGCATCTGTTGTTTTTCGTATTCTTCATTTTTGCCACTCTAACAGGAGTGAGGTGAAATCTCATTGAAGTTTTTATTTGCATTTCCCTTATAGCTAATGATGTAGAGCATTTTCTCATATATTTATGGGCTTTCTAGACTTCCTCTGATGAAAAGTTCCTTTTTAGATCCATAGCCCATTTATTGATTGGAATATTTGTGATTTTGGTGTTTAGTTTTTTTAGTTCTTTGTATATTCTGGATATTAGCCCTCTGTCCAAGGTGTAACAGGCAGAAGTTTTCTCCCATCCTGTAGGTTCTTGACTAAATCTTTAGCTGTGCAAAAGCTTTTTAGTTTAATTGCATCCCATTCATTTATTCTTGACTTTACTGCTTGAGCCATGGGAGTTTTGTTAAGGAAGGTGCCACCGATTCCTATGTCCTGTAATGTTGACCCTACTTCTTTTTCTAGTAAATTTAAAGTTGTTGGTTTAATATCCAGATCTTTCACCCATTTTGATTTAATTTTTGTGCAGGGCGAAAGATAAGGATCCAGCTTCAGTTGTCTACACATGGCTGTCCAATTTGTCCAACACCATTTCTTGAACAGGCTATCTTTCTTCCACACTATGCTTTTGCTCCCTTTATCAAATATCAAATAGTTAAAGATATGGGAGTTTGTCTCAGGGTCTTCTGTTCTATTCCACTGGTCTTCAGTTCTGTTTTGATACCAATACCATGCTGTTTTTGCTACTACAGCTCTGTAATATAATTTCAGGTCAGGGATTGAGATATCCCCTACTTCTTCCTTCCTGTAGGGTAATGTTTTGGCTAATCTGAGTCTTCTGAGAAAAACAAAACTTTTGACAACCACTCTATAACTCCTATTTGTTAAAGATGATAAATTCTTATGAAAATATACTTGAGTATAAAGAATACTGTTAAGTATAAATCTAAAATATTTATGACTGTTCCTTCATAAGGATTTATCAATCTTTGATAAATCCTTCATTAGAAGGCACGTAAGTTATAATTAATGCTATTTTTAAATACTAATATAGTAAATTTTCTTATTGTAAAGCTATAGTATATAAATTCCTGAAATTGATAGGGTAAAGTGTTCCAAATTTTTAAGATTTTATGATTAATAGCTATTGCCCATTTGACCTTCAAAAGTTAGTGCTGAGTATACTTTTTCAAATGATAAGCATTTTCCTTCTATAATTTTTTGCCTATTTCATTGCTTAACAATTAGAGAAAAATAGGCATTTACTTTTGGTTTTAACTGTTTTAGCAAGTATTTTTCTGACTATTTTCATTGATATTTCACCAAAAACAGAAAACAAAAGACTAGGTTTTTATGAGGTTTGGCAAATTAGTGCCATTTGTTCATTTCAGAATGAGACCTCCGTGTTAAATTCCTGCCTGCCTGTTGATGCCATCAGCAGATTAATTTGGAGATCCCTTTTCTTTCTGAGGGAGAGAGCTGGCCTTATTTCCACATGTGGATTCTGTCCTTCCTTCCTTCCTTGTCTTTTCTCTCTCTCTCTTTCCTAGAGGCAGCATGTTTGAAAAGGTCGAATGATTTCTTTATCAGGACATAAAGTTAGCTGTACAAAAGGTGATTGAAATGGTCTTGTCTTCTTCCTGCTTTAACATTTTCCTAAATCTCCCAGTTAATGCGGGAGAGTGGGTTATTCTAGGGGTCCTTTATGTAGCACACATTCCCTTCCCTGTGCTTCCTAATTATGAATGCAGTTTAATAAGAAAATACAAGAACCGGCAGACGATAGAGCCAGACAACCAAGTGCAAACAGAGAAGTACATGTATTTTACGAGTCAGAAGATGCTGTTTAAAATAAAATAGTAAGTGCCCGTAGGAGTTACTTGAGGATGCCACATTGTATCAGAAGAGGTTAGTTCCATGATTATTTTAGAAACTTTGAAGGAAATGTAGAAAAAGATAGGATATTACTTAAGAAATAAAACTTCAGGCTGAGCAGTGTTTTCTGGCTGAATAATTTTTTCAACAGACAATTTATTAAGCAACCAGTTTGTGCCAGTTTCTATGGTAGGCATACAGAGTGCAAAATAAAACATCACTGTCTTCAAGGTGATAAAAATCTAGCAGGGAAATTAAACATATAAACACTGGTAGAGCTGGACATGATGACACATGCCTGTAATCCCAGTAACTGAGGAGGCTGAGGCAGGAGAATCGCAAGCTCAGCAACATAGTGAGACCCTGTCTCAAAGGAAAAAAGAAATATAGAGTAAACAGAGCTAGAAATGTAGCTTAGCGGTAAAGCACTGTTGGATTCAATTCTCAGTACCACTTATCCCCTAAAATACCACACACAAGTGGGTGTACAGTTGTGTCTTAGTACATTTTCTGTTGCTATCACAGAATGTCACAGACTAATAATTTATAAAAAATAGAGGTTTATTTTTCTCTCAGCTTTGGAGTCTGCAAAGACTCCCAAGATTAAGGGGCCTTCTTGCTGAGTCATTACATGGTGAAAAAGCATGCATATGTGTGCATGAGAGAAAGCATGCGAACATGCAAGGGTGCTGGATGGAACTCACCAGAATTTATCCTAACTCACTCCCATTATAATAGCATTAATCCATTCATAAGGGCAGAGTCCTTATGACCTAAATATTTCTTAAAGAACCCACCATCCTTTATAGTTAAATGAGAGCTAGATTTCAAGATAAGTTTTGGAGGGAACATTGAAAATAGAACAAGCTGTTTGTAACATTATGTATTATTCTTTTTTATAATCTCTATATGTTTGAAAATAAAAGTGAATCACTTCAGCAATGCACAACAGGTTTTGGATCCAGCATCTGGCTCTTTGGGCTTTTTCTTAGGCCCTGATTAGATAGGATAGGAGAGAATGTTGATATCCTAAAGATACCAAAACTAAGTGAAGAAACAAGTAAGTAACAGCTGTGTAAGCTGTGGTTGTATAATGCTTTATAAAGACCAGTTGCGTTTAGTCCTTCTGGCATTCTTGTGAGACAGGAGCATTAACCCACTCGACAGATAAGGACACTGAAGATTGGAACATTGAGAGAAGTCATACAACAACGTAATCAACAATGGGAAATAGTATCCACAATGACCTTTGTTAAGTAAGGCTTCTTAAATGATAGCATTGCTTTAACAATTATTTATTGAGACATTGACTGATGGAATAGAATAAAAATCTAGAAATAAACCTACACTTATGCAGTCAACTAGTGTATGATACAGGTGACATGGAAGTATAATGGGAAGAGGATAGGTTTTGTCATAAAGAGTCCTGGATTAATTGTATGGAAAAAATGGATTTGAATGTCTACCTGATACCATATACCCCCACAGAGTAATCTGAGTTAGATAAGAGATCTAAATACACAGGGTAAAATAATAAAGCTTATAAAAGTTTATCATGATTTTATCTCTAATCAGTCTTTGTTTTCTTCTGTCTGTATTTCTTTCACAGTACTGGGTTTTGAATCCAGGAGTGCTCTACGACTAGGCTACATCCCCAGCCTTTTTTTATTACTTTTAAATTTTTGAGACAGTGTCCTGCTAAGTTATTGAGGCCAGCCTTAAACTTGCAGTACCTTGCCTCAGCTCCCTAATTACTGGAATTACAGTTGTGTACCATCATGCCCAACCAAACATTTCCTAAATAAGCAAATATTCCTAAAGAAAATGGGACAAAATATGAATCATACCTACAGGAAAAAAATTGACCTTCATTAAGATGAGTCCATTAAAAGAAGAAAATAAAATGGTAGGCCACTAGGTAGGACAAGATATTTGTAGCATATATATGCAATTAAATATTCAGAATGCATTAGAACATTTTATAAATCCATAAAAATAAATCATTCAGCCCAATAGGAAAATAGACAAAAGGCTTGAATAGGAACTTTCCAAAAGAACTATCCAAGTGACCAGTAAATGTATGAGATATACAATAAATGTAGGCATTCAGTTTTATTAGTCATCATGAATATACATATTAAAAACAAAAAATCAGTACATATTCATGAGAATAAAGTTAAAAAAGCTGACTATCTCTTATTAGTGCAACTGTAGGGAAACTATTAGGAGTATAGGTTAAAACACTTTGAAACACTGTTTGGTAGTATCTTCTAAAACTTGACATATGTGTGTTCCCTGTGACTCAGTACCCACACTCCTGAGTGCATACCCGGTACGTTCCAAATGACATGTAAAAAGTATATTCATTGTAACACTTGTCAAAATACCCCCAGTGAATGATCCAAGTGTCCATCAAGAGTAGGATAGATAAGGAAATGATGATGTATTCATACACTGGAAAACTCTGCAGCAGTGCTTACTTAACCTGTCTGTGGTGGAGGACCAGATATTTTTCCTTAGCTATCACAATGAAATTCTTGTATGACCCAGTATTACATGCATTGTCTAACTGCTCATAAAGTTTCTAAGTGTTCCCATGATAACTTCTATACTCATGACATTGCAGATCCGTGATAAATAGGGTGTGGACCAGCACTACACTTGAATAGCAATGGAAAAGAAAAAACTAAATACACACAACATGGATGTATCTCACAGTTACAGACAAGAGGGTATATGCTTTATGACTCTTTTCATATGAAGTCTGTTGACAACAAAGATCACTAACCTATGATATGAGAAGTTAAGATCACCTTTGAGGAGCAGAAGTTAGTCATTTGAAGGGGATGTGAAGAGAATTCTGGGGTTCTTAATTATGTTCATTTTGTGAAAAGTTATCTGGCCACATGCTTATAATTTGGGCACTTTTCTGTTTATGTATATTATATAATATTGAAAACCATTGATTGCCTATTAAACAATGTCCTTATCTTCTTGAAGGTAGATGATTAGTGGAAAAAACAAAAATATATGAGTAAGTAAACAAAGGTAAAGTTACAAATTATGATTTCATGAACAGAAACCTTGATGAGATAGAGAATCATGGGGCTGGAGCAGTGGCTCTGTGGTTAAGGCACTTGCCTGGCATTCTTGAGGATGCAGGTTCGAACCCCAGCACCACAAACACAACGAAGTGTTGGAGCAACAAAAGCCACATGAAATTGATTCTCTCTTTCTCTCATTGTCCCTCTCTCTTTAAAATAAAAGAAAATCATGAGGGAAGGAATCTACTTAGATCAGGTGGTCAAAGAAGGGGTTTCACCAAGAAGACGTTTTAGCTGAGAACTGGCGGATGATGAAAAGGAATCAGCAATGTAAAGAGCAGAGGAAAACGATCCAGTAATTTCAGAAGTTGTGTTGAATAGAAAAATGGACAGAATTTAGTGTAAAAGAGAGCATTGAAGACAAAAAGTACAGCTTGGGAATAGTGGCATTAAAAACTAGAAAAGGAGGAAATGGGTTGGAGAGTAGAATTTTGGTTTGCAGTTACAAATAACAAAAACACCAAAATGGATAGTTTTGCAGGAGGCTTGTCACCATCAGCACAAGAAGAGAAAGATTGTTATATCTAAAACAAAGGAAAATCTAGTTTAAAAGTAAGTAGTTTCCCCAGTTAATCTTCAAAACCAAGGAAAATATGATCTTATCAAGAGTTAAGTAATACTTGAGTTTGGCATGGTTTTTAGTGTGCTTCATGTAATTTGTGGTTAAGTGAAAGTACATCTACATATGAGAGAATTTTTATGTAAGCATTTGGGGACAGATGGTGAACCCTGCCAGTCTTGGTGCCTCTAGTCCTTCTTTCCCTTTTCCCTCTTCTCCTACCCACGCAGTTGTTTCTTTATCTCTTGTTTCAGCTCTGTCAGTCTCACCTTTTTGCTCCTTCCCCCCTTCCCTTCCCATGTTTAATGATTTTTTTTTTTTTAAGAAAGAGGGGCAGCGAGAGAGAAAGAGAATCAATTTTATTTAGTTTTTCATGTGGCTTTTGTTGCTCCAACACTTCATTGTGTACATGATGCTGGGGTTCGAACCTGTATCCTCGCTTATGCCAGGCAAGACTGTAATCGTTGTGCCCCTGCTCCAGCTCCTTTATTGAAAATTTTAAAGCAGTTTTATGTGTGTTAGTTTCTTTAATTTAGTTCTAACAACTCTGTTTGTGGAGATGCATGTGGGAAAACTGAGGCTCAGAGAAACTGTATGACTTATCATAACCTAGACTCCTGACTCCACATCCATTCCTTTTTCTATTATAGTACTGAGGTCTTCATCTCTTCCAAATATGCCTGTGTTTAAAATATTATCATCCATGGGCTGGAGAAGTGTCTTAGCTATAGAGTGCTTGCCTGGCATGCACAAGCACCGGGGTTTAAACCCTAGCACCACATATACAACTAAGTGGAGGAAAAATAAAAAGCGTATGAAAAAAATTTTTTTAAACATTGAATCTTTCTCCTCTCACTCTCCTTTTTTTTTTTTTTTAAGAGATAAGGACAATGAGAGAGAAAGAGAATCAATTTTTTATTTAGTTTTTCATGTGATTTTTGTTGCTCTGACCTTCATTGTGTATGTTGTGCTGGGGTTTGAACCCATGTCCTCACACATGTCAGGCAAGTGCCGTAACAAGTGAGCCACTGCTCCAGCAGCCCAAAACAAAAACAAAAACAAAAAAACAAACTGTTATCCACATGAGTAATGAAAGTATATCCTATTTGCTAGATTTTATGAGAGGTGTCTTCCTAAGAGGATAGTATGAGATTTTACACACACACATTTCACTTTCCATGAGCTTGAAATCAATTATATACCAAGAAGTTTTTGAAAATTTTAATAGCTTTTGAAGTGATTAGAGCATTCCTGAAGTATGGCATATCCAGGATCGCTATCATAATTATCTTTAATTTCATGTGTCATCTTAATTACTGAAGAGCTAGGACTTGATGCAGATAATTGTCTTTTTAATAACATTGCCAAGGAGTATCTTGGCAAAGTAGAAGGAAATAAACTCAGATCACTTCCTTTTTTAATCACTTTCTGGTAGTATAGGAACTGGGAGATTAAGAGAATTGTTGAAAATAAAGTGGATGGATTCATGGCATTTTTATTAAGGATATACAATCAACTCCTAAAATAACTATTCTAATGTAAGATAGCACTACACTTGTTAGAACTTTTATAATGATTAGTAAACTTGAGCAATACACTATATAACAAAAGAATTTGAAAATGAGGGGGAAACAGTAGAATTAAATCTGCAGAAAAGAAAGGTAAAGCAGATTTGGTTAGATCAGCAGCTCACTGGTATCAGCCATTTCTGGAGTGGTTGGAGTTGTTGATATAAGATAGTGACTGTTTACTTAGTATTGCCTTGTCTCCCTGTGTGGCATAAGAAGGTTTGGGGAAGTAAGTTGATGTAGTAATGCACTGGATTCCTTCATTAAGGCACTCATACCCCAGTTTTCTCTTTTTTATTTACCATAGAGTGACTCTCATCAGTTCCGTGTCATGGCAGCTGTCCTTCGCCATTGTTTACTAATCGTAGGTCCAACTGAAGACAAAACAGAAGAGTTGCACAGGTGGGTAATCTTTGTATTGATACCTCAGTGAAGATCGTTAGATCTTTCAATGCATCTAATTTTAAAAATTTATTTCAAGCACAGTAAAATGTTAGAGTAAATCAGGTAACTGATAGGTCAGAAGTTATAACTACATCTGGATGATTAATTTTCATTCTGCCCTCTTTGACTTCATTATGTTGAGTCCCAACAAGAGAAGAGAATTTGGCAATAATAATAATATACAATTATTGAAGACTTCTCTGTATGGCATTGTTCTAAATGCTGTTTTATATCATGGTTAACTTTTGGGATAGGGATGTAGCTCTGGTAGAGCACTTGCCTAGCATGTGTCAGACTTTGGGTTATCCACAGCAGCAGCATATGTACGCACATGCACAAACACACACGATTGACTTTTTTTTTTTTTTAAGAGAGCGGGACATGGGTCTTACGCAGTAGCTCTGCATGTACACAACAAAGTGTTGGAGCAGCAAAGGACACATGAAAAACTAAATACAATTGATTCTCTCTTCCTCTGTGTCTCTCTCACTGTCCCTCTCTCTTAAAAAAAAAAAAAAAAAGACAGTGAGAGAGAATCGATTGTGTTTACTTTTTCATGTGGCCTTTTCTGCTCCGACACATCGTTACGTACCTGGTGCTGGGGTTTGAACCCACATCCTCGAGTATGCCAGGCAAGTGCCACAACTGCTGAGCCACCACTCCAGCCCCAAGACTGACTTCTTTTAATCATCACAGCAGCTGTATGAGTTAGGTACTACTATTTTTACCTTTCAATAGATGAGAAAACTGAAGCATAGACGGATCAAGCAATTAATTTCTCTAAGATGGCAATCCAATAAGTGAAAGAGCTAGGATTTGACCCCTGATTTTAAATACACACTTGAATAATGTTCTCATTAATTTCATTTGAAGAGTATTTGTCTCATTGCATGAGATATATACTTAAGCAACAAGAATTTTCGGAATAATTTACAAAAATAGAGTCACAGTGTCTAGTATTAATATATTAAAAATAGTTCAAATTTTGTGTCTTTTAGAATTACTAATAGATTGATGTTAAAATTTACTGTTCTCTGGATCTATGGATATAGCTAAATGGTAGGGTACTTTCCTAGAATGCAGAAGGCCATGATTTCCATCTCCAGCAAACACTGAGGAGGATGTAATGAATATATATATTTATTTATTTATTTATTTTTATTCATACACACATTTTCTCTGAGAAAAACTGAATAAGAATGCATTTTCTAGTTTTCTTGCTTTGTATTCCAGATCAGATTTGTAGTAACAAGACTTCTGACTTCATCATAAGAATACCTGTGGTTTATTCTATAAGAATGCAAATGGTTTTGTTTTTAAATTTTTTTTTTTATACAAGTACTATTTTGAGTAATTCAAATAAATTCAAAGTATGGCTTCATAGAAACAATCGGAGTATAAATAAAACACACCCTTGTTATTTTTCAGTCAAATTCATATATTTTAGTTATGTTCAATATATTATTTGACATTCCACTGAGTTTTTATATGTATTATCCTTATGTAGTCTCTGTGAGCTTTCAAAAGATAGCTTTCATCTTGATTAAAAAACACATTTTTTTTCTCTGCAGCTACAGATCATTCCTTTAATATTCTTGAGAGTATGTCCTCAAAAGTTAATCAGGTTGTTGGGCATAGTGACACATGCCTGTAACCTCAGAAGGATCTCAAGTTCAACGCCAGGCTCAGCAATTTATCAAGGCCCTGTCTCAAAAAAAAGTCAGTAGGGTAGCTGGGGATGTGGCTCACTGGTAAAAGCAGCCCTGCACCAAAACAAACAAACAAACAAATAAAAAAATGTAAAAGAAAATCATGTTATAAATCATATCCTAAAAGATTGTATTAATCATTTTGATACACTATAATTTTTTTCATAATCAAGAGACTAGTAAGGCTTGGTTGCACGTGCCTATAATCCCAGTGACTCAGGAGGCGGAGACAGAAGTATTACAATTCAAGACCAGCCTCAGCAACTTAATGAGACCCTAAGCAACTTAGCTGGGGAGGTAACTCAGTGGTAGAGCATCTCGGAATTTTTTTTTTTTTAAAGAGAGAGGGACAGTGTGAGAGAGAGACAGAGAGAATCAATTTTTATAGAGTTTTTCACATAGCTTTTGTTGCTCTGACACTTCGTTGTGTACGTGGGTGCTGGGGTTTGAACTTGAGTACTCGAACATGCTGGGGAAGCACCGTAACCGCCGAACCACTGCTCCAGCCCCCTCTGAATTTTTTTTTAAAGAAAAAAAAAAGACACTAGAAATCTAGACACTAAAACTAAAAGAAAATTGACTTATAAGCACAGAGTAAATAGATTTTTGTAAAATTCAGATATAAGTTAAATGGTCATATAAGGGCGTAAAGAGAGTGCACTTTGATAGTAATTGTTATGCTAGTTACAAATATATTGCTAAGGATTCCTCTGAAGAATGAATTTAATATCTAATAACAACACTGTTTTTGTCAAAAGAGAACATAGTTTCATAGAGATTATTTAAAATAAAATCTTTTGTTTGTTTATTTTTGCAGTTCTGGGAATCAAACCTAAGGCCTTATGCATGTTAGGCAAGCATTTCAGCCCTGAGTTATGCCTTATGCCCCCAGTCCCTAAAAGGAAGTATTTAAAAATTAATTAGATTTTTAATTTTTTGGTGGTATTTCCTTTTTTTTCTTTAAATATACCTTTATCTTAAAAGTTGGTGTGATAAAAATGTAGACTTCATTGTAAATAAGAGACACAGACAGGGTTATGAACGTATTTCTCAAAGGCTTTCCTAGAAGATTGAGGTTGCTGCTGACATAGCTCTTTGGAATGGCCCTGCATGTCCCTTTAATCAGAATTAAAGTGATTAGTATCATTTTGAGCAGTAATGACTTTAGGCTAATCCAGTTATAGACAGAGAAAACTGCACCAACCTTAGGAGCTATTTTAGGAACTTACTAGAATTATAAATCTGTTAAAATCTGCCTCTCTGTAATGACCTTGAAAATAATCTCTCTGTGTTTGTATGTATGTGCCTGCAAGTTTACATATATCATGCTTAAGCTTTTAAAAATAAGGATGTTTCAAAGTTGTCTTGCATTCCATTCTAGTTATTTCCTAAGTTTGTACTTTACTTTTTTTTTTTTTTGACACTTAGATTGTTTTAAGGAAAAGTGCAATGGCATGGGTAATCCTGGGTAGACTAGTGTTATGGTTATGTATTATCAAATCCGAAGGGCTGTGATGATGACTATATGAGAAATTCATAAAACATCCTGTATCTGGCACTGAGGAAGTTCTTAAACAGGAGCTGCTGCCACTGCAACCATATTAGTTCTTCTACTCTTATTAAAATAAGCATATTGTGGGCCACTTTCCACTTGGAAAGTGCATCCCCGCAACTGTTTCAAAAAATCTCCTTGCTCTGTCGAGAACTGGTTCCTTTCTTTCTGTGCCCCGTACCCTCTTTTTCACCCTCTTTCCCCTTCAACTTGGGCACATTTCCCCTCTTGTCCTCTGTTTTCTTTCTTCCTTCCTCCCTTCCTCTCATTCTTTTCCCCCCTGTTTTCTCATCTATATAATGAGAATCATTTCCAGGTTGGTGATGAAGGTACCTGGAACACAGTAACACTTTTTTTTTTTTTTTTTTTTTTTTTTTTTAGAGAGAGGGACAGTGAGAGAGACAGAGAAAGAGAGAAACAACTTTATTTAGTTTTTCACATGGCCCCAGTTGCTCCAACACTCAGTTTTGTATGTGGTGCTGGGGTTTGAACCCAGGTCCTTGGGCTTGCTAGGCAAGCGCCGTAACCGCTGAGCTACCACTCGAGCCCACAGTAACACTTTTTAAACTATCATTTATTATTATCTATGACTCTGACCCCTGTCTTTCAGGTGCTTTCAACTTAAAGGGAAAAGTAAATAAGATATATCCTGAAATTAACTGTACCTGACCTGGTTATTCTGAGAAGTGTGATATAAAGGTCAGAGGAAGACAAAGGCCCTTTCTGGCGGTGGGACAGTGGGATGCAGCTCTGTGACAGAGCACTTGCCTAGCATGTGTGAGACTCTGGGTTCAACCTCCAAACACTGTAATTGAAAACAACAACAACAAAGCATATTGAATCTAAGATCTGATATTCAGTTCTAGATTTTTTAAAAAGTTGTTTCCTTAAAAAAATGAGAAAAATAAAATAGCTTCTGTATCTTGACATTTTGTTTAGGAACACATTTCTAAGTTTATCCTGCAATCATGTAAAGAAATCCATTTTCCATTATTCTGAATTTTTTCTGAAGTGAGATACATTCAGTGACACCTGTTTCACAAGTCTAAAAAGGTACTGCAGAAGAGTGACTACAAAGCCTGGCACCTTCTTCTGGCATGTTGTCTCTGTAAGACAGTGCCGTGTTTTTGTTTTATTTTGTTTTTTGTTTGCTTGCTTGTTTGTTTTGGGGTTTTCTTTTCCAGATTATTCAAAAGGACATGGACATAGAGATAAAATGAGAACTCACAAAGACAGCAGACCTTGACCTTCATTTCCACTAATCAACATTTTAGAAAATTTTTCTATTTGTTCTATTTCATTTCCTTTTATCGGTGCTTGTGGAAACAAGGTTGGTGGTATTATCTACCTTTTTTGTTGTTGTTGTTGCCGGGGCTCGAATCCAGAAGCACTTAACCACTGAGCCACATCCTCAACCCTTTTTATTTTTTATTTTGAGGCAGGGTCTCACTAAGTTGTATAGAACCTCACTAAGTTGCTGAGGCTAATCTCAAACTTATAATCCTCCTATCTCAGCCTCCCGAACTGTTAATTATAGGTGTGTACCACTGTGCTTGGCATTCTCTACCTTTTTTGTTATAAAAAAGAAATTCTGATTCTGTTCCATGTCTACTGTTTGTGTGAAAGTATTTTCAGCACTGTGTCCATAAACAGTAAGCTTATGCATAAACATTTAGCCCCCACAAATTGCATGGGATATGTTTTTGTTTTATTCTGGAAATAACAGGGAGAGATGGGGATGACCAATACACTGATAAGGAGAGAAGACCAGATCTGATTTAGTTTATTTTAGGCTTTCAATCAAGTTTCTTTTAGTCACCTGAGTACATGAGCCCCTACAAACTTTTTGTTATTTTCCTTATTTAAAGTAATTGATTTTGTCTCACATACCAGTGGGACAGTTCAGCACCTGACTCATTACAGTGCTAAACATCATGTCTTACACATGGCAGACTTTTCTTTTCCAATTTTTAAAAGTTGTATTTAACACTTATAAAATTTACCATCTTAACAATGCTTCAGTATATAGTTCAGCAATATTAAATTTAGTCTTGTGCTGTAATCACCACCATTTATTTCTACAGCTCTTTTCATCTTGTAAAACTGAAACTCTGTCCCTATTAAACAATAACTTTCCCACTCCACAGTCTCCCAACCCCTTGTAACCACCATCCTACTTCCTGTCCCTGTGGATTTGGGTACTGTGAGGACCTCCTGTGTAAAATCATACAAGATTTGTCTTTTGGTGACTGACTTTTTCCACTTAGAATAGTGTTCTCAAGGTTCATTCATGTTGTAATATATGTGTGCATTTTCTTTCTTTTTAAGGCTGGATAATATGTCACTGTAGGTATACACCACATTTTATTTATCTATTCATCTGTCAGTGGACACTTGAATTGCTTCCACAATTTAGCTGTTGTGACTAATGCTGCTATGAACATGAGTATGCAAGTATACATACAAGTATTACTTCAAGATCCTGTATTCATTTCTTTCTTTCTATATATAAGTATTAACTTCAGGATCCTGTGTTCCTTTTTTTTTTCTTTCATTCTTTCTTTCATTCATTTATTTATTTTTGTGGACTTTGTGCAAGCTAGGCAAGTGTGCGGGTCTAAGCTTACATTCACAGCTCCTGTGTTCATTTGTTTTGGCTGATTACATACCTATAAGTGGAATTGCTAGATCATCAGGTGATTATTTTTTAATTTAGGATTTTTTTGGTGTTGGGGATCAAACCCAGGGCCTTATGCAATGTGTGCTAGGTGAATGTTCTGCGACTAAATTAAATCTCCAGCCTTTGTTTTCAGTTTTTTGAGGAACCACCATACTATTTTCCACCAGAGCTTAGACCCATCTTATAGTCCTTAGCAGTGTGCGAGGTTTCCAGTTTCTCCAGATCCTCACCAATAGTTTTTTTGTTTTGTTTTGTTTTGTTCTGTAGTAGTATCCTACTAGGTGTGAGGTGGTATCTCATTATGGTTTTGATTACATTTTCTACACGATTGCTGATGTTGAGCACCCTTTTATTTGCTCATTGGCCATTTGTATCTCTTTGGAGAAATGTCTATTCACGCACTTTGCCCATTTTTTATTTTTTTATTTATTTATTTTTTTTGTGGTACTGGGAATTTAATACCAGGGTTGCTCTACCACTGTGCTATACCCCTGGCCCTTTTTTATGTTTGAGACAGGGCCTTGTGAAATTGCCGACTGGTCTAAAATTTGTGATCCTCCTGCCTTAGCCTCCTGAGTTTCCAAGATTATACAGTACATCACTGTACCTGGCATAAATCACAGAGTTCTTTTTGTTAAGTTGAGTTTTAGGAAATCTTATATATTCTGGATATTAACCTCTTACCATACATATAATATGTGAACATTTTCTCCCATTTGGTGGGTTGCCCTTTTACTCTGTTGTTTTTGTGTTTTTGCTGTACAGGGAATTCAACCCAGGAGTGCTTTGCTGCTGAACTGCACCTCCCTCCCTCCATCCCCTGCCCTTTTTTGTTGTTTTTCTTCCTTGTTTTGAGATAAGGTCTCACTTAGCTGAGGCAAGACTCAGAACTTGTGATCCTCCTGCCTCTGGCTCCCTAGTAGCTGGGATTATAGGCATGTGCCACTGTTCCCTGATATTATCTTTTGATGTGCAAAATTTTAAAATTTTCATTTAGTCTAATTGTTTACTTTCTCTTTTGTTTCTTCTGTATTTGGTGTCAAGTCTAAAAAATTATTGCCAAATCCAGTGAGTGAGAGTCCAGAGTCATTCTTCTACATGTAGATATCTATTTTCCCTAGCCACTTCTTGTTGAAAAGGCTATGCTTTTCCTGTTGAATAGTCTTGGCACCCTTGTCAGAAATCATTTGACTATAATATGTGACGGTTTATTTCTGGGCTCTGTTCTGTTCTGTTCCTTCATCTGTCTTTGGGCCAGTGCCACACTATTCTGATTACTGTAGCTTTGTTAGGTTTTGAAATCAGAAATTGAGACTCCTTCAGCTTTTTTCTCTTCTGCTGCTGCTTTTTTTTTTTTCTCTCAAGATCATTTTGGTTATTTGGAGATCCTTAAGATGCCTTGTAAGTTCAAAGATGAGTTTTTCCATTTTCACAAAGAAATATCATTTGGATATTAGTAGGGATTGTGTTTGACTTGAACACTTTGAGTAGTATTGACATCTTAATGATACTGTCTTCTAGTCATGCCAGGCAGGTGCTGTGACCACTGAACCACCCCTCCAGCCCACATGGCACATGTTTAAGTAATTTTTTAAATGGAATGATTTTATTTCTGCTTATATTTATTAATTGAGCACTTGCCACGTGTTAGGCACCAATTTGAGCTTTAGGGCAAGAAAGATGTAGGCAGCACAGTATCTGTTCTCCAGAGATCACTGATTAGTGGAAAAACAGAATAGAATAAGTTTTTTTTTGAGTTTTGTATCAGATATGAACAAGCTTATATAGGTGTTTAGAAAAAGGAGTTTGCTTTATCTGGAGAGATCAGGGAGGGAGGTTTTATTTTGTTGTTTTCATTAAAGTTCTTATCTCATTAACCTGATTTTCTGTAGAAACAGTTATCTAGCTGAAAAGAGATTTTTCCCAAATACAGCTGAGCACCAGCTAGGTACTTTAAAGACTCCACAGTGCATACAGGAACATAGACACTAAGTGAGGAAAGAAGACAAAAATATTATGAAAAGTGAAATAACAATTCAGGACAAAAATAGATATTACAGAGTAATTTTTGAGGAGTTTCCCAATGAATTATTCAAATAATAATTGCTAACGAAAGTAAAGGAATAGCTTATTATGGTCTAGAATGATAAGGAAAGTCTTCCTGTTTTCCATCCTCTTCCACACCTCTGCTGATTCCTTTTTCTCCTATCTAGAAACCCCTTGTAGATTTACTTTCCCCCCATCTGTCCCTAATCGTTGATCCATCATTTCAGCCTCTTCTCCCTCAATATCATGTTCTGCCCATCTCAACATACCTGTCCTAGATCTGACAGACTACCTCCTTTACTGTTGCATACTCAGGCTACCTGAGTCCTATGAGAAAGTTTTACCTAATTTGACAGATCAAAGCAAATGTCTGCTTAAAAACTCGTGGCTCTTCTCTGTCTTAAGGAAGAAAAGAAGCCTTTTTGGGAGGGTTGGGATGGGGTTCACTGTGCATTTACTTATGATCTGCAACCTCATCTGGGAAATCTGTTCTCCCTGGTCAGATTGCCTTGCATCCTCTATTCATGATTTCATCAAACCTTTTCAACTTTCCTCAGGTCTCAGCCACCCCACTACCCCAGCTGATAACTTGTTTTTATATGAGGGAGGGGAACAACATGGAGGAGGGGTGGTAGATTATAGAAGCTAAAAGCCTTCAAACTATAAGACATTAGGGGAAAATACCATGCTGAGTGTCAGGTAGGCTCTGGATAATAAATTGGATAGTATATTCTCACCGTGGCAATGTGCCAGTAAAAGAATTTTTTTTTTCTTTTTCTTTTTTTTCTTTTTCTGGTACTAGAGATTTAACCCAGGGACAATTTACCATTGAGCTACACCCTAGCCCCCACCCCTTTTTTTTTTTTGAGCTGGTACTCACTAAGTTGGTTAGGACCTTGCTAGGTTACTGAAGCTGGCCTTGAATTTGTGGTCCTCCTGTCTCAGCCTCCCAAGACACTGAGATTTCAGACATATATATGCAATTGTGAGGAGCTCATAGATTACTTTTGAATGAGGAAAACTACCTGTCATTGTGTTCCAATGGATGAATCTATAGAATTGCATCTGAGACACTGACCTTACTCTTGGGAACCTTCTGCCTTTGAAAACATCCATCTCTTTGTTGTCTATCAAAACATTTGCATGACAGTGATCCACTCCTCTCCCTGCCTCCAAGAGCCTACTATTTTGTAGTCCAGATGATTCTGGATTATGCCCTTCCTTAGAGGTAACCTGGTTGTTGTTGTTAGTAGGGCCTTTGCACTTGCTCTGACTACTGCCTAGAATGCTTTACCCAGATGTAACCTCCTCATTAGGCCTTCCCTGACCTCCTAATTTAGTTGCACATACACATACCCTGTCACTATTTTATCACTTGCTTTATTTTTTTCATGATACGTAACACTAACTGAAATAATCCTTGTTCTTTGGTTTTTCTGTTTGTTCATTGTTCCTTTCTCTCATTAAATTATACCTTAAAAAGTATAAAGGTCTTATCTCTCTTGCTTACCACTATACATAGTAGCAATAAACATTAACCAAATGGAATGACAGGTGGATAGATAGATGAATAGGGTTGATCCTGCTGACCACTTTACAGTAATTGAAAACTTAGGCAGGAATTCCCTCAAACCCTTAATTGCCCAACCCTGACTGTAGATTTACAATAATCTACATCTAGTCTTTCCTATTTCCTGTCATTCTCAGGAAATTAAGTGGCTGTCTTCTTGTTCAAGGCTACTAGAACCCATTCCTTTTTATTCTGCCTCCTGTGACCTTATTCTAACTTTAACTCCCTTTTTAATCTCTTTTTGGGGCTTTATCCCTTCAAATTGTGAATATCCTGAGAACTATCTCATTTTGGAGAGGAAATCTTTCATCATAACTTTATTTCCTCAGAGCTGCTAGCCAGTTTCTTTCTTTCCCTTCCCTTTACAGCCAAGTTATTTGGTAGTGTTTTGTTTTCTGTGCCATTGCTCATTAAACATTTTGATCATCTCTACCCTAATCAGAAAGTTTTTTAGCACACCCTCCAGTGCAGTTATTTACATATAAGTTATATACATATACAGCTAAATTGAGAAGTGAAATAAGTCACAAATGAAAGGGATAATGTAAAGATTAATGTTTAAGGAATAATAGAAAGATTAATGTTTAAGATATACTTTGAAAATAAACCTGCCACAAACTTTTTTAATTTTCAAATAATAGAGGCTTTTCAGTATGTTCTGTAAATTCATATTTAAATGTCTTGCTAATTGTGATGACTGTTGTTATTAACTAATTTTTCAGTGTATGTTATATACATAAGGCAAGTCTCATCAATATCATAGTAGAATAAATTCACATTTCAGATAATTTCCAATTTTTTAAAAAAATATGGAACCCTTCTGCATGTCATCCTTGCACAGAGGCCATATATCTCTATGTCATTCTAATTTACCATAAGTACTGCCCACGCAAGCACTAATTTCCACATTTTACAAGCTGATTTCTTACCACATCTGATTGAATTGTCCTTGATTCTCCTCATGATATGGCAAACAAAGGGCTCTGCCTTTTTTTTTCCCCCAGCAGTAACTTACTATTTAAAGCATTGTCTGTTTCCTAAGAATTAGTTTAGTTAAAACTGGATAAAACAGGGTTGAAGGGTATAGCCCAGCAGTAACACGTTTAGTGTGTGGGAGGCCCTGGGTTCAATCCCTAGCACCCCCCCTACACACACACACACCAAAAAAGCCCTGGATTAAACAATATATAGACCCACTTAACTGAGCATGTATAAATTGTAATATGCCCAATGAAGAAAACAAATGATTGACCAAGGAGAAAGGACACCCCTGCTACCCTTTCCATGATGTGAAATTTCAGCTCTTCTCTCAGCATACTAAGCATATGTTTATGAATGGGGAGTACCTGACATAGGACTCAGATTGAGTACCAGTGTCAGTATATTTATTAAATATTAATAAAACTTAAGTTCTTTTCATTTTTTTATCTAAAATTAAATAAAAAGAGAGGTTATTTTTCTTTTTGCACCCTAGAGGATCATTTCATGCACCGGTATGGTTGCATGTGCTCTGCTCCACTTTGCAGTTTATACTTACTATTTCCATGGATTTACCTCCATGCACTCATTCTTTTTTTTTTTCTTTTTTTTTTAAGAGAGAAATTTTTATTTATCATCTGGCTTTTGTTTTTCCTCCACTTACTTGTGTATTTGTTTCTGGAGTTCAAACCTGGGTACTTGCCAACTGCCAGGCAAGCACTCTATTGTTAAGCCAGCTCTCCAGCTACCCCCATTCGTTTTTTTTTTTTTTTTAAAGAGGAGAAAGATAGAATCAATTTTATTTAGTTTTTCATGTGGCTTTTTTGCTCCGATACGTCATTGTGTATGCGGTACTGGGATTCAAACTGGGATCCTCGAGCATGCCAGGCAAGCACTATAACCACTGAGCCACCACTCCAGCCCCTGCTATTCATTCTTTGTCTCACAGTAGCCAGGCTGCTTCATCTGCTACTAAGCCAACACAACTCTGGTTTAAGGTCATCGGTAAACTATCTTAGCATAGGGGAGAGAAAGGCAAAGTAGTTTGAAGAGTCATCTTCTGCCTTCCTGCTTGCTTTCCTTCCCACATTCCCTCTTTCCTTCTTTTTCAACCTTCCTTGAGAAGGTGGAGAATCACAAAAGACCATGAATAACCAAAGCAGTTTTGAGCAAGAACAATGCAAGAGGCATCTGATTTCATAATACACTGGACCCTTACCTCACACCATACACAAAAGTGAATTCAAAATTGATTAAATACCTAAGTGTAAAATCTGACACAACAAAACTCTTATAAGAATACTTAGGGGAAAAGCATGTAGACCTTGGTCTTGGCAATGATTTCTTGAGTGTGACATTAAAAGCATAAGACAGGGCTGGAATGGTGGCTAGGCGGTTACAACACTTGCCCGGCATGCGCAAGTACACGGGTTCAAACCCCAGCACCCACATACACAGCTAAGTGGCAGAGCAATGAGGGCCATGTGAAAAACAATAAAAATTAATTCTCCCTCTCTCTCTCTCCTCCTGTCCTTCTCTCTTAAGAAAAAAAGCATAAGACAACAAAAGCAAAAATAGGTAAGTAGGAACACTT
The DNA here is from genome assembly GCA_004027875.1 of Aplodontia rufa. Classification (NCBI taxonomy): domain Eukaryota; kingdom Metazoa; phylum Chordata; class Mammalia; order Rodentia; family Aplodontiidae; genus Aplodontia; species Aplodontia rufa. Next base: position 212,593 of record PVKS010000095.1, read on the forward strand.
CACACTCAAAAAAGCTTCAGCATAGGAAATTACCAACAAAATGAAAAGGCAGCATGTGAGATAGAGAAAATATTTATAAACCATGTATGTGGTAAGGACTTAATATTCAAAATATGTAAGGAACCCTTAGAGCAGGTAAATAAATTTAAAAATGGGCATAAGACCTGAGTAGATATTTCTTTAAAGAATAAAGAGGTGTTCAGCATCTTTCAGAGAAATGCAGATCAAAATCACAGTAAGATAGCACCTCACATATGTTATAATGGCTATTATGAAAAATAGCATGGGTTGCTGAGGATGTGGAGAAGAGGGAATATTTGTATGCTGTTAGCATTGTCAATTGCTGTTGTGGTATAGACATTATGGAAAACAAGTTCTTCAAAAAATTAGAAATAGTATTATCGTTTGATCTAGCAATCCTACTTGTAGGTACACATCTAAAGGAAATAAAATCACTATCTTGAAGAGACATCACTTCCATGTTCATTATATCACTATAGCGAGGATATAGAAACAACTTAAATATCTATAAACAGATGAATGGATAAAGAAAATGTGGCATTTATTAGGGAATATTATTCAGGCTTTAAAAAAAAAATTTAAAGATAGCCTGCCAGGTGTAATGGTGCATGCCTGTAATCCCAGCAGCTATGGAGGCTGAGATAGGAGGATTACAAGTTCAAGACCAGTCTCAGCAATTTAGCAAGGCCCTAAGCAACTTAGTGAGACCCTGTCTCTTAATAAAATTTTAAAAGGAGTGGGGGATGGGGATGTGGCTCAGTTGTTAAGCACCTCTGGGTTCAATACCTGGCACGAAAAAAAAAAAAAAAAGGAAAGAAAAAAATCCTATCATTTACAACAATGTAGGTGGGTATGAAGACATTATAATAAGGTAAATAAACCGATACAAAAGGATTAACACTCTATGATGCCATATTTATGAGGAATCTAAAATAGTGAAACTCACAGAACCAGATTATAGAGTCAGGGGCGGGGTTGGGATTTGGGGGAGATAGTCAAAGAATACAAAATTTCATTTATGCAAAGTGAGTAAGCTCTGGAGATTCTCTGTACAACGTGGAGCTTGTTGTTAACAATACTGCATTGTATGATTAAAATTTGCTAAGGGGGATGGATCTTACCACAAAAGAAAAAATTATTTTTAAAAAACTTCTTTTTAATAAAGGAAGCAGAAGGAAAATTATTTGGAGATCTTAAGATTTGTTTCAGTAAACTTTTTTTTTTTTAAAGAGAGAAAGATTCAATTTTATTCAGTTTTTCGTGTGGCCTTTGTTACTCCGACACTTCATTGTGTGCATGGTGCTTGTGTTCAAACCCGCCTCCTTGCTCACGCCAGGCAAGCCTCATAACTGCTGAGCTCCACTTTCTCCAGCCCCCACCTTCTAGCCTTGAAAAAGGATATGTGAACCCCAAATATAAAGAAGATAATGTTTGACCAGAAAGATATATTAAAGCTGTAGATCTACATGGGCCATTAGCATGCTCCTCAGTGTCATTTAGTGTTAAATTTTGTTTATTTCAGCAATTGATAGAGGACTAGATTTTAAATGGCCTTCCCTCTGCCCAAAAAACTTTTAATCAGGGCTTTAAAGTGCTCTTAAATAGGCCTTGCTTTTGAATCTGCATATCAGGAGGGGGGCTGGAGCCTGTGCGGGAGGATGTCAAGTCCCAGTGATTAATGATCTCTAGGAAGCTGAAAAGGAGAGAGTAATATACACAGTATTTCTACCCCCTGGAGTAGGAATGCAAACACCATTGTGCAAATCTGTGCATAGTCACTTACTTCCTGGTAGCTGGAGAATTTCATACACTCTTCAACCACAAATAAAACTGTCAGAGAAGTGACAGAACTCAAAAAACTAGCCTTCCTTACTTAAAAAGAATAGCTCAAACACAGTCAGAAAATTAATTTTGTAGTTGTTTGGGAACCCAGTTGTTTAATAAGAAATGAGAATATGGGGAACTTTCTTGAAAAGCCTAAAACTTCCAAATATTTGTTGATTCCAGCCCTACATTTGGTTTCTTGAAGTTACTGAATTCCTAGAAACTGCTTAATTTAAACAAATTTAAAGGGAAAGCATTCCTTTGTAATGAAATGTCCCATCTTAAACTTTTCAATCTGATCTCTGGTAGACTTAGAGAATCATACTGTTGATGGAGTCCAGAGCCTATTGTCTTATGTTTAGGAAAAAAATCCGAACATTTCAGAATGGTTTGCATAGCTCAAAAAGTAATTCTTAAGTAGAGTCCTTTATTTTTTTCTCTCCCCATTTTTTTACCTTCTTTTCTTAACAATTTATGGTTTTTAATAATTTCCAAATGCATAAATCAGAAGCAAATCATTTTAAAGTGTAAATAAGGTACTAGAGAAGCTTGCAAACATTTTTAAAAGAAGGTTTGTGGGGGAAAGCGTTATATTTCAGCTACCTTTGATTATTTGCAAATAACCAAAATTAGATTTTGTGGAATAGCAGTGGTGGTTTTAGTGAGAACATTCAAGTAACTTGTGTTTTACCAACGACTATTTATCCACACACTTGACAAATTATTTTTGCTCATATTTCATATTTTTTGCTGCCCTATACATTATTACTCATTATTCTGCATTATTTAATTTTTAAACATTTCTTACCAATTTTTATGATTCCATAATATAAAAAGAAATGAAGATCCTATTCTTGGAGGAATAGAGCCACACTTCAGGGCAAAGGAGAGAAAAACCTTGGTATTTTTATTTTTGTTTTTCTATTTTTATTTTTTATAGTGTCACTATAATTTAAATTAAATTTTAGACTACTGTAGTCTAAATTAAGACAGTGTCAGGTGTATTAGCCCTGAACTTGGTTTCCAAGTGGTTAGACTTTTAAACTGCCTTTGTACAAGATTATTTTTAGTCAAGATGTAGTTATTTTTAGATCGGCTTCTCTGTCACTAGGAAATGTAATGCCTGTCTTTCCATTGTTGTTTATCAGGAAATTCTGAGGCACAAGCAGTTAAGATCCAGTTAGCATAGAACACTACTTCTGCTTTTAGATGAAAATATGGAATAATGCAAGGGGAGAAATATGCTACTTGAGAACATGTCTGATTTTGAAATTGTTAGTGTCATTTTAATCTCTTGTACACTGAGCAACAGAACAAGGTTTTCAGGGAATGCCAAAAATACAAGGTTTGAGTTCCCCCTACTGGTCTGCATCTCAAGCTTAAGTACTCCCTCATACATAGCTGAAAGGCCTAGGAGATGAAGGCCACATTTCTAATCTCATCACCTTTTTCCTGTAAATGTCTTACATAAAATGAGATGCCTTACAAATTGTATTTAGTACGCCTAGAAAGAACAAAACAATCCTACAGTGTTGCTGCCCCTGTTGTGATAAGCTGCTTATATGCATTTCTTCTTGAATGCATTATAGTGTAAGCTAAGGAATAATAAAGCACCAGTGGATCCACAAAAGGATTTAACACCCTCCCCCAAAGAAATTGCAAAGCTAGCATTGTTGTCCTAATAAAATAAAGGCCTGGCATTAAAGCTTACTAATTCCTATCTTAGCATTTCAGAAAGTGATGTGACATCGTGTGATTTTGTCTATCCATTTTGCATCTGTTCTTCCTAATTTGTCATGTGTATTTGAGACAGTTCTTTATTTTCTATCTCTTAGTTAATATCTAGTAATATTAATGACTTATTTTGAAAAAGAAAAATTTTAATTGACTCCCTAAAGTCACCTCTGAACGTAATTATTGTTTGCATTTTAAAAGACTATTCAATCAAGTTAAAATATTGTATTTTTAAATTGCTTTTCAGCAATGCAGTCAACCTTTTAAGCAATGTTCCGGTCTCTTGTTTGGATGTTCTCATTTGTCCATTAACCCATGAAGAAACAGCCCAAGAGGCAACGACTTTAGATGAACTGCCCAGTGATAAAACAGCTGAGAAAGAAACAGTTTTGAAAAACAGTACCATGGTATACAATGGTATGAATATGGAGGCCATTCATGTTTTACTCAATTTTATGGAGAAGAGAATAGACAAGGTAAGGCCGATAAAGTGCAGCCCTTGGGAAAATGCTTCTAAAGCATGTAAATGTGCCACACATATGGACCACAGAGCATGATTTTTAAATCTAAGCTTTTTTTTTTTTAAATAGCTGACATGTTGCATAATTTTACTTTAGAAAGCATTTTATTGTAATATATGATTAATCACTGAAACATAGGAATTTATTTGATGTTGCAGATTTGTTCATGCAACATGACATTTGTGACTAGTGCCTGAAAATAAAGGAAAAAATACTATTTTGTGTAAGTAGTTTGAAAGTCCTAGAAGTAAATATTATCCCTCAAAAACTTAATATTTTCTGTAATGACTTTAAACGACATCTTTACTTTTTTTTTTCAATTTTCTACTTGTGAGCTATTTATATTCTCTGATCTAACAGGTAATTTATAAAGGCAGCAGGGTAGCAAAGGTGGGTAACCAAAACCTTTGCTTCATTTAAGCACATAGGCTGAGCCAGAGGGAATCCTAGAAAATACAGAATAATCAAGGAAGGATTAAAAACAGTAAACATGAAGATAACTGAAAAAAATGGAAACAATGTTAGAAAAAATAATTTTTCAAATGGTTTTAAAGCTTTGGTAATAAAAGATGTAACACCCCCTCCCCACACGCTTAAAGAAAGTCTTCATATACTCAAGTTACCTGGAAGAAAGGAATACTTTCAGAAACTAAACTAATGGAGCGTGTATGGTTTTCTTTGTAGGGAAGCAGCTATAGAGAGGGTCTAACTCCAGTTCTGAGCTTATTAACAGAATGTTCCCGAGCCCATCGAAACATCAGAAAATTTCTCAAAGATCAGGTAACTGCTTAATGGATATTGCATCTCAAAGTTTATCTTTTTGTATGTGTTTTTTTTTTAACTTAGAACTAATGAATTAAATTCTCACATAATGGTTTTCTTTCAGAAACTCAGAAAAGTTAGTTTTAATCTTTGAAATCTAGTCAGGAAATAAGTGCTCTTGCTGGGGAGGTAGCTCAGTGGTAGAGTGCTTGCCTAGAATGTTCAAGACTTTGGATTTGATCCCCAGTACTGCCAAAAAAGAAAAAAAACTAAAAAATAAGTGATCTGTGTATTTTTCAAGTCATTTATTCACTTATCAAACAAATGTTTATTGAGATCTATGTGCTGTTTTGTTTTCTAAGTGTTGTTCTGAGCAGTGGACAATAAATGAAGTCTTTTTCCCTTGTAGAGTTTACCTCATTATGGGGAGATTAAAAAAAAATAAGTAAATATATACTGTACTGACAGGAAATTATAAGTGTTCTGAAGAAAATTAAAGGAATACTTAAGGAGAGAAGGGACAGCCTCTCTGAAGAGTTGACATTTGAGCAGAAAGTTGGCTAAGTAAGAAAAATATCTCTTGAGAATGTCTGGAAAAGGAATCTACTACAGAGAACAAGTCCAAAGTCCCTGAGATAAGAGGATGCTTTGGTATGTTTAAGGAAAAATATAGTGGGGGAGAGAGTAGTAGATCAAGTAGGAGGTAAACAAGGGCCAGAAAACATACGTTGTAAGGAAACATGACTGTTTTAAAAGGAGAAATAAAGTGACCTCATTTATATTTTAAGATACTTTGGCCACTGTTTGTAGGGTAGAATGCAGTGGAGCCAGAAGACCAGGGCAAAGAAGAGCTGATAAAGGCTTGAGGTGGGGTGGTAGCAGTGACCTCACATGTTGGGATGTGTTTTGAAAGTAGGACCTATGTAACATGCTGATAGATTGAATTATGGACTGAGAAAGAAAGCAGATGATCAGATTTTTTTGTTGTTGTTGTTTAAGACAGAGGAATAGTGAGAGAGAAAGAGAGAATCAATCTTATTTAGTTTTTCGTGTGGATTTCGTTGCTCTGACACTTAGTTGTGTATGTGTGGTGCTGGGCTTTGAACCTGCGTCCTCACTCATGGCAGGCAAGCGTATAACAGCTGAGCCACCGCTCCAGCCCCGAATCAGATGACTTTTAAACTTTTCAATTATGGTTTAAATTCCAAGCCTAAGACTTCGACTCTTAACAGTAACTAAAACTGACCTCTAAAGTCCCAATTTCAAGCACTTTTTTTTAGTACTTCAGTCCATGAGGACTGTCGGTCTATCATTCTTTTCACTCCTCCACTCACCTAGTGTTCTTATTTTTTTTTTTTCTTACCCAGGCTAGATCTCTCCTGTAACTCTTTACTACATTCACTGTTTTCCATACGTCTTCAACCAATATTTCTGACTCTCCTTCAGTCATACTTACCTAGAAAACAAACAGGTTAAATGCAGCCTGCTATCTACTCTAGGCTTCAGCTGAGCACTTGAACAGGATTAAAGAAATAACACAACCATATGGATTAGTCTCTTGAAATTTAAGACCACTGTCCCCAAGTGGCTCCCCACCACATTTCAAGATAATTATTTTACAACTCCTGTTTCTTCAAACCTCCACCACCTACTCTCTTCTCTTCTCACTCTCATTTGTTAACCTTTGTTTCCATAAGAAATTAAGAGAAAACTTCCATCTTTTCACCACCATCTACTTTCTGTCTGCAGTTTTACTGCCAAATACTTTGTCTCTATCTGTGTCTGTGTGTCTGTCTGTCTCACTCACTCTCTCATACAGAAGTTAAATTATCCTTACTGCTCTCTGTGGCCAGCTTCTGTTCTGGATCCATTTCTCCTACCTTACAAGCTTTATCTCTGTACTTATTCCCTTCCTCCCTTTTTACATTAATTTTTTTTAATGTACTGGATCATTTTTGTCAGCACCCAAACACGTCTTAAAACAAAAAAAAAAAAAACCTTCCCTTAATCCCACTTCTTACTCTGCCTTCCCATTTCCCTGCTGGTCATTGTAGTGTTCCTTGAGAATTTCTATACTCCCCATCTGTGTTCTTCTTACTTGCCTTTGACTCTCTCCCAAACCTTCTGCAGTTAGGCTTTCATGCTTTATACCCCAATGAAAGAACTACTAGTTCTCAAATCTTTTTAGTTTCCCCTAGCATTTGGTCTTAGTGTTCCCTATTCTTTGATGTTCTTTCTTAATATGGTTTCTAGGATATAGTGCAGAACCTCTTCTTTGGTGCCCCTCATCCAAACTAAATGTTTGAGTGCTCCAAGGCAATACTGTCTTGTCTCCATCTCTAGTTTCCTGGTGATCTTATTCAGGAGTATTGATTTTGAAAACCATCTGCATGCTGATGACTCCAAGTTTATATCTCTAGCTCTGACCAGTCTCCTAAGCCCCAGCTTACATACTGAACTGTCTGCTCATCTCCTCCCATTGCTTGTGTAGCAGTTTTCTTAAGTTTAACGTGTCCCAAACTTAATATCTTGATTTCCTATGCTCCTTACCTATTCTTCTCCTTCCTTCCATTCTTTAGTACATGGTGCCACTGTCCACCTCATTTATTTATCACTGTGTTGAATTTTCTCTCATAAATGAACCAGATTCATTTTGTTTGTTTGTATTTATGTTCAAGATTTAATATACACTCTACTACGTATAGAGCACACTATAAGATAGTGCTGATGAAGAGATTTAGAAAGTAGGGACTGTATCTGTAAGGAATTCACATTCCAAGAAAGATATAAAAGTATAAATAATCATTTAAGCAAGTTAAACCATTGATTAGTTATTTCTAAATTGGTTATTTTAAGGCAGTCTACCCTGATTAAGAGGATTTGGTAAAGAATAATAAATTAAAATGCTCTGTTTTGTATATTTTTGCTTTTTTACAAAAATAACCTTGAAATCAAAGTTCAAGCAAACTGTTTGGATTTGTTGTCTAACTAGTACTGCCAAAATCAACTTCTTTATATGAAGGCCTTTGGTCACATAATATAGATACAAAAGCTCATGAGGCCCACTTTCTGTCCTCAAGAAGCTCTGTAATAGTAAGTTAGCAGGTGAAATGGAACAAGTGAAAAGATAACTAAAGACACAAAGTATATTAATCTGTTTTTCATTACTATAGCAATATCTAAGGCATACTATTATGTAAAGAAAATTATTATTTTGACTCATGGTTTTGCAGGTCCAAGTTGAGGTGCAATGGCCTTCTTCCTGGAAAGGTAGAGCATCACTTGCATTTTCCTTTCTCGTGTCTCTGCCCACCTGCCATCTTTTATAAAGCCACCACTATTCAGTCATGGAGGCTCCAACTTCATAACTTGTCTAATCCTAATCACCTTCCAAAGGTGCCAACTCTGATCACCATAATGGGATTGTTTCTACCCTCTTAATGCTTCACAGGGAGAATTCTTTTTTTTTTAGGTGAGAGGGACAGGGAGAGAGAATCAGTATTGTTTAGTTTTTCATGTGGCTTTCATTGCTCCAACACTTTCTTTTGTACGTGGTGCAAGGGTTCGAACCCATGTCCTCATGCATGTCAGGGAAGCACTGTAAAATCACTGAGCCACCACTCCAGCCCCAGAGGAAATAAATTTTAACATGTGAAACCTTGGGGGATATATTCAAACCATATCCAGACCATAGCATCCTACCCCTGGCTCCTAAAGTTAAAGTATTTCTTACAATGCAAAATATAATCTTTCCTTCCCCAACGTCTCCAAGTCTTAATTCATTCTAGCAGAAATTCAAATGTACAAAGTCTTATCTAAGATTTAAGGTGAACTCATTCTCCTACTATGAGCCTAGAATATCAAAATAAGTTATCTACTTCCAGTATACAATGGTGGGAGGCCATAGGACGTACCTTCCCTTTCCAAAAGGGAAGAATAGGCAAATAGAAAGGGTGAATTGGCCCAAAGCAAGACCAGAACCCAACATAGCAGACATTAAAGTTCCAAGTCCTTAATCAAGGGGTAAACCTCTGAGGCCTGAACATTCCCACCCCCACAGCCTGGATGACTGACTGCATGCTAATGTTGGGATCCTGGATGCACGTGATGTGTTGCTAGTCACTCTATCTTTCTGGGGTCTTCGCTTTGGCTCTACTCCTACACATTCACTATTGCCCCATTTGGTCACCCTGCAAAGGCTCTGAGCCTTCATCAAATTTCTACTAGTCTTCCCTGGCCCACCTTTGAAATTTCTGTGGAAACCACCATGATTCCATTCTTGCATTCTGCAGTGTGCAGAGCCAGCACTATAGAGATGTTAAAAAGATCTACCACTGGCATGAGCTGTGCCTGTGCCTGTGATAGGAGAGGTAACCTAGAAGATTTGTCAGATGCCCTCAAAGCCTTTTCCAGTTGTCTTGATGGTTAGTATTCCTGTTAAACTTTTTAGCAAGCAGTCCCTGTGCCTATTCCTCCTGGGCCACACCCTTGTATTCCGTTTCTTTGCTCTTTCCTTTGCCAGGCTGTGAATTTTCTAAATCTTTTCTACTCTTGTTTCCTTTTGCTCCCAGCTCTCACTGTAAATATGACAGAAAGCAGCCAGTAATACCCATGCCACAGCCTGAATGCTTTGTTGTTTTCAAATTTCTTCAGCCAGACAACTAGTTTATCAGTTTAAATTTTAGTCTTCTATAAAGTTTTGGGGTCTGGATGCAATACAATCGAGTTCTTTGCAATGGTTTAACAGTGACAGCCCTTTTTCCAGTTTTCAGACTGATTCTCGTTTCCATCTGAGAATAGTTTCCTAGATCTTGTCTTCTGAGTCCTCACTGGAATCTCCTATAACTATATGCTTAGTGCATTCTAGACTTTTTTTTTTTTTAACCTGCTCCTATAAACGCTTCCATTCTCTGCTCATCGCCCAATTCAAAAGCTGCTTCCACATTTTCAGGTATATTTATAGTAGCAATGTCATTTCTGGAACCAATTTTCTATAGTAGCCTGCTTTTCATTACTACAGTGAAGTACCTGAGGCAGGCTAACTTGATGAAACATACAGGTTTATTTAGCCCTGGAGGTTTAAGGGCAAGTTGCTGGCATTAGTTCAGCTCTGTTGAGGATCACATGGCATCATGGCAGAAGCTCATGGAAGAGGAAGAGATCACATCCCAACACAGAAAGCCAGAGAGTAAAATCAGAATTCGCTCTTAACAACAGCTTGCTCTCCCAAGAGTCTGAGGGTCCCATAAGAGTTACCTTAATCCTTTCTTTCTAAGGGAAGTTTCCCAATGACCTAAGGACTTCTAGGCCCCACCTCTTAGAGGTTTCACCATCTCTCAGCACCTCCACACTAGGGACTAAGATGGACCCTTGGGGATTGCATTCAAACCATGCCCAAACCATAGCACAAGGCATAATACAGAAATCAACTTCCTTCTGAGGAGAATACCTATTGACTGTGATGATTGAGAAGGCAAAACTTTAACAGATAATTGGCTGGGTTGTGGCTCAGTGGTAGAGTGCCTTGCATTTGATTCCCAACACCAAAAGAAGAAAAGATAACAGCTGATTAGCTTTGATAATAGTATAAATGAAACCAGACAGATGGTAAAAATGACTGATCCAGGTTGAATTAACCCTGAGAGGCGTATAGAAGACATATATTCTGTAGATTTGAAAGAAAAACTAAATAAAATTTATTAAAGAAAAATTCGTTGGAGGGTAGTATTAGGGGAGAAATACATATGTAGTTTGGAAATGTTCAAAAATAGCAATAACAAAATTGAATTTAAAAAATTATTTAAGAAACCAAAATAAATAGCTAACAACTTTTGCATGATAATCTTTGTTAGTATATTTTGCAGTGTCAGTACTATAGACAGATGATGTATTTATTACCTGTCTCATTCTTCTAGAAATGGGAGATAAACAGTACAGTTGGTTCAGTTAACTAAAAATTTATTGTGCAATTACTTCATGCCTAGTACTGTGCTCTCTACCCCGCCAGATATATTGAAATATGAATTCTATAAACATTTGGGTAGATTATCCAATTTTCTGAGATATGGTTTCCATTTTTTATTTATAGCCATATCTCCAGTGCCTCCAATACTTTCTGATACATGGCAGAAATTCAGCTATATAAAAAGAGAGAGGTAAGGAAAGTTAGTTGAATCCATTAAATCAAATATTCATAAAGGGTCTGGCATATTGTAGGTACATAGTAGATTATTTCTTGACTTTGTGTCTATTCTCATTTTTCTAGCGTAGATCCTAACTATTTATATAGAAACCCCCTGCTAAGGTTTGGGTATGGTTTATTCCCTATGGGTTCATGTTAGAAGCTTGGTCCCCAGAGTGGTGTTGAAAGCTGATGTGGATGTTCATGAGGGATCCTTAACTCATTGGAGGAGCTGCCCTCCTAAGGGATTAAAATAGCTCTTAGGGGGCCCTTGAGCTTTTGTGAGAACAAGTTGTTAAAGAGTGAGCCCAGCCCCTCAATTGCTCTCTAACTTCATGTTTCAAGATGTGATATTATTCCTCGCACACATGCCCCTTCTTCTTTTCTTCTTAAAGCTAGTCTGCTTCAGGTGTTTCCTTATGGTAATAAAACAGACTGATGTATTACTTATACTTGAATTAATTCATTTTCTTTCATTTGACAAATATTTATTAAGAACCTGTAATACTCCAGGCACTGGGAAGAAAGCAGTAAAGCAAAGAAGGAAATTCCTACACTGTCAAGTCCCTAATAGAATTTACCTTGTGAAAGGAGGCAGACAGTAAACCAAAAACCATATACTATGCCAGGTCAGTGCTATTTGAAAAATTGTAGCAGAGGCACAGCTGGTCAGGGAATTCTTTTGTAAGTGATTTTTTTAACAGAGAGCTTGGAGGAAGTAAGGAAAAAAGCCATGCATATTTCTAGGAAAAAAATAGTTTCTGGGCAGAGAGAACAGTAAATGCAAGAACCTGAGGTAAGAAAAGACTTGGCATGTTTAAGAAATTCCACAAAAGACTGTGTGGTTATAGTAACGTAAGATAGAATAGTAAAAACAAAGTTGGGAGGTGGTAGGAAACAGAATATACTGAACCTTGTAAAGGAGTTATGGGGATCTTACCTTTTACTGTGAGTGAGATGACCTGACTTTCTAGCTTCTGTATAGAGAATTAATCATAGAAGGAGCAGGTTGTAATCAGGGACCACTTAAGAGGCTGTGATACTAGTCCAGGTGAGAAATACTGGTAGCTTGGACTTGGTAGTGGGGAGTGATTGGGTTATGGGTGTGTTTCAGAGTTAGAGCCAACTTAATTTGCTAATGAATGGATGTGGGGTATGAAACAGAGGAGTGAAGAATATTTCCAAGGTTTTTGTATTTAGCAGTTAGAAGAATGAACCTAACATTTAATGAGATGAAAAAGTGTAAGAAGAACAGGTTTGGCAGAGACATCAAGAGGCCCATTTAGGGGTTGGGGATTTAGCTCAGTGGCAGAGCGCTTGCCTAGCACATGCAAGGCCCCAAGTCTGGTCCTCAGCCCTGAAAAAAAAAAAGAGGCCCATTTAGGACATGCTAAATTTGAGAAGCCTATAAAAATCCAGAGGTACAATGTTAACATTATACCAATGTACTACTAGATCATATGTATAGAAATTTACCACCAGGGTTTTAAAAAAATATAGAATCACAGGTCCCACAAAGACTTACTGAATCATAATCTGCATTTTAACAAGAACCAGGTGTTTGGGTTGCACATTACAGACTGAAGAGCACTAGCATAAAGGTTAAAGGTATGTCATCATGACACTAATATGCTCTGTAATCAGTCTGTAAGGAAGGTGGTAGCTGCATATTAAATGTTGTATTATACTAAATATTTTCTAGTCATTGTAGATATAATCTTAAAATGAAATTAATTTTGATACAATTACTCTCCTTATATTAATCTGTTACTTTCCATAGCCCTTTGTAAAATCCTGTAATATATTTCTATTCAGTGATTTAAAAAACCTTGAGATCAGGGAAGAAATCAACATGAAGCCATTAATTCAAGAGTTACGAGGAGGTAGAGAGTATATGAAATCATTAAATTGAATGAGATTATCAATAGTTTGAGGGAACATAACAAAGAAAAATTGCTCAAGAACTCAACTCTTGAATATTCCAACATTTACAAGATAAGAAGAGAAAAGAAAATTGGCAGACAGGGCTGGAAAAAGGAATTCATCATATAGGAGAAGAATCAGAGACAGGTAGCTGGGTGGACGGATGAGTGAGTGAACAAAGGAACAGACACTAGTCAAGTTACGTTAGCCCCTTGAGGGTCAGCCTGCCTCATAGGGTTGCTGCCTCTTTGCAGGATTTCTTTAATGATTATAAATACTGTATGTGTACCTCTATTGCCACAACTAGCACATGCAAAGTGCTCAATAATTACAGATTATCTCTTACCAAAAATGCTTGGAATCAGAAATGTTTTGGATTTAGAATCTTTTTGGATTTTGTAATATTTGCATATATTCATAATGAGACATTTCGGCAGTGGGACCCAAGTCTAAACATGAAATTCATTTAAATTTTTTATGCATCTTATACCCATAGCCTGAAGGTTTTTTTGGGGTTTTTTTTGCGTATTTATTTGTTTTTTACTTTTGGTACAGGGAATTAAATCTGGGGGTTCTCTACCGTTGGGCTACATTCCCATTCCTTTTGTAAAAATTTTTTATTTTGAGACAAGATCTTACTAAGTTGCCCAGGCCGACCTCAAACTTGTGGTCTCCTGCCTCAGCCTCCTGGGTAGCTAGGATTACAGGTGTGTTTTACCATGCCCAGCCTTAAGGTAATTTTATACAGTATTTTGTCTTCCCATGATTGACTGTGACCTATCACATGAGATCAACTTTCCTGTCATATGAAATTTTCCATTTGTTGCATCCTCTCAATATTCAAGTTTTTATCCGGGAGCACTTCAAATTTTTCTAGTTAGGGATGCTTAATCTATAATTGTAATTTTTAAAATAAAGATCAATAAAGTATAAATATAGTTTTTTTTAGTAAATATTGAAAATGCTGCCGGACTTCAAACAATGAAGAAATCATTGTGACTCAGAATATTAAGAAAGTTTCTGTGGAAGTAAGAGAAATTTGATACAAACTTAAAATGGATTTTGATTGGGGCAAGAAGCAGCATTACAGGTGCTGAGACGAGTAGAAGTTCAGAAATGTCTTTAGGATAGCCTGGTGATGCAGCAGAGATGATTCTGTTCAAGTGAAACCTCATTACAGGCATGAAATCATTTGAGGTTTGTTTTTGTTGTTTAATTTTATTTTGAGGCTAACCTATATTTATTTATTTTCCCACTCTTATAAAACTAAGCTCAGTAAACATTGCAGGACCAACCAGTTGCAAGACCAGCCATCCTCAAATGCTCATGTACCCTCAGTTGATGATAGTTTTTTTCATTTGTGCCATCAGGTTTTACCACCATTGAGGGATGTGACAAATCGACCTGAAGTTGGCTCAACTGTGAGAAATAAGCTGGTGCGCCTCATGACACATGTTGACCTTGGAGTCAAGCAAATTGCTGCTGAATTCCTTTTTGTCCTTTGCAAAGAGAGAGGTAGGTTAAACTCTCTTTGCCTACTGCTGTTTTCTTTTAGAGGGAACTTGAGAACTTTTCCTATTGGTAGTATCATCTTTTCCACTCTTTACAGAGTTTACTATCTACTGTTATTAGAGGGGCTGAGGAGATAATAAAAATGAACAATTTAAAAGCATTTTATAAGCTGGGCATGGTAGCACACACCTGTAATCCCAGGTACTTGGGAGGCTGAGGCAGGAGGATAGCAAGTTGGTAAGACCCTATCTCAAAATAAAAAGGGCTGAGGTTGAGCTCAGTGGTAAGTGACCCTGGGTTTAATTCCCAGTACCAAAAAATGAAAAAGTATTTTACATGCCTCTAAATTCATTAAGACATGCAGAGACAGATATATTACCAAACACATACATTTGAACTTGGCTTTCTGTATCCTTAACCCAAACTTCTTAATATTGATAGGGCAGGTCCTAGAGCCATTATGAAAAGTGCTACTCTTTGGATAACCAGGCACAGAGCTGGGCCAGTTCCTTTATTTAATTCCTCTTAGAATTAAAAGTTTGATTTCTTCACTAAATTCTTTAATGAATAAAAATACAAAATGCATACAGTATGCCCCTGACCCTGGAGATAACAGTAACATAGTGGTAGAGAGAAATTTTAAAATAATTATAGTATAATGCAATAAGATTACTCTAGAAGTATAAATTGAGTGATTATCTCTTACAAGTAAAAATATTTCCTAAAATTGTATGGATTATTTGCTGTACAAAAGGCAAGATCTCCAAATAAGGAACTTTGACTAAATTGTTCAGATTCTCACATCTGTTTCTTCCTTCTCCTAGTTTATAAAATATATCCTAGTATAAAAATCCCATCTAAGGAGATTTTTTTAATTACATTATTTTGAAGTACCCAGGTTTTGTGAAATAGATAATCTGGAGATGAAAAAGTTCACTCCTCTAAAAAATCTTAAGTCAACTGTATTTCTAGACTTCATTTCTTACTGATCTAACCACTTAAATTCCTGTTAAGATGGTGTACAACAACATGATTTTATAATTATCATAATGGCAATAAGCAGCACTTATGAAATAGAGGTATCATCTGCCTGACATTCAATGCATAATTCATTTAGTTCTCAAAAGAACCCTCTAAGGTTAATATTATTTCAGTTTCTTCTGTTCTTTTGAACAGTTCTCTTCTTTCATGACTTTGAAGAAAGATTGATTTATCATCTTGGAATAAAGTGATTATCATAATGTCTTGCATATAGTTGTCTGTAAATATTAGCTAAATTAAATCAGTTTTTCTGAGATCAAAAATAATCTGTAAGGGCTGGAGCTTATACAAGTACTTGGGTTCAAACTCCAGCACCACATACACAACTGAGTGTCAGAGAAAGAAAAGCCAAATGAAAAAATAAATAAAATTGAGCCTCCCTCCCTCCCTCCCTCCCTTCCTCCCTCTCTCTCTCTCTCTCTCTCTTAAAAAGAAAAATATGTATTTTAGAGTGTGTGTATGTATATAAATCTAAGTCATACATGCATGTATCTGTTAATTTAAAAAAGTTTGTCAAAGCCAGGCATAATGATCCCTGCCTTATAAAGCAGGTGATTTAGGAATCTGAGGCAGGAGGATTGCAACTTCAAAGCCAGCCTATGCAACTTAGTGAGACCTTGTATCAAAATTTAAAAAGAGCTAGGGATGCAGCCCAGTGGTAGAGTGCCTCTGGGTTCAATCTCAGTGCCACAATAAAAATAAATAATAAAAAGATTTGTCAGAGTATATAGCAAAATGTTATATATTACAAATAATATTATGTGATAATATTATATTGTTATCTCTGAATAGTAAGATTAGTAGTAAGATTACTGGTGGCTTTTTTCTTTTTTAATTCTCTGTATTGAAACTTTTCTACAAGGAATATGCATTCCTTTTATACTTTGTAAAAATCTTTTAAAAGGCAAAAATGAAGCTTGTTTCTTCTTCAACTATGTGTCTAAACATTATATATCTAAATGCGTAACTAAATATATATCTAACTGTAATCACCTTACTGATGAGTTAGCGTCATAGCAAAAATGGTATATTCATTTATAAATCAATATTATTTATTTTTCTTCCAGTTGAAATGGTTGGCTTGGCTTTTTTCCCCATGGACCCCAGTTTTGTGGTTTTTGGTTTTTTTTGTACCAGAAATTGAACCCAGGGGCACTTAACCACTGAGCCACATTCCCACACATCCCTAGCACCTTTTTTATTTTGAGACAGAATCTTGCTCAGTTGCTTATTAAGGTGCTACGGCTAGCTTTGAACTTGATCCTCCTGCCTCAGCTTCCTGAGCTACTGAGATTACAGATGTACACCACCACACTCATCTGAACGCAGTACTTGCGTAGTTTTATAGTTGTAACTTTGAGCCCAAAGAAAATCCACATTACCACAGTAATGTTTTTCATTTGAACTTCGGCAATTCTGTATCTAGTAATCGGATTTTCCTTCCAATTTGATTATAAGTTTATAGATGTATTATTATTTTAGGACAAAAATTCACTCACTCAAAAGTATTTTTTAAGCTAGACCCTGGGATTACTGAGGTATACAAGATAAACAGGGTCTCTGCCCTAATGTTATTTACTTATATAAGAGTCACAGACTCAAATGCCTACAGCAGCCAGGCTAGTAATAAGGGTAGGCCAGTGGACTAGATATAAGATGATGAATGAAAACTGACAATATCCAACAACTCACAGTTGGAGAGACAGTGGGTTGGGGGTAGGAAGCAGGGAGACTCTAGGGGGCTTGAAAGAGGATTTTGCAGTTTGACTCCAATTGATTGTTACCATGAATATGTACCCTGTGTTATTAGGCTTTCCAAGTTTTTCAAGAGAAGCTAGAATACTAGATTTTTACATAAAATTTGTTTCTAAATGTCAACTAATTCAAATGTAAAACTTTGGGCCATAAAAAATAAATGATCTGCAGTCTACCTTCAACTTAAAAGCCATTAGATTTTTGGAACTGGAGTGTGAAGATGGACTATCAAAATGAAATAAATTGCAAATAATTTGTCAGAGCAACTGAACTTTTCCTCTTTAGAATAAAGAGTTAACTTTGAAAGCAAAGGTACTTTGATCAGTGCTCAAGGCCCAGATAACAAGGTAGAGATAGATAGTAAGCAGTAATCAAATTGAGTTAGGAACACAGAATACATGAAGAAGGAAATTGAAGTGAGGTAATACACAATAGGCAAAATTTTATGGAAGTCAAGGTACAGAAGGAACCTTCCAATTGTATTAAACACTCACCTCTGCTAGGCAGAGAGGCATCTCCAGCTGATAATAATCAAAAGGCTAACTAACTTTGTGCTCTTGTCACTAATTGTTCTTTTGAACCCTACCGTTTTTACTTTTAGTATCACTGTGAATTGTGTTCTTTCTGCAGGGGCCCTAAAGCTAGGCCTTACATAGTTTAATCAAAAGAAAATGATTTTTAAAATACTTCCCTGCTTTGGTGTCCCCCCCCCACACACACACACACACCTTAACACATATGTGAAACATTATAGTAGGGGCTGAATTACAGAGACAAGTTAGACTTGAACTCCCTCAGCATGTAGCCCCGAACTTTATAAATTTACTCTAGTCTCCACTTCAGTCTCCAAGGAATAGGTGTCTAGCTTGTAGCTAAACTTTCTCCCTTCCAGTTGATCTTTTCCTGTCTTTGCAGAAGCCTTGTTTCATCAGTTGTTACTCTTTATTCTGTTGTTGCTGTTTTAACACTCCCTGTATGCTTCCCTCAGACTACTTACATACTCTTTAGATCTTGGCATCTTAAAAGACTTCCCTTTTTTCTTTTCAATGTCCTTACTACCTACTCAGCCTTCAGCCTGCTGCAAGCCAGCAATTTCCAGGTTCCACTAGTAGTAGAACTTGCTGTCCCTTACCATTATCCTGTTTTTTAATTTTTTTCAGTCTCTTGCAGATTCCTACCTTTTCCATATCTAATTCCTTGTGTTCCCTACAATCATCTTCTGACCCCATCCCTACTTTACTTCCTGAGTAATCTCATTCTCTCCCTCAGCCTCCGTTTCATCCTGTTTGCTGCATAGTTTCCCAAATCTGAGTTTCTCTTTCTCCTGAACCTGCCATGTGTATCCATCTGCTCACTAGACATCTACACTTGAGCTTCTCACAGATTCTACCAGTTGAATTCATGATCTCCATTCCCAGCCTCCTCAACCTTTTCTTTATCCTTTGGTCACTTTCTCTGCAATAGGAACCACTGTCTGTTTAATTACTAAAACCAGAAATACAGGAGTTACCCTAGATTTTTTCTTCACTATAGATTAATAATCATATCATATATATTTAACCTCCTGAATACTTCTTTTGTTCATTCATTCTTTTCTGTTCCCATACCACTACCTTGGTACAGGCCCTTAGGATTATTTTCTTAAACTATTAAAATAGATCACTCTGCTTCTAGTTTGTTATCTTCAACTTATCTTCCATATGGCTAACAGAGGGACTGATATAATCAGCAAATATAATCTTGTCATTCCCCCCATGTTAAACTCTCAATGATTTCCTGTCACCTCATAATAAAATCCAAATTTTACTTCAATGGCTTACCTATATAATGTATTTTACAGCCACTCCTGTATTACCGTTCTTGCTTAATCATACTAAATTCCTTATTTTTTCATAGGATGTCTTTCCCATTTTTGTTATCATGGGGTAGCTTTACTTGTCCTTACAGACCAGCTTGAGCCTCATCTTTGTGCAGACTTCTCTGACCATCACAAGCAGAATAAATCATTCTCTCCTCTGTGCCAGTTTTATTTATCTCTGTTTTTAATACTTTTGACATTGGGCATGTTGTCACTCTATTGGTTGAGCTTGAATTGTAGGTATTGAGTCTCTTTAAATTGGAAATCATATCTTGCTCAGCTCCGGATACCTCATGCTTAACAAAGAACCTTACAGACAGTAAGTGCCCCATACATGTTTAATAAAAGAGCAAATATTTGTGCTCTCTATATATCCAGTCTAGTGAATATGTCATCTTGTATAATATTTCTCCATTAAAAAAATTTCATTATACTGTAGTAAGTTCCCTGAGAGAGGACTGTGCCAGGCAATATGACAACCTGGCTGAGGGAATGATTAGGGGATGTGGAAGTCGGAGATTGTCTTTGCAGAAGAATACAAAGAAATGACTGGTAGGTACAGAAAAAGTCTAATTCAAGATATGAGGAGTCCGCAGTATAGGAGATGAGTTAGAAAAAAAAGCAGAGGCCACCAAATGAAGATCCCTTTAGATCCTGTTTTGGAATTTGAATTTAGCACTGAGTAGAAATAGAGGTTTTATCCAGAAAGAATACAATCACAGTTTTGTTTTATAAAAATGTCTTGGCAGTTATGTGGAATAAGGACTAGAGAAAGGTGGCACTGAAATAAGGACACTAGGTAGAAGTTACTAGTATGAATTTCTGAAAGTTGCACTGCTTAATCAGAAAGAAAGGGATCTACGCAGAGAAGGGAGAATGGTCTCTGGGAGAATCTGGTTTTGCTGTTCTTTCCTGACTGTCTGTTAGTTTTCGCTGTGCTACCCTGCTTGCTCTCCTCTCTTCATATAGTGCCCTCTAGCATCCTGGCAAAGGAAATTTTCTGACTGAATACGGAATTGTTTGATTTCAGCTACACTTTTACGTAAATATATGGATAATTACTATGACAAAAAATGAATTCGTCTGTGTGTGTATGTTTAGAACCACCAGCAGATCTTTTGTCTTAGCAGCTTACTTTAGCATCCAAGTTGTCACTTTTTCTTTTCTACTTTCCCAGTATCAAATAGGGTGTTATACAGTACATTTGAAAATAAAGAGCAACCTAAAACACTCTACCAGTGCCTCTCAGTGTGAGGATTTGCACTCCATTTGCCTCCCTTTCTCTAACCCCTGCTTTTAGATATTTTACCTCCTTAACAAAAGTGCATTTGCTTTAAACTATTGGCTGCAGCCTAAACTATTTTGAAGGCCAGTGATGTCTTAAATCATCCTCGTAATTCACATTTCCTGTCACAGAGTTGGCACATGTTTGTTCTAGTGAAAGAATAATAAACACTTTCATTAAAAGGTCAGGCATTTTTATTATTACTTTGTGTCCAGAAGGATTTTCTGCATAAGAAAGCAATTATTTGGTATTGCATTTACTTCTGTTTAACTTTTATCTTAAATTATTTTAATCTTTGCCATTTTGCATCATTTTAAATTGCTGTTAGTATTTAAGTGTGCTCATTTAAACCATTTATTCATATTGCCACAATTTAGACTTTAATAATTTCAGTGAATATTATTTTTCTGGAAGCACTAAATATCCTTATTGACTTAAATAATAATAAGCCTAGGGCAGAGGTGTAGCTCTGTGGTAGAGTATATGCTCAATATGAACAAGGCTCTGGGTTCAATCACCAGCCCAAAAGAATAAAAGTGAAAACAAGCCTTATCAATAATGCTTGAGCATTGGTATTATGCAGTCTGCATCCTCAGTGGCCATTGTGTCTGACCAGGTCATTAAGTTCATGTCTGACCTCCAAGAATATGAAAAATACCTAAATACATTGAACATTCTTTTCTTCCCCTAGTTTAATGATTTGTTAATTTATCTAAATCATGGTATCTTTGGGACTCACTCATTGGTCACAAAAGGGAGCACATCAGATTTACTCAGAGGGCTTTCAAGTTACATGATCCCTCATTAAATTCTACTACAGTCCTGTCCAGCACCCACTGAGAGTTATTATCAAAGAGACCACAGTTACCAATAGTTTTTAAGATTGAAAATGACTAGTTTAAATGTCATTTGGTGTACTTTTATTATTAACCCATGTTCCCTTTTACACAAATTTCACCAGTGTGCTATATTCTTTGAATTTTATTTTGTCTCCAGAGTACTATTTTCAGTGTCAGAAGAGACACCCTTTAGTTCAAGTATTTGAATATTTAACAAACTCTGGCCTGGAATGTTCATCCTGTCCATGTCCTTCATGACTTCATACTCTGATCCTATATATGCTCTTTTCTTACCCATCTAGTTCTCTACCCTCTAGCCTTTTTGGTCTCCCAAGGTCATTTTAATTGCCTTTCTCTGACTGCTCTCCAGCTTTGTCTTTTTGAAGAAAAATGATCTGAATTATAGTAGTTTCTCAGATGTAGATTTCACTATGGCTTTGTATATGGATTAAGACCAGGTGTTGTTTTGTTTTCTACAACTGTCCTTGGGATGGCATTTTATCCGCGTTCTATTGAGGATCTTCTTGTAAATTTTGTCAGTTTTTATCTTTTGATTCAATACACTAGTGTTCACCTTGAATTTATGCCTGAAGAAAAGAAAGTACTGCTAAGTGAAATGTTTCCTTCAAAGGTATTTCAAAATCTCTCTCTCTTTTCTCTCTCTCTCTCTCTCTCTCTCTCTCTCACACACACACACACACATCTGTACAGTGTAGTGATGGTGAGCACCCGAAAACTCCTGTCTAAAACCCTGTTCTGTTTTGCAGTGGATAGCCTGCTGAAGTACACTGGCTATGGGAACGCTGCAGGACTGTTGGCAGCCAGGGGCCTCTTGGCTGGAGGAAGAGGAGATAATTGGTACTCAGAGGACGAGGACACAGATACTGAAGAATATAAAAATGCAAAACCAAAGTATAGTATCAAATTTCTTTTCACCTAACTCTATCTGTGCCTAAGAGTTGGTTATTTGCCTTTCTCTTCCTTTGTCTTTCCTTTTCCAGTGTTTCTTTTCTCTTGTGGATTTGGAAGCTTTCCATTCATTGGTGTTTTTAGAGGCAGTTTCATAGCTAGTGTCTTAGAGAATGACTTCAAGTGATTGAGGAAGGATAATATTGCGAAAAATGTTCTGTCACATGATATTTTCAACACGTTCATTATCTTCTCTCAGGTACTAAGAGCTAATGATTTTAGATGTCTACCATCTACTAAAAACTTCATTGCTATTTGCCTTCCTCTCAGAAGATTTTATAAGGTCTGACCAAAACCCATTATTTAAGTTAGTTATTTGCTATTTCACTTTCTCAGAAATCTAAATGTAAGTTCCATACATTGTGATGAAACCCCTTACATAAAAACTCTTACAAATCAAAAAATAATGCAATAAGGATATTACTACCCAAAGAAAGAAGTCTGTCTCTACACTCAATTTTAATCAAATACACAGTTAGGGAATTAGTTTTTTAACAGGTGTAGAAGTATACTGAGAAGGCAAACCCAAAACTCTGAAGTCAGCCTAAGTTAGTGCTTACAAATTAAAGTCACAAATTCTCTTGCTCTCTTTTTTGTAACTGTCCTTGCTTCTCTTCCCTCTCCTTCCTTCTGTTTCTTCCCCTCAACCTCCATCTCAGGTAAATTTCTTGGTTTCACTCATTAGGAGTTATTTAAGCACAGTGTTTGCTGGGTTCCATTACTGAACATTAAAAAGGTGATGTTGAGATGGTCATTTTTCTACTGATAGTCTTCTGTAGTGTCAAGTGATTAAGAATAGACAATCATCTGAAGAATTTGAGTTTGGGTTTATTTTATTTGTTTTTTGTTTGTTTGAAGTACAGATGATGCCCTGTTAACATAAAAGTAACAGGTTATCAGAAGGAGAAAGAAATGACAAGGTCCCAGTCAGACACATGGCCTGTTTCTTGGCAAATCAAGTCTGAGTAGATGGTGTTACTTTTAGCATTCCCTGTGCTGTCAGCCTCAGCTTATAGAATGTGTTGTAGGAAGTGAGGCTTTTCTTTTCTTTCTTTTTTTTTTTAAAGGGGGAGAGAGAGAGAAAGAATCAATTTTATTTATTTTTTCATCTGGTGGTTTTGTTTTTCTGACACTTAGTTGTGTATGTAGTGCTGGAGTTCAAACCCAGGTCCTCGTGCACGCAAAGTGCTATAACCACAGAGCCACCTCTCCAGCCCTGGGAAAAAAAGGCTTTTTGCAAGGGGGAAGCTAGCAGTGATCGTAAGCAGTACATTTAGATGATATAAATTGGGCATCTCTGCCAAGTATTAGAAGCTCAGTTTGAGAAATCATAGACTTTCTTTCTGTATGTCATCATGCTAAGTTAGTCTTATTAGATCTTGGTTTTTCCATTTCATTAATTATATTTCAATATCAATTTAATATTTTAGATATCTTTCAATTGACATATAAAAATGTCCTACTTAAAAAGTCTCTCTCTCCTCCCCTTCACCTTTTTTTTCTTTTCTTTTTTTTTTTTTGTTATGGGGTCTCATCTCAAAACTCACAGGTTCTAGCCATCCTCTGCCTCAGCCCCCAGAGTATCTGAGTTTATGGGAGTGTACCACCACCCCCCATCTAAATATCTCATATTTTAAAATGAAGGTGGGGATTACATTAGGCATTTCTTGACTCCTGGGGCAGGTGGATAGTCATCTAAGGCATAAAACTGAAAAGTACTTACTAATGGATGGTTCATCGCTTTGCATCTCAGTGTCTATTGTCAATTTTATTTGGCGAATGACTTTTATAACGGTCATGGTCACATACTTAGCAAGCACCAGAATGCTACTGTAATGAAAAGGAGCGCTGAGAGAACACAGGAGCACTGGCTCTCTCCTAATAGTATAGGAAATAGAATTATGTTACATTATGGAAGGTTTCATGAGAGTACCTTTTGTCTAAATCAATAACTGTGATGTTTGATATCATTAACGTTTTGGTTCTGTCATGGAAAAACTCTGTACTTAGACTTTATATCCTATCTGGAATCATTTTCAGCTCTTGGACTTGGCTTATACTGTTCATAGGAACAGTATGCTAGTATGGTTAGAATGGTTACCACTGTGGAATACTGTGTCTCTCTTAACTATTACTTATTACAAACATAAATTTTTTTCAAGTATCATTACATCTTCCCCTTCAGATAGATTTGCAGCTGTTTTTCTCTTACATCATCCTTCTTTAAGGTGAAAAGTACGGCAGGATCTTTAATGTTGTTTTTAAAATACTTCTTCAAATGGTCCTTATGGAAGTGGTGGCAAATAAAATACTTTGTAACCAAGTTGACCTTTTGTACTCTAAGGAACAATCTACTCAAAGAATTTGTTATGAAAACTTTTTACTAATTGAGTCAAGCTTATAAAGTCAGCATCTAAAAGAATTGCTTATTCTCCTACCCCTGATCATCCTTTACCAGTCAGAGTTCCCAAGATCCCTGTTTGTTTTTCTTATGATGCATTTATTCACAATAGTTGCTAGTATTGGCCGAAGCAGAGAAATTATCCTTCATGCAGTTGGCCCTAGTCCCATGGTCAGAAATGTAAGTGGATTCTGATTAATGCACCAAGGTAACCTGTAATCCTTTATTGGAATCTGAAACCAGGAATTGTATGGAGCTTACATTCAGGCTATGGGAGACAGTTAATATCACAGCAGCCCTTTTTGTGTCAAAGTAAATGTATTTAATGGACTGGAAATAGCTTTCTGCAATTTGCTCTTTTAGACAAAATACACTCATAGAATTAAATTACATGTCATATAGGTTTTTGGTGTATGTCTAGCCAGGTTCATGACATTTTCAGATAAAATTTGAGCTTTTATCAAAAGGAAACCAAATATCTAAATTCCAACTTTTATATATATTTCTTTTATGTCTCTGAGCATGGAGACCCCTTAATTATATAGATGATATTAATGTAACTGACTGATGTGTTACCTCATTCTAGACATTAGTTGAAGAACATGTGTTTAATGACATTCGACTCATTGTAGAACAGTGGTTTTTCAGGTTGGATATACAAGTAAGTGTCTGAGGTCTAAAGAGGCCTCTTTATGGAGGGGCAGAGGGAGGCAATAGCTAAAAAAGAGCAAACTCCCTAGAATACCTCCTGATGTTCTTCATCAGTTCATAATTACATCCAAAAACTTAAAATCAGCCAGGCGTAGTGACACAGGTCTGTAATCCCAGTGACTTGGGAGACTGAGGCAGGAGGATCCAATTTTTAAAGCCAGCCTCAGCAACTTAGCGAGGCCCAAAGCAATTTAGCAAGATCCTGTCTCAAAATAAAATATAAAAAAAGGGGCTAGGGATGTGGCTCTGTGGTTAAGTGCCTCTGGGGTCAATCCCTGGTACCAAAAGAGAGGGTGGGGGGAAAACTAGTACTAAGCAAACTTGGGAGTATTTCCTTTTTGACTATATTATCTCAGCTGTAGCTGTGGCAGCAGTTGTACAGATAGCTTTTTAAGCACAAGGCAAGACACTTTTTTCCTTTTATTTGTCAAAATTTTGTTATGCTACATAACTCAAGTCCTATTATAGTGGTCTCATTGTATTGGGGATATATAAATAATTTCTTTGTTTTTAATATTTCTTGAAGTAAGTGAACTAAAAACCAGGATTTTTCTTTGTCCAGTTTGGGCTGTAATGGTATAATTCATATATAATGGGATTTAATTAGCATCTCTAGGAACTGGGAATTATTACTGTAAGAAGAAACACATCTAAATTCAGATCACTGAAAGACTGGAATTGAAAACAAAACCATTGCCACTTCTGCCAAAAGTTTACCAGCTTTTGTGATACTTAGAATTATATCAGTTTTGTACTGTCAAGTTTGAGTTCTGTATGTTTTCTTTTGTATTACAATTTGGGTTAATGACCAGCAAGAGGCTAGGTATATTAGCTGAACTACAGTGCTAAGCTTTGCTCCAGTTTTCATTTCCTGTAAATTCAGTTTTTTGTACTCTGTATATTAAGGATATCCTTCAAATAGCCTAACAGGAAACATTTTAAAATTAGTATAATTTAAAAAGAAATTTTGGGGCTTTTTCTTATTGCCTAGATGCATCTTTATATTTATGTGTATGTATTTAGTATTTGTGTTTGTGTGGCTGATACATAGTAGGCATTTAATAAATATCTGGAAAATCTAAGAATGATACCACATAATCTAGTTCTTTCCATTGCTAATCTAATGCAAAGACTTGAATTACAATGTGGTTTAATAATTTATCCAAGTTCTTTAATATGGAATCAGTGTTAACATTTTACAGTAATTTGAAGTTATTGGAACATTTTCAGGAACTAGTATCTTTTCGTAATTTCTCATATAAGAATGTAATTATACCAAACTTCACAAAACCCATAGTAGTTGTATGGATTCTTTAATTAATGAAGATTGTGCATATATCTGGTGGTAACTAGACAGAGTAAATCACTTCCTGGATTATCTGATGTCTTTGTTGCTTATTTCTTAGCAAATGCCTTAACTATGCTAATAGTAATAGCTGATATTTATTGAGTGCTTAATATGTGCCAAGCACTATTCTAAAAATTTCACGGATGTTATCTACTCTTTACAACAACTTTTTGAGGTAGGGTTTATTCCCATTTACAGGTGAGCTCAGTGAAATCAAGTAACTTGTCTAGGGCAGATAATATATAAGTGTCAGTCGGCCTAGCTCCAGTACTTGTGGTGTTTGAGGAATTCTGTTACTTTTTGAGGTAGGCAGAGCACATTTTACTGTGCTCTTTACTTTGCCTTTTCATTTTGGGGGTAAAGTACATTTAACATAAGATTTCCCATTTTAACCAATTTTTAAAAGTACAGATCAATGACATTCACACTATGCAGCCATCACACTGTCCGTATCCAGAACGTTTTTATCTTCCCCAGGGAACTACTATACCCATTCTCCTGCATTCTAGCCTATGGTAACACCATTCCTCTCTCCGTGAAATATAGAGACCTCTTGTGCATGGAATCATATTTGTCCTTTTTTAAAAAAAAGAAAAAGGGACAGAGAGAGAATCAATTTTATCTAGTTTTTCATGTGACTTTTGTTGCTCTGACACTTAATTGTGTACATGGTGCTGGAGTTTGAACTGGTGTCCTTGCACATGCCGGGCAAGCGCCACAACCACTGAGCCACTGATTTAGCCCCCATATTTGTCCTTTTGTGACTACTTAATTTCACTTAGAGTAATGACTTCAAGATTCATCCATACTGTAGTATGTGTCATATTTTCCTTCCATTTTAAGACTGAATAGTATTCCATTCTGTGTGTCCCACATTGTGTTCATCCATTCATCCATCAGAAGACACTGGGGTTGTTATCAACTTTTGACTATTGTGAATAATGCTGATGAACATGAGTGTACCAATATCCATTCAGGTCCCTACTTTCACTTCTCTTGGGTCCATACCCAGAAGTGGAATTGCTGGTTCCCATGGTATTATATTCTTAATTTCTTGAGAAACAGCCACACCATTTTACATAACTGCCACATCATTTTACATTCCCAACAAGGGGCTCAGTGCTTCCTTTTTTTCTATATCCTCATAGTATCTGTTATTTTCTGGAGGGGAGTGCAAATGTGTGTTCTCAGTAATAACCATCCTAATGAGTGTGAAGTCAGGGCTTATAGTTTAACTGCTACCGTATTCTGCCTCCACGCCCATTAAAGGGAGATATGTTTTCCCTTCATTATAGCTTTCCTGTTGTTTGATGTAATCAAAGCAGAAAACAAAAGAAAGCAAATGAGTCTTTTTATATCCTGACATCCCAAAAAACATTCATTCTAATTCTATAAATACACACATACATCTGTCAGATAGTTCTGGCTGTATCTTCATAATAATCAGAATTTAGCCACCCCTTATTGCCATTACTGCTACCAAGCTAAAATTATATCACTTTTAAGTCTTTTTAATAGCGTTCTAATTGGTCTTGGGCTTTTTGTTTGTTTGTTTGTTTTGTGTTTTGTTTTGGTGTTTTTTTGTTTGTTTGTTTAGTTTCATGCTAGGGATAGAACCCAGGGTCTGTCTACCATTCTGCTACATTCCCAGCCCTTTCTAATTTTTTTTTTTTTCAAATTTTAAGACAGGGTCTTATTTATATGGCCAAAGCTGGCCTCAAACTTGCAGTCTGCTGCTTCAGCCTCCCCAGTGTGCCCCACTGCTAGCTTGTGTTTTGTTTGTAGTCCTGGGGATTAAGCCCAGGGCTTCACACAAGCTGGGCAAGTACTCCTCTCCACCCCCCAGAGCTGTACCCCAGCCCTCTAACAGGTCTTGTTGATTCAATCTGTGACCTTCTTCATTCTGTTCTCAACACAGTAGTCATCGTGGTGCTTGTAAAGTGTCAGACTCTGTCAACTGCTCAAAACCCCACCATGGCTAAGAACCCAGTTCCTGGCCGTGGTGTGGGCTTTCTCTTGCAGTGCGCTGAGCTCCTCACTATTTGTTAAACACTCCAGACATGCTCCTGCACAAGGCCTTGCCTTGAGTGTATCTTTCTGCCTGGGATGCCTATCCCGGAATGCCACTGAGTGTCCTTGCCTCCTCTCTTCAAGTCTATGTTCCAGTGTCAGCCTCTCAGTCCCCTTAGCAAGAGTGGCAGCAGCACTCCTGCCTTAACCACTCTATCCCAGGTTGCTCTTTTCTCTTCCCTCCTGCCTACCATTAGCTTCTTTATTCATTAAATCTGTTGTTTTCTCCACTAGAAGACAAACTCCCTGAGGGAAGAGGGTTTTGTTTTGTTTGCACCTGTTTTTGTTAATTGAAATGTCCTCAGAATAATGCCTGGCACATAGTAGGCACTCAGTAAATTTTCACTGGATGAATTCATTTTTTGAGTTGGTCAGCCCCTCCTCGGCATTGGGATACGTGATGAAGAAGTTTCCTACCTTCCTCAAGCTCTGTGTCTAGTTAAGGAGTGTTAGCCAGGGAATGGAATTCAGGAAAAGCAGGATATGGGTCATTGCTCTTTGTGTTATTCAGAGGGAAATATTCTGTGGAGTGTCCTGGAAGGGCATTTTCAGCTTCATTCCCATATAACATGTCCTTTCCAATGCTACCTGCTCCCTTTCCTGGTCTGGGCTTACAAAATGCCATTTACTAGAAACCCCAATTTCTTTCCTAAAAGTTGCAAATTATCAGCACGTAGGCTGGATTTAGCTCACATAAATATGTTTTGTTTGGCTTACCCATGTAGTATTGGTTATTTGATTTGTGTTTCTGCTTTTTATTTTACGTAGTGCTTCTTAAGATAATTTAATTACTTGCCAATATTTAGAATTCAGATATTTAGAATTCTGAATTTCTAGCTTTGTTGGAAAAATGGCAGTTCTTGGGCCTGCATTCTCACATGGTAGTGAACTGTTAGGCATATGTTCATTTAGTTTGACAGCATCTCCTTTTCTTTTTTATCTTATGGGCCTCGCCCCTATAGGGATTTGACTTTAATTAAGGCTTCTTCTTTTACTGGAATACCCTGAGTAAAATTTAAGCCACACTTTTTAAAAGTTGAGGTTAACTGTCATATAGCTGAGGGGATTTTTTCCCGCAGTGCTGGGAGTAGAACCTAGGGCCGCAAGTTTGCTAGAAAAAGTGTTTTATCACTTGAAGTACTACATCAGCCCTTTGAGGGAACTTTTAATGGCTTTATTTTTTTATGTTAAATGACCTACCTAGTACTATTGATGTTGGCCAAAAATGGAAACAATGTGAAAAAAGAGTGAAAGACTTGAAATGTACTTCAGCTTTTACACATGTATCCATCTGCTATACCTTTTCAGTGTGTCTTGATCCTTTTGTCTCCAGGTCCATAGCTGCTGTCAGTTCATTCAGTGGTTAAATATAGTGATAAAAAGCACACAGTGCAGTGCCCAAAGATAGGAGTTTAGACACTCCCTGTCACCTAATTGGAAGACATTAATAACCACAGGATTGGAGTGTTGGGGAGTTAGGAGAGAGGAGTAGAGACAAGATGGGAGAAATTGTGAAGAATATAAACTCAGTAAAAACGTCCACCACAGTTAGTATCCTTAAATCACTAATTGTATCTAAGACTGTCTTGGAACATAATAAAAGTAGCCCCAGGATTTAGTAGTATTAAGATCTTGAAACCCACAAAATTAAGTTTCATACTACTGTGTGAGGTTTGTAAAGGTGCCAGGTGTTTGTTCAACCAAAAATAATCTATCTTATGAAACCTCACATTGTGGTTGTCATGGTGACTTTTATGTTTTCTCTTCCTCTTCTGGGTAGGAGAAAAGGGCCAGGAAGACAGACTGGACCTTCTGCCTTCTGCCTCAGGACAGTGGCATTTTCCCATAATAAAGCAGCACAGTTCAGTACCCTGACTTGTGTTTTCTGTGGCTTTGTTTATATTCTTCTGACTGTCAAAGGAGTAGAATGTCTTTTTATTTTTATTTTTATTTTTTTTTTTTAGAGAGAGACAGAATCAATTTTTATTGAGTTTTTCACATGGTTTTTGTTGCTCTGTTGTGTCTGTGGGTGCTGGGGTTTGAACCCGTGCACTTGCGCATGCCAGGCAAGCGCTGTAACTGCCGAGCCGCTGCTCCAGCCCCCTTGAATGTCTTTATAAAGGAAAACGTGAAACATGGATCCCTAGAATGACTTGAGAGGGGTTGGAATGTTTTACTACATGGATAAAGGAAGAAATTTTATTCTGTAAGAATGAGTTTCTGACTGCTGTGTTTAAACTTCAGTAGCAGAGGACTTCAGAGCAAGCTATGAAGTCATTTTAATAGCTGGAAGACTTAAAAGTCAGCTATAGAAAATAGGCATCATTTCCACTAAACTAAGAAAACAAAAAATCAGTACATCCTAATCCAAGAATTCATATCTGATTATATGCCCTGGTACCCAGGATACCACTACCACAGGGCTTGCCAGTGCATCCTCCTGTCATGTCGTCCCTGATGCCTTGTGCTGATGTCATTATATTCAAAGCAGTCTACAATTTTGAATCATATTGCCATTAAGTTTTTAAAGAGAGGGACAGAGAGAATAAATTAATTTTATTTATTTTTTTCATCTAGCCTTTGTTTCTCTGACACTGTTGCATATGTTGTGCCGGCGTTTAAACCTGCATCCTCGCACATGCCAGGGAAGCACCATAACTACAGAGCCACCACTCCAGTCCCAGTACCTCTATTAAATTTGAGGAGAGACATCTTCTCTCACATGGCAAATAAACATGATCTCCATAGTTAAATATATCTACCTTCCCTTGTAGTTCAAGGGCTGATTTTCTTAATCTGCTTGGGAAGTGGTCTATATATGTAATAAGTACATTTGTTTATTTGTAAGACAAGTAGTTTTTTTTTTTTTCTAATTTAGCAGGTGACAAAGGAGAAACCAGTGAAAAGAGATGGCTTCTTGTCATATGCCTGAAGAAATAATGGATGGGTGGTGGTGTTACTGCATTTTCAGTGTGGCATCTGGATATATCTCCATAGTTCTCAGAAACCTCGTCTGAGTTTTTGGGAAATACAAGGAGTTATTCAGCATTTTTGTTCATGGCCTCTAAGTAAAGGCCTTTTTTCTTTTATGAATACCTGAAAAAAGAAGAGGACCTAGTAGCAGATAGTGAGCTTATGCACAGGCACTGTAGCCCAGTGATTCCTAATGATAATGTGTCAGAATCACCTAGAAAACTTCTATGTGTACACATGCACACACGCAGATTTAGTTGATCTAAAGTGAGGCTCAAACTTTTCTTTAAAGTTACCAAATAATTCTAATGTACATCTGCCAAAGCTAAGAATCAGTGACTAACCTATGGGTTTTCAGTTTGCCCCAGAGTCCCAGCATTCCTGAAAGTGTTTTGGGGGTAACTTAGGAGGACGTAAGCACATAGAGGACAAACCAGGGGCCCTAGACCTCACTCTTCTCAACTGTCCCTATTCCCCCCTTTGCTTAAACAATTCTGCTTTTTTAAATCTTTTTTTTTCCCTGTGTTAAATAGAGTTTCTGAAGGGGCCAAGTTTTTTAACCACAGCTCTAGACGTATAGGTCCTATGTAAGATTGGCAACACAGATTATAAATCTGGTTTTCAAGGACAGGGAGTACAGAGCTTTGCACAAGAAAATCTGTATGTCATGTAGAAATGTAGAAAAAGAAAGAATGTAGAAAAAGAAATGTCATGAAGAATGTAGAAAAAGAAAGGAAATCCAGCAGTGATAGATAATAGTGTCTTGTGAGCTAGCCTTTATTTACTTCAGCTAAACATAGCCCTGGTCAGTGAAGGAAGTGATGGGTCCAAGCAAAAGTCACAAATGGGCTACATGCTGACTACCAGAGGATCTAGCTGATTGCAGTATCTTTGTTTTGGTCTTAAATGCAGACTGGCACTGTTCTCAAGTTTACCTCAGTCTGTAATGCTCCACATCATTTATACTTGACCTGATCATTCATTTGCTTACCCTGACGCCCTAACCCCTGAAAATTTTGGTGTTTTTCTAGATCCTAGAAAGTAATTTATCAATTTGCTATTTGCAGGGTTATTTCATTTGATTATTAAAAACAAAACCAGCTAAGCACCATGGCGCATACCTGCTATCTCAGCAATTCCGGAGGCTGAGGTAGGAGGATAACAGGTTCAAGACCAGCTTAGCTATGTAGCAGGATTCTGTATCAAAATAAAGAAGAAAAGGACTGGGGATGTAGCTCAGTGGCGAAGTTCCCCTGAGTTTAATCCCTAGTCAAAACAACTGTCTGTACTTGGCTGGTACAAGATATTGTAATCTCTTGTCTCCTTGTCTAGAAAAATATATGAGTTACAGATCTTTAGCAGATATTGGAAAAGTATCTTTTGTTGCCCCACCTCAGTGTGGCGGGGAAAAAGAACTATGACTCTTATTTAAGAAAATAATTTGGTATTAGAGCATCACACAAAGTTTATACAAAATATGCATTATAATTACTATACTAAATTTATTTCTTTAAAGCCAGGATGGGGATGGTACATTGTCTCTTGGTGGGCTAGATTTCATTCGTTTTTTTTTTTAATCTAGGTCAGATCAAATCTAATTAAAATTGTTCTTCTGCTTTATCTTTTTTAATTTAAACATCGTTGCCCTCTGTGGTCTCACTAATGGACTAATTTCCTGAGGTTATAAATTGGCATGCTTTCATTTTCAGATTGCAGCCTCTCTCTCATCATTTTTCCAGTTTTTTTTTTTGACATGTTTGTTTTATGCTGTATCACAAATGGATTTCCTCATTTCACCTTCTGTGAAATCATTCATCCCTTATAACTAGTGGACAAACTGTGCATCCAAGGATATTTATCCAACGGCACCAAATTTTGTATTTTTAAAAAGCAACCATGACTTAAAAATAAAACAAGTTGGCAAGTCAATTTTAGGTTTTTTAAAAATAATGACTATAGCCCATTTCCCAAATTAGTAGAAGTTAGTTTTTAAAATTACTACAGCAATTCTATACATAAAATAACTACCAAAATTATTGCCAATTTTTTGGCTATTATACTCTTTCTTATTATAACTTAAAACTTGGACCAGAAAAGTATAGAAAGAGCATAATTTTAAAACATACAGCATAACTTTTTTTTCTTTT
Source organism: Aplodontia rufa (assembly GCA_004027875.1). Lineage (NCBI taxonomy): Eukaryota > Metazoa > Chordata > Mammalia > Rodentia > Aplodontiidae > Aplodontia > Aplodontia rufa. Next base: position 246,468 of record PVKS010000095.1, read on the forward strand.
TGTAGCATTAATCTTATCACTGGTCATTTAGAGGAACCAATGCCAAACCCCATAGATGAAATGACAGAAGAACAAAAAGAATATGAAGCCATGAAACTTGTCAACATGCTTGATAAACTTTCCAGGTATTGTATTCCCATCCATTTTTTGCTTGGTTTCTAAAAATGTTCTATTTCTTCGTCTCTCTCACTGAGAGTTACCATAGAACAGCAACTCTGGAAATCCATGTTGATTGGAACAGGGTGGCCCAGGCAGCAATAGTTCAGACACCTCTTGGTTACCATGGTTTTTCTACATGTGCCGCTTCTGGATGTGCATTCTTAAAACATTTAAACTCTCCAAGCTAAGACAGTAACTACCAGGTCACTGTAATATTTAACCAACTAACATCCCTGTCTTCAAAAAGATGCTGTGAGTTAGGTTCAATGATTTTGCTGCTTCTTGTATTTTTGTTTTAGTCTGTTTTGGTTTTTGTTCCAAATCATTATGCGCTTTTTTTCCCTTTCATTTTTGATGTGCAAGTTTGCAATTCTGCTTTTTTGGGTTGCTGCTGAAACCAAGAATACTAAAATGTCATTCACCCAGTAGGAAAAAGTGAAAAGAAATAGCTCAAATGAAGGATTTTCTGAAAGTAGGCACTGGTATTAATTAAGGGTCCTAAAAAAAATCTACCCTTCCCCTCTTGCTTCATATCTCCTTCCCCTCCAAAAAATAACCAGTTTTGAAAATAATTAAATCAAGTATATACTAATCAGCAGCTAGTCATCATGAAGGAGTTATTAGGAAAAAAAATCCCTTTCATACTTGGCTGAATCACTCTATTTTCCAGTCATACATTGAGTCACTGTCTCTTTTAAGCCATCTTGAGTGAGTGCTTCTGTGTGTTGGTGGCAGCTACCACTTTAAGGTGAACTTCTGGTCATCTCTTTTTTCATAGTTGCTATGTTAAAAACAAACAAACAAAGGCTAGTATCCCTCAGTTAAGAGAAGTAGCAATTGGAATATGAAAGCCAGGAAACTAACCTGGGAAAAGGAAAGGTATGACAAAGAAATAAGCACCAGTGAAGGGCATGGCAGGAGGATTAGTGTAGAAATAGGCAAGCAAAAGAGACTGACATGGGGAGGGTGACAAGTATGGGTGCTTTAACACGCACACTCTGAACTTTTTTCAGATGATAATGGTAATATTACAGACATTGTTTAGATGTAAATGACTGCATTATCTATAAAGTATAACTAGAACTCAAGGACTGCCAGCTACCCCTTTTAAATATCCATCCATTCCTAAGAAAGTTAGAATTTACAGCTAACTGACTGTGCTCACAACATTCAGAAGACATTTTTGATTATTCGCAGTTATACCCTCCATACCTTTGTATGGAACATGCATATTCTTTCCCTAAAGGAATCAATAGTGACAGAGAAGATATTGATAGGACGAACCTATTTGAGGCAGAATAACAAGTTCTAAATGAAGATATAAAAGTAAGAGATGGTAACTGGGGATATAGCTCAAGGGTAGAGCACATGCTTAGCATGCACAAGGCCCTGGGTTTAATCCCCAGCAACACTTAAAAAAAAAATCTGTGTGTACAAAAGTAAGATATGGCTGCTTCCAGAAGGGTCTGATGTAACTAATGTAACTAATGAAACACAGGGGTAGAAGTACAAGTGAGGTTGAGAACCAATGAAGCCAATCTGGTGGAAGCTGGAGGGGGAATTTTTAACAAAGACCTGAGTGGAGCATTATTAATATTTAGGACAGTAAATGAGTTAAGTTGCAAAATTTCCTATTCTAACCAACAATATGAATTTTTAAAGGCTAACACAGGTGTTCTTTAGCTGGCCCATCTACTTTGAATGAGTAAAATCTAAGCTAAGAAGTGTAAAATAGGGAAAAAACTGCTCACAATAATGAGATATAATCTGGGTACTTGTCTTATCAATAGAGACACTACCAATTTCATAAAGCATCCCTATTAACAGGCACAGAAAACAAAGGTGCTAGGTCCTTTTAATCTTTAGGGAATCCACATATTCTAGAAGCTACCAATAAATAAATATACAAACATCAAGTCTAAAATACTCAACTTCCATCTAATTTAAACTGTGCCTCAAAGAAGATACACATTTGCCAGGAGACACCCAGCAGATGCCCAACTCAATTTGAAGGTGATACTGACTTTTGCATGAATAAAGCAAAGCAGATATGTCTTGTGTTGGCTTTGATGGTACCAATTTAGCCATTAAACTTGAAGCAAACAGCAACCTTGAAAATAATTCTAAATGACACACTTTTTGCATGATATGTGGTGGGTTTTTTACATTGTCTGCCTTTGTGTGCTTTCTAACATTTGCTCTCACTAATAACAATGAATGACAAACCATATGAAGGTCAGCGGTGGGCATTCCCTAGCAGGAATGCAAAGAATGTCACCATTCTTTATTGTCTTACATGTTTGTTGTGCTGTATTCCTCATTAGTCTTCAGTTTCTTCTCTCCTTTCACTTTTTTTTTTTGAGATTTAAAAAAAAATTATAAAGCCAAAATAGACTATATTCAGTATAATTCAGGGAACATTTACTAAACAGATGCTCTGTGCAAGGCACTGTGCCTTTAGAAAGCCAAGGGAGATTGAGAAGCGAACACGACGGTCTCTGCCTTTGGAAAACTCACATCCTAGCAAAGTGTGATCTATTGTAGAATACAAAGTTGAAGGAAATAATAACAAAATGAGGTCTATATTGAACTTATAGACCCAGGAAAAGGAGCAGTTCATTCTGTGGATGATTCAGGTTGTGTTTCACAGGGAAGGTGGTAGCATTTACACTGATCATTGTAGTTAAAGAGGTATTTGATGGAAAAATGACCATTCATTGCAGGTGAGAGGAAAATTTAATCACATTAGTAAGACAAGTCTTGGGTATTCACATACTATATATCTTTCTTCCAAAGAGCTCAGGTTGTTTTATCATGATTTGATTAATACAGTGTATTACCAGATTTATCACTAGGGGAAGCAAGGACAAAAGAATTGCCCAAAATATTTCCAAGCTAGTGATTGTTGATGATCCATTTCCTTTTGATAATTTACAAAACACTTTCACATACATCTTTCTAGCTTCATATAATAAAGTAAGACTAGGAACTTTATTTTCTGGAACACAAAACCTTTGCTCTGTCCACTGTGTTACGGTGTCTGTCTGTTATAGCAAGTGTTTGCCAGAACACTTCCTAATCACCCTCTTAGCATTGTACTCTTGGTTAGTTCCCTCTGCTGTCAGTCACTCTTGGAGATTCTGCATTCAACCAAGTCTTTATTGTGCTCAGAGTGTACTTCAGTTTTGTCTGATTGACTTCCTTTCTCAAAAACAAAATCATTTTCTCCTGCACCTGAATTGAAAGGCATGAGAATAAAGGATAGGGTTGGAGGTGATGTGGCCAAGGAGTGGACACTAGACACTTCCTTTTTTCCATCCGTAGGAGAGCAGATGTGAAGGACCCGCACCAGGATGGTGGTTAGCAACAATGGCCCGTGCCAAAGCACTTACCAAAGTGATGACTAAGGTTGGTCATGCCAAGTACTGTTACTGAGCCTGGTGTAGGGTATAGATGTTACTCACTATCAAAAAGTGTAAAACCACCAATGTGTAACTTAAAACTACATTTCTATTTTAACTTCATGCTGGACTTAGCCATTCCTCAAGGAGCTCACCATCTTAGCAACTTTATCTCAGCTAGATTTCCAAAGACAGTAGGGAGATTAGTGCTCAGATATTTTCTTTCCATTGAATGCCAGCTGATTTAGTAGTACTCTTAAGTGATTTTTTTTTCTTTCTTTAGTTTAAGGATTATATTTGTGACAGACATATATCCCTTGTATAGGGGTTGGCAGTGCACCCGGAGGTCTACAGAGGTGGTGAATCCATGAACCTATAAATCCCATTATATCTAGCTAGTATAGTGCCTTGTACCTTTGGTTTCCCCAGTGTGTGATGATGAAATGATGAAACAGCTGGTCACCCATATTTGAAGGTCAGGTTTCTATAAAAGAGCCTACATGGTTTAAAACTCAAAAGTATACTTAGTTCCATTTCTTATCCAGACTTGATAAAATTCAAGGCAGAAAGAGAATTCTACAAAACACTGTAGACCATGACTGTCCGTTTTAAATATTTCAGTACAAATATACCATTCTATTTAATACAGAATGATAATTATAATATTTATCAAACATAAGAATTAAGGCCTAAGCCAGGCATGGTAGCACACACCTGTAATCCCAGCAACTTGGAAGGCTGAAGCAGGAGGATCACAGGTTCCAAGCCAGCCTCAGCAGCTTAGACCCTGTCTAAAACTCGAAAGGACTGGGGATGTAGACCAGTGGTAAAGTGCCCCTGGGTTCAATCCCCAGTACCCAAAAAAAAAGGAGGGGAACTTGAGTAAAATTATATATAGAAAACTTCATTTGACATTTATAATTTGAGAGCAGAGGTGGAAAGGGGAGGAAATTTGCCTGCCTGACCACCTCCCCTCTCTCTCTCACTTGGAGAAAAATAAGCCTTTCGAGTGATGATAGTGGAGGTTGTATGAAAGTAAATCCAGTGTGCCTGACAGAACAGTGTGTGCCTTGGCTGAGCACACAGCTCACATGTAACACTGATACCTGCTCCAGAAAACGGCAGGGAGTGTTGATTGACATAAGTTTAAACAAACCCAGGGAATGATATTCTAAGTTAAAGTTTTATTTTAACTTTTTTATATCCCCTTAATTTTTTAATCAAAGCCAGAATTGATTAATCCTGTACTCCACTCTCTCTCTCTTACTGTTTAACAAAGAATATTGCCTGTTTGCTCTTATATTCTAGCATTAAAATCTGTTTTAAATTACAGTTGTCCTACCATTTCTTCCTTTCCTCATCCACTCGCTAGCCAAAAATTTTAGTTTTTCAAAAATTTTTATTTTTTGCCACCCATAATGGTATTTGGGACATGGCTTTATTAATAAATGCAGGTGCCAAATATAAGATATTGGAGTAAAGATAAATAATCTTTAGTCCAAAGATCATTTTTAAGCTTACTAAGGCTAAGAGTGACATATGACAGAAAAGTAACAAATATATAGCTTTTCTATAGAAATAATTTATTTTACTTTTCTTAAAAAAATATCAACAACTGATTACATCTACCTTTGTGATGAGTTAGTCAAGGAAATGCTTTTCAGGTACATTTCAGAAACATGATCCAATTGTTAAAGCATTGTAAGAGCTGTTGAAGGTATAAATATATAAAGATCTAATTGTTTCCATGAGAAAATCCTTCAGATATGCACTGTCCAGGACAGTAACCACTAGCCTTATATAAGTATTGAGCACTTGAATTGTGGTTAGTCCAAATTGGGATGACCTTTGAATGTAAAATACTGGGTTTCAAAGACTTACTATCAAAAATGAATGTTAAATATCTTACTAGTTATGTAATGTGGATTACATGTCAAAATGATATTTTTGATCTAATGAGTAAAGTAAATACACTATTAAACTAATTTTACTTACTCCTTTGCAATGTGGCTACTAGAACACAATATTTTATTTATATAGATATATTACATTATCTTGCATTATATTTTTATTAAACAGCATTGCTCTCCATTAAAATGTACTGTAAGGTTGCTTGGAAATTCAATTATGGGGACTTGGATCAAGTTAAATTAATAACACACAGAGACAAGAGAGAATTAATTTGAGAAGCTCAATACTTTTATCATTAGGTTACAGAGGACCCTTCCAGCGGTAAGACACCTAAGTAGGATGCCATGCAGCCTCCAAATTCCCTGTTTGGTAGTCATTGTCCTTTCGAGTTGTAGTAGGAATGACTGCTTTGAGTTCTTGGTGGAAGCAGTAGCTGAAATGGCTTTTGACCATTAGAAAAGTATAAAATAAGAATAATCTCCACTGGCTTCCCTTTGAACTTTTACGTTTTCCTAATTGGGAAGAGCATAAAAAGAACTTCTGTTTCTACTGTATTGGCATGCTGACCTCTTCATACTTATTTTGTTAATTTGGACTATAGAGTAGAAAAGTTCTCTTAAGTAGATTACCAAGAAATAATAAAGAACACTATCGCTTAAGTATAAAACTGAATTTTAATCTTCCAGCACTATTCCCAATCTCTATATATTTTCTTAACCATTCTCTTCAATGTGAGGTGGGCAGCAAATTTTTAGAAGCTTTGCATGCAATCTTCTAACAGAAATAAGAACAATATTAAAACACTAATATTTACATAGTGCTTTAAAAAGTGCTTCCATATATGTTATCTCGATTGATTATTAAAGTAGTCCTATGAATTAAACAGGACAAGAGGTATTTTATTAAGAAGTAAATATACCAGAGATCAAATAACTGATCCCAGTTCAGCCATCTAGTTAAGGGCATCCACCAGGACTTGATACTTGGTTTTCTGACTCTGGATATTGTATTGTTTTGAAAACTTATCAACAGCTCTCAAAGATTTGTCGACCTGATTATTTTTAAATAAGACTTCTAAATTTTAAATAAATGCAGAGCACAGAAGATCAATAATAAGCACAAATGCTTACTATCAAGATGTGGAGAAAATCAAAAGCAGCCTGCTTTTCATCCCATAACTGAGCTCTTACCAAATATCAGATCGTGTGCTCAAGAAATAGCTTATATTTTAACAAGAAATAGCTTTATATGAGAAAAACCAGTAAAACTTCTATGATTCTGTTAATGCAGGTTTGATTCTTTTAAAATTGTTTCAAAGAGAGAATGGCTGTGGATATCCTAACAGATTCTTTCACATCATCACACTAATAAAACCTAACTTTTTGACAGTTCCCAGTTACCTTTACAGAGGGAAATGACATGGTAGTATGATCCGTATACCATATCTGTTTGTCTTGGGAATAATATTTTTATATATTTTTTTATTGACTTTCCCAGTTGTGTTTAATCCCAAAGCATGATCACAGGGGCTGAAGGGAAAATCTCAGAATTATTTTTGAAAGATGCAGCCGGAAGACCTCATATTTGTTAAGAAAGAGCCACCATACTCTCTTTCCTACTGGGTTAAAAGCTTAGTTGAAAGGTCAATATAATTGGTCAGCACTCAGAAGCCCCTTGATGGAAACATGCAGTGAAAGGCAGAGTCCAAACCCAAAGGATACTTTCACAGTATCTAGTTGTACATGATAACCAGTCCCAAGGGTTATATAATTTCTGTGAGGGAAAAAAAGGGCTAAAAACACATATGCAAAATCGCAGCCTATTGAAAAGTTCATACTCTGCAGTAGATTACAAGTAGTCCAATGATGGGCTCCCAGACTTAGAATTATAGCAAAGACTACAGAGCTGCTTTCTTGGGGCTCTCACAGGCTCCATTCTAGAAGACATTCTTAGAAAAGCTCTGTGTTAATGAAAAGCTTTATTCATATACTCATTTTTCATCCCAACTTTCAAATGTGAAAAGGAATTAAATATGAAATGGCTAATTTAAAATGTCAAAGTTCTTTTTTCCAAGCCAACCTTACATTAAGAGCAGGAATCCCTGTGCCAAATAAATGGTTCCCAATTATCTGGGCTTGGGTTTTGTTATACATTGTACAGAAGTCAACAAAACAAGTATGTAACAGAACCTGCCTAAATAGCAGCCGCCCTCATTAAAAACAGAGAAATAATCAGGGGTGATTGAAGGAAGCAATGCCTCATAGGTTCTCCCCACTTTTCTTCTTTTCTAATCATAGAACAAAATATGTTACATAAAAGGATCGAAACGATTATGCAGTACTCAATTAGAGGGAGGTGAATAGGTCTCTAACATGCTGTTTTATCAAAAGAGCAGACTGGTGTTTGCATGACTGTTGTTTCATTACAGACCCTGTCATTAATTCCATGTGTCAATACTGCCCTGTAGTACACAGAGCAGACAAGAAAGAAGAGCCCTTGAAAACAAGGGAATGATTTTTGAGTCGTTATCAAGCTAAGTGGCAAGCGGGAAGCTGAAACTCGTATAGGTAAATTCGAAGGGACTCTTGGGAGATCTGCAAGTGGGAAACAAGAATGCATTTTACCAACTGCTTAATTATGTCCTGTTTTTCAGCAAGTACACTTGAATTGAATGCTTTGTTTGTTCTGCACAAAAACGTGCTGTGGGCAAGAGTATTCTCTTGCTTCCAGGTCAAGTAAGGTGTTCTATACACACACACATCTGACCTATTCTGTTATGTGCAGTTGGGGTATGTCAGTATCTGAGCCCCAATTCTGCACCTCATTCTTGGGGAAAGAGTCACATAGGAATCAGAGCCCTAAAAAGTGGGACCTTCTCTAAGGTTCTGAGAAGTTACATAAGCCCCAGCATACCAGAATACCATACGTACAGGAAAATGGTGGCTCAGGAAACTGTTAACATATATCTGGGGGAAAAAAAAACAGCCAGAAAATTTTAAATGTGTATAAATCCCATAATCTCCCACCCCTAGATCATGAAGACTTTTTTTCTTTTGGTTTCCATTAGTAGTCCCAAGGGTTAGGCTGGGGCAAAATAGGATTTCCTTTTTTGGACGTGCTTTATCTGTGTCCTCTTGCCTGGCCAAGCCCTTATAGATTATGATTCCTTATCGTTTAGTAAGATCAAATTTCTAAATGATGTTTCGTTCCAGTTGAACATTCTTGGAGGCTTATCTCTTCCCTGGCCAGATGCCTGATCAGATGAGAAGCCCGCCATGATACTGTCACAGTGCCTAGAATGGGCTCTTTATCCAGTAGACATCACTGTACTTTTTGATGATAACGAGGGCAGTCTTAACTTATGTTAAGGCCTGTGTATAGCATTGAAGGTAAGTATGAAGGAGTTGTTGCTATGTGAATATCTTAATCCTGATACACATTTCAATATATAGTATCTCCGTTTTATCATAATACACATTTTTTAGATAGGACCTTCATAAATTCAGAATCAGTAGTAACTCTTCATACAATGGCCTGTTTATTAAGGGCCATGATGGAATTTGGATCCTTCTGTGTAACACATGCCATTGCTTTGATTTATCTGTGTAATCATTTTAATCATCTATTGGTAGATTACAGAAAGGGTTTGTGGTTTTGATGTATGGCAGTGACAGGTTGGTAGGATGTTGTGTTTCACTCTTAGGTTTAGACTATCTTGATTAGAAACAAAGACATAGAATGACTTTGAGTATCTTTAAAACCTAGCAGCTTTTTAAATCAAAATTATTTAATAGCCTTATACTTAGACTCTTGAAATTAGTATAGAATTTTAAGGATCATCTTGTCCAACCCCTCTTTTTATAGATAGGGAGACTCAACCCTAGAAAGCCAAATGACATGCCCAAGGACACATAGCGAGTTAGTAGAAGATCTGAAACTAGAATCCAGAGATCTCTTATTGTCCCATACGCAAGAAAGCTGAGTCTATACCAATTAGTGGTTGATAATTCCAGGCTGTACAGTGAACGGGGCCTGACTTTTGGACCATCAGAATGTCTGATGACATTGAGTCATCAAGGAAATAATTAGAATTAAAATAATATGAGAATGATTTCTGACAAATGGTTCTCCTCCATTCTCCTTTTATGTCATGACCCATGTACTATAGTCTTTCAGTGAACATTTACTGAGCACTTACTATGTGCTGTGTGCTATACTAGGTACTAGCAAATTATAGCCAAATAAGACATGAACTCTGCCCTCAAGTTGCTCATAGTCTAGTGAGTGCAAGAAATCCCTGGAAAGCATAATGCAGAATTTCCTGTGGAATATTAATACCTTTCCTACCTCTCTCAATCTTGATGAAAGTGAATCTTTTACACACAAATTTAGCTTACTTCTTGTTCATGATCTAGTTATTAGGAGCCCCATAAGAAACATGCCTTATCTCTCTGTGAATTCAGCAAGATAATATCAAGTGCAACTAAATGTAGTTCACAAACATTTATTGACGCTCTGCTCTCTGCAAGGCACTGTACTAGACAAAGGGATATATGGAAATTGAATAAAGTCTAGAATATATTTTCTTTTTAATATGTCACAATAGTATTGTCTCATAGCTTTCAAAATTTGTAATGACAGTTATTTTTAATAAACATTCCTAAATATGGGGGACTCTTGAAATAGGAGACAAAATACCTTCATACTCAAATTCAGGCTTGTCAGCCTAGGATTCAGATCCTCCATTCAGATCCTCTTTCATACTCCATATCTCTTTTTAGCTTTCTTTTTCCTTTTCTGCTGAACCAGCCAGCTTGGCAATCCCTGCACACAACTAACTCTTGCTTCTATGCCTCTGCCTGACTAATCCTTCTGCTTTGGGGATGCTTTTCTTCCCGTGAATCCATGTCCATTGCTGCCATTACAACCTGGCCCTGAGTCCACCTCCTGCAAGGAGCCTGTAGTCAGTGTCCCTGTCTCCTCCTGTGTCCCTCACACATGTGCATAGCCCATATGACTGGTGAAGGAACATTTCTGTGGTGTTCATTAAAGCTTCCCATTGCTCTGTCCACATCTTGCTGATCTAGATACAACAGAATGTAAATAAAAAGTCTAATGTAACCAAGTCATTTGCCAAGTCTTTTAGGAGTGAGTCTCTATTACAAAGATTTTATTTTGGTGTTTGTGGACTGTAGTTATAGAGAGGAGGATCAGAAAAATTAGGGTGGGAGATTGAGAAACTTGGGGTCCATGGAACAGTCACATGTTAAATGCTCCACTCCTACTCCTGTACAGGACAGGAACTCTCCTCTAAACAAATTTCAAGTACAGAAAGGGTGGATCCATGAGCTGTCACGCTTAGGGAAAGCAGGGGTCTGCCTGTTAATCATCTGAAGCTTGTCGATCTGCTGTTCTGTAATTTTTTCAATATTGTTTAATGTGTGTATGTTTTATCTTCTGAACTGACTAAAAGCTTCTTGAGGAGAGGGACCATGTCTTTTTTTTTTTTTCTTTTATTTTTATTTTTATTTTTTTTGCTTCTGCATATTCTTCCCCCACTTATTCCTAACTGTCATAGGGAAAACCTGGAAGCATACCAGCCATTACACATGTGTAATAGTCTTTGCCCTCATGACAACTTAGTGAGGTGGGTATTCATATCCTAATTCTACAGATGTGAAAATGGAAGTTCAAAAGTCCAAAATCTTAAGGTTAGTGAATGTTGGATCCAAAATTAGAACCCAGGTTTATCAGACTCCAAAACCCGTATATATTTTTCATTATACTGCAATAATAATAAATGACCTTTACAGTTCACAGAAGTCTTTGATTTACGTTATTATTGCTATTGTTACTGCCACTGTTGTTGCTGTTATTGTTGTTATTATTACTGCTTACATCATTACTAGGAAGTAGGTAGAGCTAATATTATGACCCCCCATTTCCCAAATGGGGAAAGAGACTAAGAGACTTGCCCAAGATCACACAGCTGATAAGTGGAAGAATCAGGTCTTTAGACAGCCCTCCTGACTCCATGTCTTTTTGTTCTTTCTACAACATCACGTTGCTGCCTTAACTCATTTGCATGAATGCATGATGATGTGGCAGTTCTCACTGATGCCTTTCCTACAGAAGTGCCAGTATACCTGAGCATTGCATGGAGCCATGGAGAAAAGAAAATAAAAATAACTCATGTCTTCTGAGGAGCTTCCACTACAATGGAGAGCTGACACAAAGCACCCAATAATAAACACTTACATAGTTCACAGATGAGAACTAAAATATGGAGCAATTTGTTCTGTAAACGAATTCCCATAATTTAGCCATAAAACTGTGTAGTATTTTTCCATTGTAAAGTTGGTTTAGGAAATTAAGTATGAGGCTTATAGACTTGATTTGAAAATGTTCCCCCTCAATTTAGATGAGAAAGTGCTAGATATTTCATACAAGTTGGTAGCTGGCCCCAGAATCATCCTGTTTTCAAAGAGATGCAGTAGTGTTAGTCCCAGGAGTAAGTACGTGTCCACCCAGCAGTTCATCACTGTCCTTGATAGACTCCCTCTAGTACCATCTGCCAGGCCCACTTCTGCCTCTCCCTTCCCAGCAGCCCCTACCCTACCTGCCTGCTTCAGTCCACCAAGCCTAATAGGCCTTTGAACTTCTTGTCCTTCAGTGTTCCGTTCCCAGCAAGTTATCCCCATTCTCCTTTTGCCCCAGTTGTTTGCAGATAGTGCACAATATCACACAGTCTGTCAGCATAGCCAGTCAGAACTAGGACAATGAGTAATGTAAATTGTAGCTATAATAGTATGTGTCCATGCTAGAGACAAGTTTTAATGGAAACAGACTCTTCCTAATGCTCCGCTGAACATTTCTACCTGGTTATCAAACAGACAATGCAAGCTCTTCAGGTACTCAAAGATACCGGCATCTCCCCACCAAATCGGTTCCATCTCCCTTGTTCTGCTCCAGTAGGTAATCATCACATCCACTTGGCCATCCACCCTGCAGCTACAGGGACTTTCTACTCCTTCCCTTTACTGACCATTTCCTCCCACAGTGGGTCATCAAATCTACCTCAGAAGTGTTGCCTTTTGTTCCTACAATCCTACCCATAACCTAGTTTTCTGTCTCCTCTCCTACATGGCTATTAGAGTAACCTCCTAAGGTCTTGTCTCTGCCACCTCTTCCAGTGTGGAGTCTCCCACACTACTGCCAGAGGAAGCAAACCTGATCAGATACTCTTTACAGAATAAAGTTTAAGCTCCTTACTTTGGCATTTAAGACACTTGACTGTTGGATCGCAGATTGCCTTTATAGCCGTACCTCCTGCCACCCCTTCATTGAGCCCTTCCATTACCCAAATGCTAGGCCTCTTTCTAGCTTCATGAGAGCAGAGAGAGAGAAAAGATGAACTGACATGATCAAAAATAAAAATGGTCTACAAAAGCCCACAAGATGATGGGACCACACAGCTCTTGACATGTCCTTGGCCTTAAACAGGCTGTGCCCTTTGTCCAGCACAGGACCCCTTGGGGCTACTTTTCCCCACCTCCCCCAGACATTTGATTGGCCCTTCATGTCAGGAGCTGCCACAGTTCTTTGTTCATAATTCTGTCATAGCATCTACCCGATTATGTTCTAAGTTATTTTTCATATATTTATTTTACTTACTCATCAAAGGCAGCAGCTATACCCAGCCGTCCTTCTCTTCCTAGTATGTGATGTGGTTCCTGTCTCATAGTCATCGAACAGATGTTGAACAAATGCACTCAGGGTGTGCTCCCCCAGAGCAGTTAGGCAGGCAGTTCTGATGTGTTGTGCTACAAGGAGCACTGGACTGGGATTCAGAAACCCATGTCCTAGGTCCAACTCTTCCAGTAGCTAAGTGACCTTGGGTAAGTCACTCAGTCTCCTTTATTAAAGAATGGGGTTGGACTAAATGATCTCTGAGGCCCCTACCTACTTCAAAACATTTTAGGAGCCTCACTGTAGCCAACCAGCCAGCCACCACATTTCCCAGATAGTTTTTAGACTCTCAGAAGTAGTCTTCCTTGCAGACCAGAGCTTCTCCAGGAGGCCCCTGTTGGCCCCATCAGCAAATTATTGAGCTGTTGTCACCCTCCCCTGGTGTCTCTGCTCCTGTAACATTACCATCACACAATTGTGTTGCTGCCCCTCCCATGGGGAGCCCTTCTTTATGCTGGCCTAAGGGACAAAAGCAAAGAGGCAAGGAGAGAGGAAGTGTTTCCTTTCACTCTACATCCCACCAACATTATAGCGCTGCCATCATGTTTTCAGGAAACAATGCCCATTTTTGTGAGAAATAAGTTTTAAGCAGCTCTGGGCCTCTTTAAGGCCCCTCTTGGGGTTGGGGATTTAGCTCAGTGGCAGAGCGCTTGCCTAGCACACACAAGGCCCGAGTTCGGTCCTCAGTCCTGGGGGAAGAAAAATAAAGGCCCCTCTTAAGTACACTGCTGATCTTTTGAGGGTGGGAGGAGGACTGGAGTTAGCAACTCAACAGGTACATTTGCCATAATCTCCGTGTAATAAATAAGAGCCTATGAAAGGATGAAATAAATCCTAATGCTTTTTGATTGGCTTAATCAATAATTAATCATCTTCAGATGAGGCTGTAACTTGTGGAGTAGATATAATTGGATTAGCTGAAAAGAGGGAGTTGGGGAGCTTTGAAGAGATTAAAATGGCTGTCAATCCCATTGTTAAACTGCCACAAACAAAAGCAATGGTGTTTTAGAAGAAGGAGAGAGTGCGCAACAGAGAAAAGGGAAGAAAGCAGGGAAGACCAACTGATTTGAAATGAACCAGCAAGTACTTATGTGTCACTAGAGACTGAAGGCAAAATCAGTCTGACACATTTATTGCACTGAATGAAATGCATACATACCAAATCAGCCCTTTAATTGTATGCCTGGGGCAGGTGAAATTTTGGCAGCTTTAGCTTCACTAAAACAAAACAAATCCACAAATAAGAAAAAAAGTTGCTTATTCAAAACAGAAGAGAACCTCCTTGTCCTGAGCCCATTTAGACCTTGACTTTTCATACTTTTAATTGGCTTAGTAGGTTTGGCTGTGTGAATGAAGTCTTTTATCTCTTTTTCTTTCCATGCCCCTTTCATCTTTCTTATTACAAACACACAGAGAGAGCTTGAGAGAAAATACTTTGGTTTTTAAAGACTTTTCTTTTTAAAGGATGTGGATTTGGGTGGGGGGAGGGGTGTGTGTGTGATGCTGGTGAATACTTTTTTTTTTCTCTCTTTTATCTCTTTTTCCAGAGAGGAGTTGCTTAAACCAATGGGACTAAAACCTGATGGGACAATAACGCCTTTGGAGGAAGCACTCAACCAGTACTCTGTCTTGGAGGAGACCAGCTCCGACACTGACTGAAAGCGTCACCTGCTCAGCTCTCAGTATTGCTTTCATCAGCACCTTTTCTCTGTAGCTCCAGGGAAATCTTTTCTCTAAAACATTTATGCCCTTGCTTTGGCTAGAAACACATTAACTGGTTTACTCATTGAGAATCCAGGATATTTAAGAGGTGATCCTGTGTTTTTGCGATATTGAGGCATTCATACAGAGCTGCAGTTAGGCAGAGTTACAGGGACTAGAAGCAGAAAACCAGTAATTCCATTTTATCATATGGAATGAAGAACTTCATTCTGTAAAGCTGCCCTGGCCGAATCTGGCAGTTCTGATTGCCAAGATTCTTAACTGAAGATTTAGCCAGGTCCTTCCTCTCACTTGTGTGAGCAGCCCCTTCTGAGTCTGTCAGCAGCTGAAGGCACATGAGAGCAGAATGAGCTGGTAACTAAGGACTGGGCCAAGTGACTCCTTAGACTAGGACTGACTAAATGGAAGCCAAGCAGCTGCTCTGTAAACTTAGTCCCACTCTTCATTTCAATTTTATAGAAATACAGAAACATACACACAAACACACACACAGCCCCCAGACTTAGAAACTATATGTCACTTTGCTAAAACTTCAGAAAATGTTTCTCCCTCTAAGGAGTTTTGAATGGTGGTTTAGTTCCCAGGCAGCTACAGATGCCTATTTATTCCCTGATGTACCTGAACACTAGTACTGCAGAACTGAACCAGCATCTGTACCATGGCATGGGAGCATGCATTCTGAAGTCTAACTCGGGGTGCCAGGAACACACACAACCCTCCATCCCAGCAGAAGGAATGGGGGCCTCCCTTAGTAATGGGAGTTATTTTGTGGCCCCTTCTGGTAGGGGAGTCAGAGGCACCCATTTGTACATAAAGGTCATTCATATATGTTTTAAATTGGGGTCAGTGTGTATGCCTGTGTGTGTGTATTCTACCTTTCTACCATATGTGATCAGCTTAATGGTAACTTTATTTATTTAAAAAAGGAAAGAAACACAGATAGTTACCATTAAACTGATTAAAGCTGTTTATTTTTACCGTTATAATTGGTCATATGAAGATGTAGAAACGCCGTCATGCCGTAGACAGTGGGCCTAGCTAATCAGTGGCTAAAGTTGAAAAGGGGTTGGTTTCCTTTTATATGTATGTATGTATGTGTGTGTGTGTGGATGCACATACATATATATATGTGTATATATATGTACACACACACATAGATATTGTGCTTAACCACTGCCTTTTAAAACTTTAAATTAAATAAAACATTGGGGTTGATTCAATTTAGCCATCTGTGTGTGTTTCTTTATAGCTGCATGGGCTGAACAACACTGTTTCACAGTTAATGCTTTTTAAAAGTGCTTTTCTAATCATTATCTCATTCTTCATCATAATAACCTTTGTAAGGACAGGTAAAGTATTTGGAGTATTAGAATGTCATTTATCCAGAAGTTACTTCTCTGGCAAAGCAGCGAGTTAGGGATTGAGTCTTAAAAGGCCTTGGAGCTGCCAGAGAGATGTCACAAAGTTTCCTGAGATTACTTATAGGATAGATCTTCAAAACTGTCATTCTTAGCCTTTTTACTAAAATTTGCATTCATCTCTTAACATGTTGAGTTATCTGCCCCCTCCCCCAAAAATGGCAAGGAAGGAGGCAGCGAGACTGAAGGCAGGAATAGTGAAAGCAGAAACGGCCTCAGAAAACTGGGTGTTAAGATGGGAAGAAACTAGTCAAGACATGGCAAACCTGGGACTCTACTCACCAAAGAATACTGTAGTTGACTCTGGAAAATATTTGTGGTCCATGAACTCATTCTCATAATGATGCCTCTGAGTTTCTTTAAAAGAATAAATTAACTCCAAAATACCTTATAGAAGAATAAAGACATTTAGGAATTTCATCCAAAATAGTTGAGGAAGAGATTATGGGTGACCTGTTTTAACCAACAGTAAATAAAACTGGACAATTCATAATTTAGTGGAAAAGGTTTTTTGCAAAAATTACGTTTTGTTTCATCCTACAAATGCATTTTTAAAGTATTTTTATAATTTCTAAAGTCAGCTTTGGCATGAGTGTCAGCCTCTGCCCATGAAGATGTGTCTGGTGAAAGGCCATCTTGCCAGCTCTGCAGAGTGGGGAGCAATTGAACAGTGTTTGTCTTTCAGTGAGTTCTGTTTCATTTTGCATTTGTCTGTGCTGGGCATTAAATTTTGTTTTTAAAGAAATAGAATTTACAGGGGAGAAGATGCGAGTGACCTTACCTTGCACACAGAAGAGAACTAACACCTGCTAGTGCTGACAGCGTGTGGGCTCCTTGCATGCCCTCTCTGGCAGCCTCACTATGGCATCTAGAGAACTTCATGAGGTCCCCAGCCTCCCAGCAAGAGGGGATCCGACTCTGGCCGCCTGACTCCCAGTACCACTCCATCCCCTTCCCCACTATACACTGGATCACACCGTGTCTCCCTAGGCTTTGAATGTGGGGAACAGAGTGGGCTAGGGAGGGCAGTTAGTCTCAGGTCATTTTAAGCAATAACTGTTTCAGCAGAACTTGATATATAGGTCTAAAGAATTTTTTAATCAGGGAGGCGACCTGGAGTAGAAATGTGAGGAAGCTTGCTTGGTTTGTCCTGGATTTCAAATGAAGACCTGGAATCCATTAGGTCAGAGGCCAGGGGTGCATGCCCGCTCTCCCTGCTTCAGTGGGGATGATCAGAATTCAGTGGCCACCACACTTCACAGCCCCACTGTGTACCCCTCCTGACCTTGGAAATGGGACGCAGAAGAGAATTTCCTGAGTAAAGCATTTGAGCTGCTGCTTTAGAAGAATGATACCCAGATGATTGCAACCCTTTCCCTTGTTGCTATTCCTGTATGGTGGGCAAGGTGGACGTTATCTCCTCTATGGCTGAGGACATGGGCTGAGACTCAACAAGAGACTGAACACCTTAGTACCATGTCAGTCTGGCCATTCACTTCCTTTTTTTTCCCCCTGATCATAAAAAATTTTGGGATTGGAGTGGTGGCACAGCAGTTACGGTGCACTTGCCTGGTACATGCGAGAACGTGGGTTCAAACCCTAGCACCACATACACAACGAAGTATTGGAGCAATGAAAAGCTAAATAAAATTGATTCTTTCTCTCACTGTCCCTCGATCTTTAAAAAAAATGTTCATTGTGGAAAGTTTGGAAAAATGCAGAGAACAACAAAATAATTTACTCAAAATCCCACTGCCCTGAAATAATCATTGTTATATTTCAGTGTATTTCCTTCCTGTATTTTTTTCTATGCATACAGTTTATTTTACTACAAGATTGGGATCATACTGTATTGACATTTGTATACTGCTTTCTTTAACACATTGTGAGCATTTTCCCATGTTAATGTTCTTCAAAAGTTAATGGCTATATGCTATTCCATCATATGAAGTATGGCAAAGCGATTGCCTGCCTAGTAGTCTTACTAAAAGCAAACATCAAGATCTATAACCCCTACTCTCACCCACCAAAAAGAAGTTGTCTGCAGTCTTTCCAGAAGGCAGCATGAGCCTTGTCAGCCCTACAGAACCATGAGATCCAAGAGTGACCCAGGAGGAGCAGACTTGCTCTGCCCTGTAGCACCAGCCCTGCAGAAGCCTCAGCAGCACACATCATTATAGGTATGTTGAGTGTCAAGGTCACTCCCCAGCTTTTAAGGAGAGCCATTTAAAAAGTAGCAAAGGAGCTGGACAACTTAGAAATGTCTGCATGTTTTTTAAAAAAATGTCATTTAGTATGCAGTGCAGTTGAAGACATTAGGTCTCTTGGAGAAACTCTATTCCAGGTGTAAAGCGAGTGCCCAAGGTTAGGGAGCAATGTTATTTAAGAAAAACAAGATGATGGGCTGGAGCCATGGCTCAGCGGTTACAGCGCTTGCCAAGACACTGGTTCGAACCACAGCACCACATACACAACGATGTGTGGGAGCAATGAAAGCCACATGAACAACTGAATAAAATTGATTCTTCTCTCGCTGTCCCTCTCTTTTAAAAAAAGAAAAACAAGATGATGAGAGTACTTGGGGATAGCCACAGTGGCTGCAGGTGCTCTGTGACAGGTGACACTCTTCGGAACCTGTTGATGGGTGTGGCCTGAATGAATGAACTGGTATCCTAATTCTTTGGTCCCCTGGTACAGCAGGACTTGTAGGACCAAGTGGCTACAGATGAGGTGTTGGACAGTGATCTCTGAGGTGATGAAGATGACACAGAAGATGACAATAACATTGACTCCTAATTCAGATGGACCATCTGCAAAACAGCCCAGAACACCTTCTTCGCTACGACTTTTATGAAATGTAAGTCTGCTACCATATCCCTGTTATCGCACACCAATATTTAAGGAAGAGTTATGCTCCAATTTGGAAAAGCATTTCGTTTGTTCCCCTGTGATGTTTGTCAGAGAGGAAACTTGCTTGTTTCTAGCAGAGAAAGTTACAATGAATGTTTAGGAGTGAAGTCTTTTTATCTTGAGTGAGAGATTTCAGGCCATAGAAATGAAATAGAGAACTTCAGAATGTATGAAATCCTCCAAGTTGGGAACTGAATTTTCATCCTTTTCTATTTTGGAAATAGCCATTGAATTGGACTGTGTGCTGTCTGTGCCTTTTAGATTCTTTTGCAAAGAGAATTATGTCATGGATTGTAGGCAATAATATTTCAAAGAACTGATATAAGCAACTGGCAGAGATCGGCTATTAAATGTTGGAATGCCAATTATTTGTAAGTAAAAGGAAAATAAGGGAGTAGAAATAAGAGAAAGGGAGACTTGAGAGTGACCCAAGGAAATGTTGAACTCACATCTAGGACACTTATACAGACATCCAGAGATGATACCACTCAGTGAATTAATCTGACTTACCTAGTGGCTTGAGAGCACGGCAGGGGGTGTTCTGTGCTATGATATGATAATATGTACAAATGTGAGACCTGAGTAAGCCAGCGCTGTTGACTGTAGCTTAGATATTTCCTCTCCACCTGTTGCCATGCTTTAGTTTACTTAACAAAACTATTGAAACTTTAAATATATATATATATAATGTATATTATATATAACATATAAATAACATTATATATATATATCCCTAAATATGAAAAAAAATGGGATGATGGCTGTCACATGTATCAGGTATGTGACCAACACAGTTTGGAGAACGAACAAGTCATGAGTGAGGTGGAGAGAGACTTGGAGCACTGGAGAAGACTTGAGAAAAGGGAGAAGTTTCCAGAGCACACTTCTCGGGAGGTGTGACAGGGCACCAAGCCGAACCCTGTGCCATCAGTCATGGGAGGAGACCTCCTTGGAGGGGCGGAGTCCGGAGATAATGCGGCCTGCACATGGAGTCACTGCATGGATGCTGAACACTGCCCTCTGCGTCCACAGTCACTCCAGTCACAGTTCTGCATTTGAGGTAAACCCTGCCCAAGAAAGACTGTGTCGGGCTGGAGCGGTGGCTCAGCGGTTTCGGCGCTTGCCTGGCAAGCACAAGGACCCAGGTTCAAACCCCAGCACCACGTAGACAACTGTCAGAGCAACTAAGGCCATGTGAAAAACTAAATAAAGTTGTTTCTCTCTTTAAAAAAAAAAAAAGAAAACAAGAAAGACTGTGTCTGAGAAAAAAACAAAATTATTCTCCTAGGCTTCTAGAGTCAGGTTTGCATTTTAAGGCAACACAGGGACCATCAGTCGTAGCCTCCAGCCATATCGGTATCCCAGACCTCTGCCTTTTCTGCATTGAACATAAGCACAACTGAAAACATTTCTTGAGCAATCAGTGTGCCAGACACTGTGCCAGACACTTAACATGGCACATTCTAATTTAATCTTTATAACAATCTGATTAAGCCCTCCTATTATAAAAGTTCCCACTTTTCAGATGAGAAAACTAAAAAAAAAAAAAAATCTTCATTTGCTTTTAATTTGCTATACACAGAAAAAGTTTAACTAAAACCTGACGCCTGAATCCATGAATTGCTTTTGTAATTAGAAGAAAATGTAAGAGTCTTTATTTACTTAAAAGAAAAAATGTCAGACTGAAATGGGAAAAACAGACATGAGAAAATAACACATTTCTTCATTTCCATATCTACTGTGCATAGATTTCCATTCTGGAGTTAGTCTCAAAGAAAATCCTGTGCTCAGAAGCACACTGGTGCACTTCAGCCTGCTCAGTAAACATTCATCGGACATCACCTGTGTGCCAAGTGCTGTTCAAGGCAAGCATCACTAGAAGTGCCATCCCCAAAGTGCCCACAGCGTGAGAAGTCCATGACTGAGGTCTGAACAAAGTTGTAGGATGCCAGGGTGATGGTGGGGTAAATAGCATGAAGTGTCACAGGTAACATGTGAGCCTGTGTATGAGCTTGCCATGTGCAGAAGAGCCAGAAGACCCGGCTCAAACCCGCTTGTGGGGGGAAGGTCCATGATGTCTGCAGACTTGAGAAGTTGTGCGTGACAGAAACAGGCATCCTGTAGCAGCACTTCCGGAAAGGAGGGCGCGTGGGAAGATCACCGTGGGTGCAGTGTAGAGAATGGATTGGAACAAGGACAGATGGTAAGCAAGAGGCCTGACAGCCGTTGCCTCTGTCTGAGGAGCAGATAGAGCCTGGCAGTCCATGTAGGCAGAGGGGTGGATTCGGGAAACACTTAGAAGCTGGAGTGAACACAATTTGGTCTTAGAGGAAGCCAACAAAGAGCTCATTTAAACTCAACTCAGGAATGAGAATGACTTTGGGAAAAAGATAATCTAAAACCGGGGGGCTGGAGCAGTGGCTCAGCTGTAGAGTGCTTGCCTGCGATGCGTGAGGATGCAGGTTCCATCTCCAGCACCACATACACAAGTAAGTGGAGGAAAAACAAAAAAGTCAGATGAAAAAATCAACTCTCTTTAAATAAATAAATAAAACCCTGGCTCCTAATGTATGGACTAAGTAACTTTGGGAGCAGGAGAGTATAGCTAAGAGTTACCTCAAGGACTGCAAATTTGTATGATCCCTGAGTTAGCTTTCTGATACTATAATAAAATGCCTGAGATAATCAACTTATGAAGATAAAAAGGTTATTTTGGTTCACAGTTTTGGGGGTTTCAATCCATGGTCAGTTGCCCAGTTCCTTTTGGGCTTGTAGCAAAATAGCACAATATGGTAGGGACTGCATCACAGAGGAAGTCCCTGTTCGTTCACTTCATGGCCAGAAATGAAAGGAAGAGAAGGTCTGAGATCCCACAATCCCTTTCAAGGGCACATTCCCAATGACAGGAAGACCCCTTCTCTCGAATTCTAAATCACCGCCTAGTAGTGCTAAGCTGGGGACTAAACTTTTAACATAAGAACATCAGGGGACATTTCCAGATATCATAGCAGTCACCAAGCGTTTAACAGTGCCTTGAACATATAAGTGTTCTCTCTTTCTCTTTCAGATTAATAAAATGAAAGCTCATTTATAAACATTACTGAATTCATAGTAATTTTTTGCCCATCTGTATTTCCTCAGTCAAAATATATAATAAAAAGCTATCATGTGAAGAAGAGGTCCTGGAAAGTTTGGGCTTTAAAAAAATAATTCTCATAATTGAAAAGATGTAGAACCCTTGGGAAAAGTATTGGGAATTAAAATCAGAGTAGCTTAATAGTGAAAGGACATGGAGGTATCTTCTGTAAAGGAAGGAGATGAACAGCCATGTTGTGGAAAGAATAGAAATGTAACAGGGTCTCAGTTTCAGCCAGGACCTGGCTCTCATTCTATTACAGTGGGGGATAAAGAGAGTCATCAAACGCACGTTTGGGGATCCATTGTGGAGGAAGTGTTTACACCATGGGGAATCAGCAAACACCACAAATCGAGGCTTTCTTCCTGGAGAGCCAATCATGCATCTACAGATACCACTGTTACGCATCCTGCAGAACCCCAGGATGGCTCAGGATCAGATACCAGGTACGTCTGAGAATGAGTGCATGGGTGGGCAGTGACCTGCTCCTGCCCTCTGCACATGTGCAAACACACCAGCAGGCGCCTCCTATTCCACACCTCCCCACGCCTACTAGAAGCCTGGACTTTCCCTAAGAAGAGGTAGGTTCAAAGGGCTGTGGCCCTGAGGACTCAGGCACAGAAGATGGAGAGGGGTCCCTTACAGGTGCAAGTGAGAGGCTTCCCGCCCAGCATGAAACCTTTGACCTTCTTCCTGACTCTTTCCTGACCAAGAGCACTGGCAGCCAGGACTCTTCTGACTGGGAAAACTGGCCCAAAACAGGAGCCTAAAGAGACTGAATATCAGAGATCCCCTAATGAAGTGGCCAGAAGGCACCCCTTTCGCACTCAGTGAACCTACCAATTGTCACACACTGAGGACAAACATGCCAAGCCCTGCTTCTGGCACAGGAGACACATCAGTGAACCAAATAAAGACCCTGCCCTCATGGAGCTTGTATTCTTCTGGACAAAGATGGACAAGTAAATAGAGCAAATTGGTAGGTGGAGCATAGCACACCACCCCTTGAGCCACGCCAGGTGATCAGAAGTCCAGTAGGCACTAAAGCAGGGGGAGGCTCGGGTGGAAGTTTCAGGAAGGGTCTCCAGGGATGGCCTCTCTGGGAAAGCCAACTGAGAAGCCTCAGGAAGTGAAGAACTGAGCCAAGTGAGCATCCAGATGTTCTTTCCAGGCAGAGGGCACAGCTGGCCCAAGGGACTGACAATGCTGATGTGACGGGAAGTGCAGGTGGCCAGCGTGCCTGGAGCAGAGGAGGAAACAGGGATGAGGGAGAGATGCATGAGGCCAGGTGGGCAGGCCCCAGAGGGCCCACAGCCCCCACAGGGCTTCCAGATAGCCTTTCCTCGCCTCATTCCCAAATTTGAAGGGACAGCGATATTTGAGGAAATTCTCTGACTTGAGAAAGAGACAAAAACAAGGAGTTTAGGAAACCTTTTACAGACAATGATTAATTATAATTACAGACTTTGGCTCCAGAAATGAGCAGATCAAGTAAATCAGTACAGAGCTGAGCTTACAATGAAATGAAATAACATAGAATAACTGATAAGCAGTAAGTGTGGCAGTGGGACACTATTTTCAATTATACCTGAGTCACTCAGAAAAATAATGACATGCTGGGACAGGACCCAGATCATCAGTATCACAAATACTGTGGAAATTGCCACAGACTTGGGGCAAGCCAGCTGCAAGAGACTCAGAAAACCAAAGACCTAGAGTTCCAGGTTTCTCGTATTTCCTTATGCTGGTTTCCGGTTTGTATTCCCTTTTTAATTTTTCCAAAAAAGTAAGTTCTTGCTAGTCGTAACTATATTCGGGAGAACCAAGGTAGGGAATTTTCTCTAACTGGCACAAAAAGCCTAAAGTTATTTCTAAACTTGTACAAAAATACTAACATCATCACCTTCAGCAGCAGCAGCAGCAGCAGCAGCAGCAGCAGCAGCAGCAGCAGCAGCAGCAGCAGCAGCAGCAGCAGCATTAAAGCAATAACAGCTACATTTTGAGAACGTGGTGAGAGTAAAACTCAGGAGGACAGAGGTATGTGCACTTTCTCAGCGACTCTCTGCCCCTGAGTTCTTCTTCTAGCTAGATCCTCATGTGTAAGTCTGGTCTTCCTTTGCAGGATTCTCCCAACACTGTTAGTCTTTTTATGCTTGATACTGTTGCTTTCTCCAAGGCAGAATATGAGATAGGGAGACTCACAGGAAAGAAGGCATGTGCAGTGTTACCTGCATATGTCATTTAATATTCCCATCGATGGGAAGGACATTTTAACCAATAAGGCTCAGAGATCAAGTAACTTGTCCAGAGTAACAAAGTTGGAACTGGCAGAGCGGAGATCTCATGCCTGTTATGTTTTAAGTTACTATGTCACACACTGTCTTATGAGCTGATCATCATTCTTAAGAAACCTGTGCCAATCAAATTGTACAGCTATATCATGTGTGTATATGCATATGCAACAAGGAATCCCACCATTATGCAAAATTATAACGCACCAATAAAAAAATATGGGAGAGGGCTGGAGCAGTGACTCAGTGGTTACAGTGCTTGCCTGGCATGCACGAGGACATGGGTTCAAACCCCAGCACCACATATACAACAAAATGTCAGAGCAGAGAAAGCCACATGAAAAACTAAATAAAACTGATTCTCGCTCTCTCTCTCTCTCTCTCTCTCTCACACTGTCCTCTCTTTTAAAAAAAAATATAAAAGACTTTAAAAAAGGAATAGAGAGAAAGAAAGAAACCTGTGCCATGCAAGTACACTCTTCCAGTTGCTGGTAGGCAGGTGGGAGGGACGGAAGGAAGAAAGGGAAGGGAAGCCATGCCATCATCAACCAGCTCTGCCCCTCTCTCTAGTTCAGCGATTAGTCTCATTTTGTCCTCACAACAACCTATGGCATGGCCACTGTTATCATTCCTCATTTACTAATGGGAACTGGGAGCTGAGTGGGTCAGGTCATTTACCTAGCTAGCAGGGGATCTGGGATGGAAAGCAGATGGGCAGATCCTAGGCCAGGCCCTGCCCATCAAAACAGATTGGCAGCTTGATCTGATAAGCCTCTTCCTTGTGCAGCTCCATCTAGGGAGGCTTTCAGAGCACCCCTTGACACAATTTCCTTTCTAGTTTCAAATCTAAATGTCTTGGAAAACTCTCCAGCCATTCAGGTAGCCTAGATATACCCTAGGGCTCCTCTTTCTGGATCAGAATCAAACATTTTCATAGACGGGCTGGAGCGGTGGCTCAGTGTTTAAAGCACTTGCCTGGCATGTGCAAGAATGCAGGTTCGAATCCCAGTAACACATACACAACAAAGTGTATGAATAACGAAAGCCACATGAAAAAAACAAAACAAAATGAACTTGATTCTCTTTCTGTCTCTCCCATTGCCCTCTCTCTTTAAAAAATTATTTTCCATAGATTATCAAATGCCCCCACAGTCACCTCCCACACATGAGCTCATTTACTGCTCACAGTGATACCTCACTTTCAAAAATCACTGGGAGGGTGTCAGCATCCCCCACCCTCCACGCATACCTCTGCTGTTTGCCTCTGCTCACGCCAGCCTCCCTGACACACACCAGGAAGCCTTCAGCAACTTCATCTTTGGGGTCTTCAGCAAACATACCAAGAGTTTCCTCTCCAGCAGGGCTGGGAAAACTGCCCCATCCTGAAATCCAGGCCACAAGCCTCCTGTTTGTAACACTTTCTGAAAGTATTAAATAAAGTAAAAAGGCCTACATGTCGCGGGGCCACCATTCTTGGCTTGACAAACTTATTTTACTGCTTTTCATCGTAATAGAGGAGGGAGTTGGAGATGGAGGACAGGGTGGGCTGGTGATTATCACCCCACCCCTCCGCAACCCCCTCCCTGTTTTTCTTGGTGTCAATTAGCACAATTTAAAAGGCAAAGGAGGGAACAGATATCTTCGAGACTGCTTCTAGGCTTGAACTTCTCCAACCACTGGGGCTGATTAGGGCCAAGCGACCCATATTTAAAAAGCATTTACAATAAAATGATGCACTCTCCTTTGTGCCATCGGCTTCCCTGATGAAAAGCAAAAATGTTTTAAAATTGTCCCTTTTTGTTGGCAGTAATGGCCACGCTATATTTCAGCTCATCCCCCTTGCGGGTGTAGAAAGAGAAGGGCAATAAAGGGCACAGCTGTAGACACTTTATGGCCTGCTTGGGGGGCTGCGGGGGCTTGGGGGGAGTGAAGGCAAGAAACAGATTGAGTGTGTGTCAACAAATGCAGCTGGGAAGAGAGAGCGCTTCTAAAGACGTCCACAACTTAAAGTCCAAGATAAATGATGTTCCCATTTGGAAAGAAAAAAACATGGCGGTGAAATTCAATAAAGGCCAGCTGAAAAGAGCAGGCTTCCAAAAGCCTTTCTCTGCAGCTAGGCAGCTCCTGAGAGAAATGAGCAAAAGTGGCCACAGGCGAGGGGGGGCACAGCCCCGAGGGACAACAAAGGCCCATCCCTGCCAGTGCATCAACGCACTCCGGCGCCAGGCTTGGCCAGGCCTGGCCCAAGGGAGCCTTGCCAAGCTGGCAGCAGAGACTGTCTGGTGGAGAGAAATGCCCCAGGAAGCTGACAGTCAGGGTCTGCCGAGGCCTCTGCTGTGGGGAAAAGACAAAAAAGCACATGGCCCTTTGCAGGAGAGGCTGAGTCACCTTACCATCGGAAAGACAACTGCACTGGGGTCAGGAGACCCAGGTCAGAACCCCGTTCTGGCAGTGACTATGCGAGGAGGGCAGTTACATGAGCGTGGTAGCCCTGGCAGCTCCTCAGACTTTGACAGTTCGTGAAAACCTCTTCCACATCCTATTTGAATCTTACCAACCTGAGAGGCAAGTTTGGATGCTTGGCCCCCAGTGTACAAGTGAGAAAACTAAGGTGCAGGGTGGGGTGCAGCTCAATGGTAGAGCACTTGCCGAGCCACCCTGTTCAGGTCCTCAACCCCAGGACTGGCACTGGAGCCCTGGCTCTCCACCTCGAAAGGCTGCCCTCACTCTGAGGCTCCCCTCACCCAGATCACGGCTCCACGTGCTGGGCGTAGGTGCCTTGCTGGGGCCAGCCCCACTGGTCCTCCCACGACCCTCTCAGGACCCACTTCCCTGGCATGGAACACTCAGGCCTCTGTGCCTTGATTGAACCCCAGGTCGCATGCTCACCAGGAGGAAGAATTTTCTTTTAAAATGAAAATATGAGATGGGCAAGTTAAGTAAGAAAAAAAGGTGGAAAACAATTGGAAACTTCAAGAGATAGAAAGGCACACACAAAAGGAATCATCAAAGGCCATAACTATACTCCAGTGAAGAATTCATTTTAGAAGGAATAGGTAGACAAACTACAGGTGATTTATCATTACCAAACAGAATGTTATCAATCTTGATAATACAAAAATATAAGTTCAAAAAATGAATTGAGGAAAAAAGAGCTGAAGGGAAGGCAGGACTGCTTAGGAACTCGCTACGTGGAACAGTGAGCCCAAGAAGCCTGCTGCAACTGTCACGGTTCCCTGGGATTACTAGGAGATCAGGCCTCTGCCTCGTTCCCCAGGTATGCCCATGTCTCAAGTAGCAACAAGTACTCGCTCAACGAAAGGGGGCCAAGGAATGCTGAAGCCCAGAGGCACCTCAGAGAGCATCGAGGTCTATCCCTTACCTCAGATGGGAAACCAAGGTGAAGCCCAGAGGCACCTCAGAGATCATTGAGGTCTATCCCTTACCTCAGATGGGAAACCGAGGTGAAGCCCAGAGGCACATAGGAATTTCATGGCCAAGGCAGAGCTTTTTTTTTTTTTTTTTAAGAGAGAGGGACAGTGAGAGAGACAGAAAGAGAAACAACTTTATTTAGTTTTTCACATGGCCTTAGTTGCTCCAACACTCAGTTGTATACGTGGTGCTGGGGTTTGAACCTGGGTCCTCGTGTTGCCAGGCAAACACTGAAACCGCTGAGCCACCACTCCAGCCCCAAGGCAGAGCTTAAATCTAGATTCTCTGGCTCTTCAATCCAATGCCCTTTCCTCTACACTGCCATCCTCAGTGACGGCCCCCTTCTGGAGTCACTCACAGGGTACAAGAGCCACGCTGAGAACCTAGGAGTATCTCCTAGCACTCACACACACTATCATAGTGAACCTCAGGGAGGAAAGTGGCCTGGGAGAATGTGGTGGCTGAACTTCACCCAGGAGCGGAGCCCAGGGCTGGCAACATCAGTGGACAGACCCGCAGGCCACCAAACTACTGACGAAAACCAATCAAGGTTAATAGTGCGGTGTTTCTTGATAGTCTACTTTTTCTCCCTTCACATTTACATATTTTATATTTGTGATCCCATTGAATAGAGCTTTATATGTTTTCACTGTTTCATTATTGTAACACGAGCATTTGTCCATGTTACTGTGTGTTCTGAAACACTTGGTTTTTAATAAATTGCACAGTAAATCCATGTGTTATATGGCTCACAGTCAAAAGGTAAGCATGTCCCACTCCTGGATAATTAGCTGGCTTCTTTTAGTTGTTTATTAGTTGGGCCTTATCACAATGGCATCAGTGAAGAGCTCTGTAAATCACCCTGCTTTCTCTGATTCCTTGGTTAGTGTAGATCTCGAGAAGTGGATAAACATGCTAAAGACTTTGGTTATATCCAGCCAAACTGCTTTCCAGTAAGCAACTCTACATTTTCTTTTAAAGGACCACTTAGTAGATTTAAATTTCTACGTCACTGGTTGAATTTGGGGCTTTAAAAGTTTTTTTTTCCCCGACCTAAGAATATTCGTCCTTTTATTCCATAGCCACTTTCCCCATTCTGTGTCACTATCTGGCACTTCATTCAAGTAATATCAAAAAAGATTGGAGGTGTAGCTCGGTGGTAAAGTGTTGGTCTAGCATGCATGAGGCCCTGGATTTGATCCCCATCATTGCAAGGAAGGAAGGAAGGGAGGGAGGAAGGGAGGAAGGAAGGAAGGAGAAAGAAAGGGAGAGAAAGAAAAAAAAAGAAAGAAAGAAAGAAAGAAAGAATTGATATTACTATTATCCCAATTTTATAGCTGAGAAACCAAATACTTAGAGTAATTATCCAAGGTCTTACATCAGAAATTGGTAGAACTGAAATTCAAATCCAGGTCCAATGACTCCAAAATCCATTGACTTTCCTCCATCAACCAACATTGGCCCCACAAGGGGGCTACTGGGCTGGGCCCATGGCATTATAGCTCAGAGAGACATTTGCGGCCTTTCATCAATCCCATTCCCCACCTCCCAATCTCATTATTCCCCCTGTAAGCCCACTCTACCCCTCCCTTCACTATGAATTAAGCAAATA
Organism: Aplodontia rufa; assembly: GCA_004027875.1. Taxonomy (NCBI): domain Eukaryota; kingdom Metazoa; phylum Chordata; class Mammalia; order Rodentia; family Aplodontiidae; genus Aplodontia; species Aplodontia rufa. The sequence continues at coordinate 276,209 of PVKS010000095.1, forward strand.
CATTTTGAGCACCTGTTTTATGCTAGGCCTTCGGTACAATGCTAAGCAAAACAGACATGGTACTTGTCTCTGTGGAGCTTACAGTCTAGTTGCTGGGAGGTGACAGTAAGTAAGCAAGTAATGATATTATCATAAATTGGAAGAGCACTTGTCTTGTTTTGCTTTCTGTTGCTATAACAGAACCCCTGGATGGATTATTTGTAAAGAAAAGAGATTCATTTTGGATTACAGTTTTGGAGGTTGAAAGGTCCAAGAACTGGCTGGTTCGTTCTTTCCTACCACATGCTGCCTCGCTTCGTGGTGGAAAGCAGAAGAAAGAGAGAGAGTGTGCGCCAGAGAGGGGACAGGTGCCAGACTTGTGCTCTTGCATCCCCGAGAATTAATCCAGTCTCCCTAGAAAGACATTAATCCTTTCATGAGGGCAGAGTCTTATAACCTAATTATTCTTAAAAGCCCCACGTCCCAACACCTTTACATTGGCAATGAAATTTCAACATGAGTTTTGGTGGAGACAAATCAAAACCAAACCATGGCAGTGCTGGAGAGAGAATATTCAGGGAGGGCAGGAGATGCACTTGCAATGCTGGTACAGGTAGGGCTGTTTACAGAGGTAACGTGTACGCTGTGTTTCAGTTCTTCTGTCCAGGCCCAGTTCTTACTTTCTCAAGGAAACCAAGAACCTAGCTATAATTAGGGTCTGGAATGTCCCTAAAGGCTCATGTGTTAAAGGCTTGGTTCTCAATGCAGAGGTGTGACTTTGAGGAAATGATTCCTCATGGGTGGATTAATCCACTGATGGATCCATAATTTGAATGAATTATTTAGAGGTGGTAGAAACTGCAGGAGGTGACTCCTTAGGGGCATGCCTTTGGGCACTACATCTTGTCCCTAGCTGCGCGCCACCTTCTCTGCCACCATGAAGTGAGCAGCTTTCCTCTGCTGTGCCCTCTCATCAGGGTGTTCAGCAATGACCTGAACCCTCTGAAATCATGAGCCAAAACAAATCTTTCCTCCTCTAAGTTGATTCTTTCAGTTATTTTATCACCGCAATGAACAACTGACAACATATCACCCATGCTTACACACACTTACCTGATCATCACCTAATCATCATTCCCAGAACACCCGATCGCCTTCTATACCTGCCAAAGCTACTCTGGAATAAAGAATCCCCACTTCTCTGTTGAGTGAACTCAGCTTTCAAAATTCATCTCAAAGTCACCTCCTTCAAGAAGCTATGAGGCTATGAGAAAATCAATGATTTTCTCCTTCTATTGTGATTAATTTACTCACAGACACTTTTTATAAAGTCCATGCAATGATTGAATATATGTGGAAAGCTGAGACCAGGGCCAAGTATGCTAAAAGCACTGCATAGGTGTGAGCTATGAAGCCGAGGATGCAGCCACTGCTGGACATCAGAGAGATAAGGAACACATAGAAGGCACACGAGAAATTCCATCCCGTGCAACAACAACTGCATAATAAAGCACAGGACGCCGGGGCATCACATACACAGCATTCAGGTTCTGGAAGAGACCAGAAAAGTTCCTCCAAGGAGGCATACAATGGAGGGTATGAATAAATAGAAATATCTATTCCAAGAGCTGCTAAGACTCCAAGCGCTCTGGACCATCTTTGCACATGCCTGCAGAGCCAACTTACACAAAGCTAGATTAAGCCACGTTTCTGACCCGAGTGCACAGCTTGACCACCTGCCTTGTTCAAGCCACCCAGCACATAAGAGGCAGAGCCAGGATTCGGGTCCCAATCTGACCTGCAAACTTACAAAGGTAAGTTATCCCAGACCCCAGGAGATCAGCACAGCCACCTGTAGTTTGCTTTCACATTTCCGACAACTTGCAATTACATGATTATGTTATTCGGGAAAATGGGTTTACTGCCCATCTCCCCAGCTGGGCCTGAGTTCTCAGGAAAGGCCAGATGCTCAAGAAAGGCTCAGTAAAGGTTTGCAGTTGGCCCCGCCCCCTCCTTGTGGTCCACCCCTGCCCTGCCAGTCTGGAGGAGAGTGCGGGTGGCGGCCCAGTGCCAGGCCAGGGCCAGGCTCACTCTGCCCACCTTTGCACTGCCAGAGGCCCACCGCTGTCCTGATCCCCAGGAGCCTACACCATAAGTCTGAGAAGTTTAAGTTGAAAGCCTTGGAACAACCACCCTGGGCCTCTGGGCCCCCAGAAAACCCCAGTTCAGAGGGCCACAGGGGAAGAGGATCTCCTTGAATCCCAGGCTTTCTAAATTCTTAGTGTTCCTCCCCATCCTACAGGTAGTGATCTGTTAAGCCTGTACCTGCTTCCCTGAGAGCGCCTCACCCACCCACACTCTGAGCCTTCTGAGTAATGTCTGTGTCTGCCCTGGCTCCTGCTGAGGTGGTACAGACAGGTGTCACCATAAGAGGGTCAGAGAAGGTCTCTCCAGAGACAGTGGGAACCTCTACTTGGAACTTCCAGGCTCTTGACACACTGCAGAAAAGAATTTAAGAAGTTAGGTTTTATCAAAGAAGGGAAGAGCTGTATTAGAAAGTGAATGAGGGGGGTGGGCATTCTCAGAGCAGAACATGGGCTCTCCAGAGTGAGATGCACCTTCAGCCTCTAAAATTGGGTTTTCTATTAGGGTTCATAGTGCCCAAATGGCTGGACTTTTCTTGAGTTTGGAAAATATTGAGCAAAATCGTGTTTCCTCATTAGGGGTCCGGCATATAGGTTTTAGCTCATATCTCACGTCTCAGGAGGTCAAATATCAATCTGGTGATCCAACCAGAGGATCATGGTCAACATCGAATGTTAGCCCCTACCTGCATGAGGTTAATGATCTCTTTCTATTGCTCTTTCTCTTGCTTTGCCACATATTGGATATTTTACAGACAGCTGGAAAGTTGGGAAGTAATTAGTGAATTTATACACTTTGGTATAAGCATAAAGCTTTTGTGCAGCTCACAAGTTGTTCAAAAGCCATGGGTTCCACATTCCAAAAGGGATATGTCTCCATTGGAGACTCAGCTTTCTCTCTGTATTTCTGAATTTCTTTCTCACAGGGATGAGTGGAGGCACAGAATGGGACACAGAGTCTCAGGGAATCATCATAGCCTTAGACTTCCCAAAACTTTGTTCAAGGCCTGGCTTTTCCTCCATTCTTCTGGGGTTGGAACCTGTGGACTTGAGCATGTCAGGCAAGCACTCTGCCACTGAACCATGCCCCCAGTTCTAGCAATGATTATTAACATTTTGTGGGCCACAGGTCACGCTAGGATTTTTTTTTTAAAGAAGAGATAAAGAGACAGGACTGGAGTGGTATGGTAGCTCGGTGGTTATGGCCCTTGCCTGGCATGTACAGGTACGAAAGTTCAAACCTCAGCACCACATACACAGCCAAGTGTGCTCAGACGAGCAATGAAAGTCACATGAAAAACTAAATAAAAATTGCTTCTCTCTTTCTCTCTCTCTCTCTCCTCACCCTTTAAAAAAAGAGAAGAACAGTGAAAGAGAGAGAAAGAAAATCAATTTTATTTAGTTTTTCATGTGGCCTTCGTTACTCTGACACTTCATTGTGTACATGGTGCTGGGGTTCGAACCCACATCCTTGCGCATGCCAGGAAAGCACCAATTAGCAACCACTTCAGCCCCCACACTAGGAATCTTTTTTTTTTTTAACATTACATGATATCTGGATTTATTTATT